>JAPWDM010000001.1:194440345-194986959 GCA_035578155.1 Brachynemurus nebulosus
AAATTGTTTTTTGTTGAGCTCGCACTGAGTAGAAGAAAAATGAAATAACTTTTCCGATTTTTTTTCAAAGATTTCATTTACTGATAGATCACACGCCGGAAATGGCCGTAATCATAAAATTCGTTGCGGTAGGTACATGTTTATCGCAATGAATTCAGGCATCATTTTGGGAACGTTATTTGTAAATAAATTGTTATTAATATACAGTTAAACCTTCTTTTGTGCGGTGGATAGAGATCGCAAAAGAAAATGGCACGAAAAAAATTTATTCAGAAATACCATAAATAGTTGTAAAAAGTTTAGTTCGGTCCAGATTGTAAAAAAAACCTTTTTATGCGGTGGATTGGGACCGCATAAAAATAGTTTCATCGAAACCTCGCGATTTCCTTCAAAGTTGCCTTTCTAAACAAGATAAAACATTAATTTACACGTTGAAACATTTTATTTCATGATGCAATAACTTTGTTTGAAAATGAACTAACGGTTCGAAACAATATTGTCACAGTTTCAAAAATAAAAGTGGTATTTTGCAAAGTAAAATATTTGTTTATTATTTACAATAACTTATGTTCTTATGCAATGCACTGATTAACTGTAGTGATGAGCAAAATTAGTCTTGGTCTTGCAGTCTTGTCTTGGTCTTGCATATTTTGCAAGACCAAGACTATACTAAGAGCAACACCAAGACCAAAGACTATAAGTATGGCTGCAAGACCAATACCAAGACTGAAATGAGCAAGACCAAGAAAAAAGCAAAGCTCTTGCTAAACTATTTAAATAGTTTGAAAGTATAATTAATACCGTAAAGAGAGAAAATTCTGATTTTTGAAAGAAAAAATTCGCTAATAAAAAGATGCGAAAAAAGTGCAAGATTTTTCAGCAATACCAAGACCGAGACTGCAATTTGCAATACCAAAACCAAACCAAGACTCAAACTGCTCTAGCATAAGACCAAGACCAAGATTCTTAATGCAAGAACAAGACCAAAACTAAGACTCTTAAATCTTGGTCTTGGTCTTGTATTTGCTCATCACTAATTAACTGTTTAAAAACCATTAAAAAGTATTTTTATCAAAGAAAATTAGTATAGTAAATGTTTAAGTTTCTTACTGTCTCTTGATTTTGATTCATATTATACATTTTAATTGTCATTTCTTTTTTAAAACCGCATAAAAAAAATCACACAAAAAAGGACCGCATAAAAAAAGGTTTAGCTGTACATAGAAATGTACAGAAAATTTTTTATGGGAAGAATCATACGTAGCACTTCGTTGCGCGCATTATTTGACATAAAAAAAATGTCATTTTGTCAAATAATTAAATTTATTTCTGTTCATTTATACACTGTTCATTTTCGATACTACCCCTAACCCCCCTTAACCCGCCTGTCACTCCGCCATTAATTGGATGTGCATAATACAACATGATCTGACAACCAATAAATATGTTAATGTATTTTCGGAAATAATTTTTAAACAATAACTTAATTTTAACTAATTATCTGTTAATAGATGACGCATTATATTATGGTCACTGGAACCTGGACCCTAGATACACACACACAGCCTGTTCAGTTGTCCGTCTGTGTGTCTGTCCGTCCGTCCGTCCGTCCGTCCGTTCCAACATACAAATTATTGGGTAAAAGCAACATTAGCCTAATTAGTATTTTGACATTCAGTTAACGAAACGAATGTGATACACTATTTAAATCATTAATTTTATGTACCACGTATTTCAAAATAATTTTGTTGCAAGTTTATTAACCCTAGAATTATACGTTGGTCTATATACGAGAAACGTTAATCATACATCGGCGTCAATTTGACGAATGGACTTTTTACGGAGAGTTTTAGAGTTTATTTGCAAAAAACATTTTTTTTACATAACAATACTACAAAAGCGAACAAAATATTTACAAAAAGTGCATTTGGAAAAATTTTTTAATATAAATATTTATTAATTTTTTTAATCTTTTTATCAAAGCTTATTTTCATTATAAAAATTAAAAAAATGATAAATACATCAATTGTATCATAAGACATGTCTTTCAAATAATTAATTTATGAACTATTATGAGTCGGTGGACGTGTGTGACTTTACAGAATGTGAAATTTCTTGGTCACAAATATTCCCGTAGATATGTAGTTATTTCCTGATTAGGCACATTTGTAAATTTTCTAAAATTTGTTAGTAATTTTTCGAATTAAATCTCAAAAAATGATAAAAATTAAAGTATTTTCCAGAAAATAAATTATTAATCTTTTTTTAACTCACTTGAAACGCATTCTTTGGTTTTTGATTTATTAAAACTTTAGTATTATGTCGTCTCTATAAGTCAAACAGCTGTCATCATCTTTCACATTATCATTATCATTGAATAAATTAATTACAACATCCATATCTTTAATAGATTTTAGAAAAATTAGGAAAACTTTTATATGTGGAGTACAAAATCGTTAAAAAAAACATACCTTAATCATACATCGTCGTCAAATTGACGCACACTATTTTAATATAAACAAAACGACAGCAACTATAAAAAAGATTTATACGTCTTATGTGTTATAATAACAAATAAATTGGATAACACAAGTTTCACAGCAAGCAGGCAACGACAAGTTGTAGTATTGGAACAGGTTGAGAACTTCGTTCGTCAATTTGACGAGTACGTATGATTGTGGCGTTAGAAAATAGTATATTGTACAATAAGTGTGAAAAGAGGCTTATTTCTTACGAATATGAGTTTTTCCCACGTAGAAATAAGCTTTTCCCACGTATTTTACACTATACTTTTTCTACGAGCATATTTTTTTTCGAAAAATTTAACATAAATAATTAAAATGAAATTTAAATTAGTAAAAATTTTTTATAGTTATAATGTCAGTGGTAAGATGTTCAAATTTTTGCCAAAGCATACTTTGAAACTATGGAAACAATAAAAAATAATCAACATACATATGTATAATTTTAGAATCACATATGACATTATATATTAAATCAGACATAGCCAACTTTTTTATTATATTAAGCCGTGCGAAATAATTTCCCACTGCTATTTCCGCACAATGTGGGCAATTGTTAATTTTTACATATAGTTAGTTGTGCACAAAATGTTACTTTTAATAGTAGGAGTAGAAAAAGTCTATTTTATCTGACATATTCTTTAGACGGGTGTATTTAAAGTAATTTTTTTTTTTTAAACTACTTGTGGTGGTCTCCAGTGTAAATAAATTGGGAAGAAAATAAATGTTTTGTTTTTTTTCTTATTTTTTTTCTTCTTTTCGTTTACGTACGTAAGCCGAAGACCATTTATAAAAATTTTATTCGACCAGTTTAACATGTCACAACAATAAAATTACAGCCGCAAAAAAAAACACAAAAAGAAGAAAAAAAATTGTGAAAATTTATTTATATAAAAACGGCCGGTGAGTTCCTTTGTCGTATTTAACTTGTAATTTTTTTCCAGCGTTGCCTCAAAATGAAATTTTATGAGGCGCCTAAGACCACATTTATTACGTGTGTTCCTGTACGGTGAACCCTTGTCAACTATCAACAGAATGTATCACAATGTTAAATGCAATAGTGACATAACTGAACTTTTTTTTTTTGGGAGAAATTTTCGTTTGTAGCCTCAATAGTAGGAAACTGCCTCATTCGTATTGTTTAGAGATGTTACACAGCTTCGATTCTGACTCTGAAACGGGAGTCGAAACTGTCGGTTCCAACTGCACCTTTGAATCCGACTCGCGGATCTGATACTTTTTACGTTCCTCGAAATCCTGCGGTGCTGGTAGGACCGTACTTATATTTTCAAAACTTAAAACGTTAATAAATGGGTGTAAGCTGTTAATAAAAATTAGTTTCAAGTTACAAAAAAAACGTTATTTAAAAAAAAAGTACAAAAGTTTTAACTTTTTTAAAATTAAAATTGTTGAAAATTTGACTGACTGTAACTTAAAACTTGTTAATAAAAAAATAACCCGTCATTTAAAAACATCTTTTTACGAAAACAAAACAATGTGTTGTCTCTCGCACATTTTACTGGGTGAAGAAAGACAATTGCTACACATAAATCATTTACTTGTAACCTTAAAAAAATACCTTACACATAATACATAAAATTAAAATCAAACAAACAAGTAGTGACAAGAAATGTATACACGCATATCTAAAATATATTTAAAATATGCCGATATATGTAAAAGGGTATATACCCGTATATAGGTATCCATAATTACCTGTTGTTTAATATCTGAAAAAAATAAAGACAATGCTGTCAGCCCCGCCACCTTTTCGATCAATAATTATTATATTTCAAAATTGCTCTAACGATTGGAGGGGAATCGGTCGAGAAACTTGGTCTTCTAGGGTCATAAAACAATGGGGTATTTGACAGTAGTTGAAAAAATATCTATTTTGATTTTTAAATAATTACTCGAGTCATAATGATACTGAATATTGCTTTTTTACAGGTTATTTCATTCAAAAATAGAAAAATTTTAATTAAATAATATTACAAAATTTACGTTAAAAATGACGTAATCAAAAACATCAAGCAAAAGCAGCTTACGTCATTAGGAAAAAAATTGTTTACTTTTTTGGTAACTATGAAAGAAATTTTTCATTAGGTATTAATTTTCATTACTAGAACTACTACTACTACTTAATGTTTTAGAGCCAATGACGTCATACGATTTGAAAGAGACAGAACGTATCGTTTTGGCGACCTTTTTAAAAACCGAAATTTTATCGGTGATTTTTATTAAAAATATAGTACAAAATAATTTAAAAATGTATATTATGAGTTTAGTAAGAAGTAATAAACACACTAAGATGGTTTTTAAAAAATTTTCAAATATCCTAATCTGATTCCGATTCACCTTCGACTCTGACTCTGCCTCTGCCGAAATAAAACCATCTCCGTAACACTGAGCACAGAATCGAACATATTAACATGTTTCCTAGAGATACCACAGACATTAAATTTTGAAGCATGACTCCATTTTAGTAAACCCAGCTGTAACCACGGAGACTTATTTATAAATATTAGTTAAACCATTAAATTCACATTAAATTAATGGTTTGACCGCCATTAAAGTAATCCCATCAGTCAATTTTTTTGCTTCAATTTCTTAATATCTCTCTAGTCGATTCTCTCCTCAATGCTCCGTAACATCTCTAAATTACTTACATGTACTATAATAATATGTTGATTTAATTACTGTTTCCTTTGGAAATTATCACTTCCGAATTGTTCTATTTGCTCTATTATAGATGTAGTACATTGACAGTTTCAGTTCAAATTCAATTAAGGAACATGCTACTGCGGTTCTTACGTTATTTAGTTAGGTAGAGTGTTGGGTAGGTAAAATAATACAATGAATGATGCTCTCCATCACCAATGTCATTGGCGCGCTTATCAGCGCTTATCAAATTAATGAATATGTTTGAAACTATCCGTTCGTCCGTTCGCCCGCGTCTTAATAGAATCATGTAAATACTACAATAATTGTTGAAGACGAAGAATACCCATCGATTTATCTACATATATTTGACAGGGGAAGGATGTCAAATTAATTCGTACGAACTTATCCGAGTTAATACGAATTAAACAAATGCATACATTTAGATATGCATGGTTACACTGCTTACGACTCTTTCGTACGAGCTCGTACGACTTTTTGATATGACCAAAATATTTTGTTTTTTGATGCGAATTCGTACGAAAAAAATGCAACGGATATAGAAAAAATAATTATTTTTGTTGTTTAGTCATTTTATGGATATTACACCTAACCGGTTTAAAATAATATTTGTTGTAATTACCTTTGCAAATAATACAAAAATTTTAGTTTTATCAAAAATTGGTCAACTTGGGAGTTCCCCTTACATTTGTTTTGATGTGATTATATCTGCCTCTATCTCTAACATCACCCACCAATACATTATTTACTTCAATTTATATTCGCCTAAAAGAACAATTTTAGTGATGTTTTTCACCTGACGATGGTGTAAAAGCCGAAAGTCGACTCGTGTTTTTTCTACGATTTTGTTGTGAAAAGTAACAAAGCAACGATCCCATGTTTTAATATGGATTTTCACAAAGTAAACCTATCTAATATTAATTATTTAACATATTATTAAATTTTTATCAAATTTCTTTGATACGTTTGATTTTATTCAAAAAAAAAAAATTGTTTTCCATAAGAGCCCGTCTTAAAATTACAAAACTTTGAAATCGTTTTTCTCAAAATTGGGGTAGCCAATTTTTTTTCGGTAAGACCTCGTATTATTGGTATTAAATTAAATAAATATCTATAGAAGTTTCGTTCAAGTTCTTTGAAAAAATCGTTTTATCCTTAAATAAGAAAATGGTTCAAAAGTGTACTTCATGTGATTTCTTTCGTTCTTTGAAATGGTGTAAAAAAATTTTGAAAAACTTTCGAATTTTGGTAAATACTGACAAAAAACTCAATTTCTCCGAGGTTCCGAGCATCATCGGACGTGTTTAGCTGAAGAACTCGTCCAAGGGCTGTCGGCTCCGATGGCCCGGTCATAACAGTGGCTGTAATTACTGAATTTTTCATTTTGAATATTCGCCAAAAACCCACTAATGTTACAGTAATTTCAAAACTTTTGCTAAGAAAATGTGCATTGGACAACCCTTTTCACAAAATTTCAAAATGTCAACCACACTAAAGTGTGTATAACAAGGAACTATGTAAATAATAACAGAACTGTTTAGTTGACACAGTTGATGTTGACAACAGTGCATGCGGGTTTATTAGCGAATTTCCAGAATGGAAATTCAGCTATTACAGTAGGTCTCACGACGCGATTTGAGCCCAGCACTATGACAGAAATTTGTTTTGAGGTCCCTAGAAACCGAAAATAATATTCACTAAAATTTATATATATATATATATATATATATATATATATATATATATGTATGTATGTATTTATGTATCAGCACGATAACTCTCGAACGAAATGTCCTAGGTTTACGAAATTTGGTGAGAACGTTGGAAGTCCAAAAATCTTGGATGAGTTCTTCAGCCAGACACGTCGGATGCCAGGAACATGGTTTTTGTTCTTGCAAAAAATTAGTTTTTTGCTAAAATTTGCTATAATATAAAGGTTTTTGCCACAGTTTTTTTACACCATTGCAAAGACGGAAAAAAATCACATAAAAAAGGTTTTTGAACTATTATTCTAGGTTAGCTAGTTTTTGAGAAAATAAGAAATAAAAGTCAATTTATTATTTTATAGAGATATCTGTAAAAATGGAGCCAAGTACTTTTTGTGTTGATGCTTCAATATTTATTTAAAATACCCCTGTCGCAGCATCCTACATAACATAGCGAATTTCCATTTACAAAAGTACGTTTTTCTCGGAAACTAGTTGATACAGAGTAACTGTAAATAAAAAAAACCATCCTTATGTAATTTTTCCGCCTCATTCCGCCAAATTTTTTTCACGAAAAATGTAATTTCACGAAAAAAATTTGGCGGTATGAGGCGGAAAAATCACATAAAGATGGTTTTTTTTTATTGACAATTACTCTATATCAACTAGTTTCCGAGAAAAACGTACTTTTGTAAATGGAAATTCGCTATGTTAGGCAGGATGCTGCGACAGGGGTATTTATATTTATTTACGGTGATAAAAGGACCATGTATACGTCTTCACTTCTTCAAAATGAATGTTAGTTATTTGAAGACAGTCATGTTTTGGTAAATAGAAAACCAAAAACCACTCCGTTGGGTTATTATAGTATACATATATTTTACTGTAGCTACTTCTCACGGCTCCGGCCCACCACGCTAAATTATTACATTATGACGAACGGATGTCACGTTAATGCTCTACAGGCCATGCGTAACAAGATTAGCTACCTACTACTTTTGGTCGGTGAAAAGGAATGAAATCCTTTCAACTGAACGTCCGTCCGTCTGTCTGTCCGTCCGTTGATCCGTCCGTTCGTCGCACAACTTTGTAACGTCTTAAGAAAATAGTTGACAGTAAGTTTTTGGTGGCACACAGAGCATAAACACGATGACGATTTTAATAAGCTAATAATTTAAATTGTCAACGGATTGAGGCCGAGGTTGGGTTATACCGCTGTTGACGGTACAGGGTGTAACAAAACTGCCGCGTATCACTGTCTCCACTTTGTCTGTGGCAAAAATCATGCCAAAAACTAGCAAACACCATAAAATAAAAATTACATACATTCACTTAATAAAAATGTCCTAGTTTTTTTATTCAATGCGCAACTTTTCAAAGAAAATTATATTCAATAAATTTTCATTTGTTCTAAATAAATTTGATATAAAAATTGAAAATGTGTTTTGAAAATATGCCAAAAATAATTTGTTATAAGTTTTTCTTACTTCACTATAATAGAAATAGATAGATTATAAGATTGATCGATAGTGTTTGACATACAATACAGTACTTTTTTTTTTCGAGAAATAAAGCGTAGTTGTCTAAAAATAGTTTAATAAATTTTGTTTTAGTAGCATGATCTTACTTAAAATGAAGCGATTTTAATAGAAATGTACATGCAATAAATCTTAAAACATAATATAAATATTAGGGTTGTTCCAGCATACACTAGAAATTCGTGTAAATAACTCCAATAATGTCACTAAAGATAATACGATGATTAGGTTAGGTTAGGTTATGTTAGGTTTGGTAAGGTTAGGTTAGATTAAAGTTCAGTGACCAGCGAACACATACCAATGCACACTATTATTATTATACTACTAGACAAAGCGTAAAGCCAGTTTGTAGGCATTTTTCTTGAAGCAGGTAACAGAGTGAGATGGGTGAGATTTATGGAATATAATATAATATAAATTTTTAAGCAAATGCGACTATAATTATTGCAGGACATAATTTGTATACGTACATATTTTGAAAATAAAGTAAATAATCACTTTTTTTCTTTCAAAATTTTGCAGTTTCTTCTCAAAAAAGTAAAATTTTATTATCAATATTATATTTTTACAATAATTAATTGAAAACGTTACCACGGGTTACGGTTATTGCATTGATACAGAATACCATTCAGTCGTATCCTGGTCGTATCTGGTTGCCTCAATTATACATTGATATAATTGGAACAAACCTATTACGTATTTTTTATTTCTTTGTTTCCCACCCACTTTTTTAAACTGTATACAAATATTTTATGGCACTGACTCATCAGCTATAATTATTTATATCGAAATTTTCGAATACAACAAATTTTAATTTCTTTTTGATCAATTTTTTCCATCAACATTCAAATAAATAATTTAAAATGCATAAAAATGCAATACATATACAAATTTTACTTACGAGAAATACCACGCGACAAAATCTCACAGCGACCAACGACGTCATGATAATTTAAAAATAATTGGAGTAGAAAATTTAAATGAAAAATTTCTCCATCATGAACGAGATGCAACGTTGTCGAACGCGTCGTCGAAAATTTCATAGAACGTAAAAGAAAATTCGTTTTACGTCTTCTTCCCATACCGCTCACCCCTCTTGCCCTTTAAATGCAACCGGTATGGCAGCAAGTGAGTGAGTGCATGTAACGAAATTTGATGTCGAAGAAACATATTCGAGGCGAATGAAGAGAAGAATAATGAAACGAATATGACGACACCGTGTCGGAGATGACGGCAAGAAAGTGTCGGTGGGGTAGGGGGAGGTAGCGGTGAGGTGAGGAGGGGGGCAAGCGGTTCTTCCTGCATAGGGATACGTGAAGAGATGGATAGATGTATGCTACAGGAATATAAAGTGCATGCTATGAATAGGAAACAAGTCCGGGGGGGAGGTTAGGGGGTAAGTACCTCTCATTGTTCATTTGATCCTTGTTTCATTATTTTGCTTTTGTATTCCAAAATTATTATTCCTTTCTTCGACTTTCTCTTTAAAATTTAAACAAATCTCTAATATTCTACTATAGGTAATAATAATTAGGTATAGTAAGTGTAATCTTTTCGAATTTTCTTGATGGGTAAAGCGCGCTATTTTAGAATATCACATCACATACAAATTTTATTCGTCAGTAGCAGGGGTGAGAACTATTTAAAATGATTTTATTTTAAATATGTATTTAAAATACAAAATGCCATTTTGCATTTTCTATTTTAAATAAGTTCGGTAATAATATATTGTGCAATAAGTGCGGGAAATTGTCGAAGGCCCACGAAAGCGAAGTTGAGCGCACGAACGTAGTGAGTGCGCTCATTCGTTTGAGTGGGGCAATCGACAATCCCGCACGAGTTGCACATACTATTTTTTATTACGAATTTCACATACTTTTTTCTATTATTATCACTATTTTTGACATTTTTATTACTTTTTAAAATAATATTTTTAAGTGTTCGTCTTTTTTTCTGAATTAATTATCGTTTAAGGTGAATCGATAACTTGAAATTTTCCAAGTTTAGAATTTTAAATTTTATTATATTATAGAGAAAGATATGATGCATTCACTAACCCTATTTTGAACAATTTCTGACGTGTAGTTTAGAAGAAATAAATTTTCAAAGTTAAAATTTTTAACGTACGAATAAATGCCAAAGAATGATTAGAGATGAATCAGTATGTATTTAAATAAGTTGTGTCATTAAAAACCAACTTTAAGATTTAAAAAATTGAAAATTATTTTCTTTTATGTTTTTGAATCATTAAAAAACTATTTTTTTAATATTGGACGTTTAGTTATTGTAATAAATAAAAAAAAAAAAAAAAAACTATAAAAATGTCAATTTATACTTTTAAAAACCAGTTGAAACCAGTTATTGCTCTGGTTACTAGCGGTTAATAGCCAGTTGAAACCAGTTACTGTTCTGTTGAAACCCAGTTCTGATGGCGTCACCGTCCAACATATGTATGTATTCACTCTTGCTTGCTCCGGAATTCAGGCAATTGTACACACGTTCCAAGTAACCCAATACCAACTCTTCGTGTATATGTATATTGAGTTTAAATTCGTATAAGTTTAATTAAAACGTAGTTTTTGATTATGTGGTTACATTTTTTGCGTCATGTAATATTTGAAGTGTCACAAAGATTTCTCTAATTTTTCAATACTTTTTCGAATAAAATATTTCGCAATTCTCTGTTGTTTGACTGTAGCTATAGGTACATAAGATGAGATAAATACATGAGATTTTTCATTCAATTCAAATTTCATAAATTTATTTTACAGTGGCGGTATCGGTGGTGGTGCTAGTGGTGCACTGCGCTCATTGTGCTACTAACAAAGACGTTTTTTTTTTTCTGTTTTATATAATTTTTAATAAAACGCAAATACAAGCCGGCAGCAAAAACATACTACTTATTCATTGTTCAAGGAAAGTAATATATAAGATAAATAATACTATATGTGTGTGTAGCTTTTTAATAAAATTTTGTAATTTAATGCCATTAATTGTAAGCTCTTTTCTTTCTAACTGAAAATTATTACCCTTGTTTTTCTCCCGTTTTTTGCCCCAGTAAAATAATTTAATGAAAATTTATTAACGTGCCCGTATAATAAATAATATTTAAACTAGATAGAGAAGAGAGACATATAAAAGAAATTTTTCTTACATTTTTTCTTGTGTTCAAATTTAACCTAATTATTTAAATTAATTTAAGTTTACATTAATCTGTGTAAATGTGTTTAGTTGCAACATTAGATGAAACAAGTTCGCGTAAAAGTGCGAGTTTGACTCGCACACTGAGTGTTCCGTATACAGTACCTACTAATGTAAAAAGTTGGCTTTTCATCAGTTATGGGAGTATTCTAGTCTAGAAATTCGAAAAAATCGATTTTTTTTCTTACATACTTTCAAAGTTGAGACCTTTGAGAATAAGTCTCTAGAAGGATTTATGAAAATTCGAATTATTTTCGAAGTTATGGTTACTTTTTTCCTGTGTACTGTGTATCTTTTCAGTGTTAAATTCAAATTTTTAATATAAATTACTCGAAACTACTTTTTTCGATACGGTTGACATGATATCTCAAGTTCTAATGCACTGATTTACTTGAAATTTGGTACAGACCTTCCTAATACTATTGTAAATTTTTTTTTACTATATTTTCAAAAAAATTTCCAAAGTTTAAAAAAAGGAGGCGAAAAAATGATTTTCTTTTTTTAAATGGACGCCATTTTGTGAAAAAAATAAATTTTTCAAATCGGCTACGTCCAACTAATTCTACATCCTTCTCTGTTAAGAGTTAACTAAAATTTTATGTTTCAGATCACCAGGAGGGTTGGAATCACGTCAACCAGGAGACACCTTTTTTTTCTTGAGTCTCCACTTTGCCGGCCTGTACTAATTTCAATTTCGAATTTTTTTAAGTTTTTATACATTTTTATACTTTTCAAATGTCAATAAAAAACTGTCAAAAAATAGATATTAAAAATTTATTACGCCCGTAAAATCACTTCAAAATCGACTAGAATACCCCCTTAACCAAAATTTTCAAAGTTAAATAGTTACCGTTGCCGACCACAGTTACTGTTTTGTATTTCAAATATTCGAAAATGCATAGACTGTAGTTCTACAACTTAATATGTAATTCTACGTATTTACGTATTTGCCTTTTTATGTCCCGAACTAACTTCGTGTTAGTTCGGGACATATTAAAATCCTTGAGTGATCGAAAATTTGAGAGAGGTGGTAAATAATTATAGAGTTTTACATTCATATATTGAATAAACGCAACAGGGCTGTATTGCTTGTGTATTGTATATATTTTATGTATCTGTGAACTCTATGGTTTGGTAAGAAAACGATTAAGACGCCATCCAGTAGCAAGAAGTGACTTTGTATATTTAATATATAGTATAGCATCACGTCAAGTTACTAATTGTTGTGCTAGATGGCATTAAATGTATTAAATTAACAAAAAAGTGGTATATTAATCTACCATCTGTTTTGCTACATTAATTTGTATGTATTTGTGTGTTAGGTGTGTGTATGTATTACGTGTATGTGTACGTATGTGTCCGGACTGTTATATTTTAAGAAGTTTTAGTTATGATCACTGAGTGAGGGACATTACTTAGTGCGTGTCAAACACGCACTTGACGAATTTTTTGGAAGGTAGGTACATGATTGTGAAACTTATATGGGAAAACTATTTGTTTTTGTCTTATTTCTGTTAGGATTCCAGTTATGTATTTTTTAGGTATAGAACCTTAAAAAAAATTGACGATAGATCGTGTAGAATGATCCAAAAAAACTATTTCAATAAAAATTTAAACTATTCATAAAAATTCCATAAATTATTTATCATTTTCGTAACTACCTATTTATAGATGGACCCACCATCGACAACGGTGTTACTGAACTGATTTCAAAGATATTTTTATCATGTATTATGATTTAAAATTCTTTTTTTGAAATACAAACAACAATATATCACCTTTTGATTTTTGAAGTTAACGACCTCGCTGAGGTTGTTTATGCGATGATGAGGAATGAACTTCACTTGACTTGAACTCAAAACTCTATTGTTCGGTGTCATTTAAATCCAGAGTGAAAAGAAGTTCCAATCATTTATCTGTATATTCTGTGATGGAATCATTCTATGAACAGTTTGAATAACATGTAAATAAAAAAAGACAAGGAGAACGTACAGAAATATTTCTTTTTTTTTTTTTTGAATCTAATTCAAAAGATTTTTGTAGATTTATTCACATTATAAATATTATAATGAGCACCACAGAGCGAGATTAGTAGCGGTACAATAAGTTTCAGCAGAAAACTAACATATATTTGACGTTCAAACTTAAGATGGAATAAAAATTCAAGACAGGAGCGCTTTTGTAGAAACAGAAATCATATACAATGTCTTGATGGACTAATATTGTTATGACTGAAACAAACAGAGAGGAAATAAGAAAATTCGTAAAATAGTTTAGTTTTCCAAGCTTAAGACCATCGGGAAACATTAAGATATTTGATTAATAAAACGATTTTTTCAAAGGATTTCAACGAAACTTCTCTAGATATTTATTTAATCCAGTACCAATAATACGAGGCTATTCCGATTCAAATTGACTACCCGAATTTTGAGAAAAACGATTTCAAAGTCTTGCAATTTTAACATGGGCTCTTATGGGAAGTTGACATATTCACACGATTTTTTTGAATAAAATGAAAATGTGTCAAAGGAATTTGATAAAAATTTAATATGTTATAAAATACAAAGTTACAAACAATATTTGATAAGAAATAAAAATTATTCATTACGCTGTTTTTGAAGTATAATTTATAAACATCCTTTTACAAGATTTTTACAACGCTTTTTCAACATTGTTTTTATATTGCTACAATATAAGCGCGGGGAAATTAAAAAAAAAGTGGTACATATATAAATATAATTACTGAAGAATATTAATACATTATTTAATTTTTGATAAATGAAAATTTTTTCGTTGAGCTATAATTTTGTACCTTACTATTTCAGAGCAACTACTCAGAGCAAAATTTTGATGGTTTAAAATCTCTAGATCAGAATACTGCCTTATAATTTTTGATCCTTTTTACTAAATTGATAGCTAGAGATGGAACACCCGGTGGTGGAAAAGTTTTGAATAAAGTAAAGAAAAAAAATTATTAAAAATTCAAAATTACAATATTTATTATTATAAAGTTAAAATTTTTTTTTTTCTGAAAATTTATTCACTACAAGACCATAATATAATAAATAAACATGTACTAATTATTATTTAAACTGAAAAAAAGTTTTTGTAACATAACATTATTTTTTGAAAGATGTTTTTATTTTTTTAAGTGGATGATGATGACGCGGATAACAGACAGACTGACCGACTCCTGGTTGGTTGACGCACGCGCGCAACTGGCCTGTGCCCTAATTTGTATATTGTTATATTTAAGTATTTTTTGGCTTCCGTAGTTAACTCGTAAGAGTTCGTAATATGAAGTTTACGTTCAATCTGAAGAAATAACCACCTAAGGTAGCGGTTACACTGGATACGAATTCATCCGAAAATTCATTCGTACGAATTCGTACGAGTTTATACGAATTAAACAAATGCATACATTTAGGGTATGCGTGGTTACACTGTTTACGACTCTTTCGTACGAGCTCGTACGACGATGATGCGAATTCGTACGAAAAAAATGCAATGGATATAGAAAAAATAATTATTTTTGTTGAACAAAGGCGGTCTTCAAGGGATCAAAAGCATAAATATTATCATAATAGAAAGTTAAATAAAAAATTGTGGAATAAGGTGGCAGAGGAAATGTTTAGATAATTTTTTAATTAAATATATTAAAATATAATAAAGCTAACCTAACCTAACAAAAACATTTTAAGTATATGTAATGAAAAATTAATTAACTAAATATTGAAGCTGAAATTCAGTAGATTTTAAAATGTAATTGAATGTGACTTGCGACATGTTCAAATATATTCTAAAAATTTCTGCTTGTCTTGAAAAATTTCCTCAAAGTAATTCCAGAATTCAGCTTTTTTTGCTCTACATGAATAATAAATAATCGTTTACACAGAATTGTTTGTTTTCTGTAATTAGAAATTTTGAAAACGGTGATTCTAATAAATAAGATTTGGTAACTGGATCCATTGTTTAATATCATGCAATATGTACTAACGGTTTTCAATTTAAATTTAAATACGAATTCGTGTTACAATTCCGTATCCAATGTAACGAATGAATTTCGTACGAGCTCGTACGAATCAATTTTCGTACGAATTCGTATCCAATGTAACCGCAGCCTAATATTGCTTTAATAAGATCCCAAAAATATTATGTTATTGTTAGCGTCTATGGTCTACCATAAATTCACTGTTAACATAATACAATCCAGATGTATATGGTAATCTTTAAAGTATACAGCGTGTGTTCGACCACAACGCTCTTAATTGTTATTCATTTTATCTGCGTTTATGCGTCACTTAACTTATGGTGCCGAATTGTCTGTCCATCTGTCTGTTTAACTCCTTCCTCTTAATGTATTTAGTAAGTAGAGTTTCATCTATCCAAAAATTATGTATACCCATTTCTAAAGTAAACGGTTTTGGATGTGTTATGGTTGGACATATTGTACACATAAAATCTACTTGAGAAATAATTCATAAATTTAAGTGTTTTTTAAAATGCCCATTAAAAAGATAATCAGCTCATCTTGAAGAGGTGTAATAAATTTTTTCGTATAAAAACATAAGTAAAACTATTTCAAGTTTTATTTTATATTTAATCTATAAAATTCATTTCTAGGGTCCCGAAGAAAATTCCCGGAATCCGTATAGTTTCGTTAAATTTGGTAGATCTCATTTATATTCAACAAAAAAAAAAAAATTTTCTTAATTTCCAACATCGTGTGAAATATTTCCTGCCCTCTTGTAACTTTTGAACCGAGAATCCAAGAAGATTCCGTTCAATTTGTTTCGGCTAAATTGTTTGTCAGGATAAAATTAGCCATTCGTCGAAAATATCGAGCACAGAATAGTCGATTAATTGACTAAATTTTTAGTTGTTCATTAAGAATAAGGTAACCGAGGTTTTCTTTCAAAAATGAGGTTTTCTTTTGGATTTAATTATGGACTTTTAATATTTTTTTTTTTTTTTTTTTTAAAAAAAATATGTTAAATATGTTAAATTAGTCGTTTTTAGTCATTTAAAAAAAAAATTAATCATTTTAATCATTTAATCGAAGGTAATATAGTCGACTAAAATATGACTAAATGTAAACAAAATTAGTCGACTAAACCGACTAATTTTGTTTACATTTAATCATTTGTTAGTCGACTATTTTATCCTCGATTAAATGACTAAAATGATTATTATTTTTTTTTAAATGACTAAAAAAGACTAATTTAATATTTTTTCGGTATTATTTATTGAACTCCAAAAAAAAAAGAAAACTGGGAAATTATTTACTTGTATGATTTTTCACTTTTATTACCATGTTCTTTTTTTTTTAAATATTAAAGTAATTAAATTCAAAAGAAACATTGTTTTTGAAAAAGTAAAGTAGATTACCATATTCACGAATTCGACTGAATATTCTAATGACTAATTTTGTCTGAAAAACAACTTTAGTCGATTAATCGACTAATTGCTCCTCTGCTCGACATCACTAGTCCAAACCAGAGATAATTTTTTTTTTTGTAAATTTATTGGATTAATTACTGTATACAAGTTTAAACAATTTTTGAATCAGATGTATAAATAAACTTTAAAGTTTCTTTATGGTTTTGGAATGGATGTTAATTTTTATTTGAGTCAACTTTTTACGACTAGGAGGAGTGACTCTCTTCTTTTAATTATCTTACTTTTTTTGTAGAATAATAAATTGTATTAAAAAACTTTTTTCTTATTTTTTTTTTATTAAAAAAAAAAATGTATTTTAACTATGACTTTTAGTTAAATTTTTCAGGTGTGTTTTATTTTTGTACGTCAGTGGTTATAACGATTAAACTAGAGCCTTTATTTTTTGTATTTTAGTCGGGTCTTGATTCCAAAATTTCATTCAGATTGCAAATGCGACAATGAGTTTGTTTGTATGTTTGTCTCGCATTCGCGGTACAGTGATTATTGGAGAGATGTAGAAGGGTACGGGTTACTTTTTCCCACGGGAAAAAGTTTCATTTCTGTGGAAAAATCAATTTAGAAATTAACTTGATGTAATTTCAAATAAATTGGCTTTATCTGTCGCTCAATTTCCAATAAATAATTTTTACTTAAACAATTTGTCAATTTTTTTTTTTTTTGCTACCTTCGTATAAAATGGTGCACCGTATTCGTACAGACGTATATTATTTTTCCCATTAAATTAGTATAATTTAGTTTATTGGAGAAAAGTTTTATAAATTTCTCCCTCAACATAATTTTATGAAATATCGTTTTTACGATGATATGTATATTACGACGTAACCTTTAATTGCCTAACAATCCCACACACCACTTTTTTGGTACAGGTGGCGCATGAATTACACGACAGATAATTTTTCTATACACTATTTTGCACGTTATTACGTCATTTGTGTCAATTTATGACCAGCAGTCACCTCCAAAATAAATAAATTAGAGTTTATTATAAATTTAAATATTTACTAAAATTTAATGTATATAATGCCGTAAATTCGAGTATTACCTGTATTAGCTTGCGGTAGGTTAGATTAAAATTTAAATTATTGGTTCAGTTTTTTTCCTCCTTGACTATGGTTAAGGATATTATTAATTACCTCCCTTTTTTGCCATTTTACCATTTTTTTTTTTCTATTAAAAAGTTTTTAAACTCGCATAAATAATTCACTTGTTGTAGGTATGTGTGTGTGTTTATTGGAGTCGACTGAAAAGTTTTTTTTTTTTTGCTATTTCCGGCACAAACTAAATTTAAAATTATCATTTAATAATTATTATTATTGCAAAATAATTCCCGTGTAGATTTTCGTCGCAGGAAATTTATGACGAGGGTAAACTGCTGTGACATTCTTTACTCACAATCATGATTCTGATGTCTTCTAATCATGCGCTTTGGTATAAAGGTTTCGTATATTACTCAGTTCATAAAGCAGTTAAGGGGGTATTCTAGTCTAGTGGCTCGATTTTGAAGTGATTTTACGGGCGTAATAAAAAAACAAAAAAACAAAAAAAAACAAAACAAAAAACAAAAAAAAAAACAGTAAACATTTTTAGTATCCATTTTTTTAACAGTTTTTTATTGATATGTGAAAAGTATAAAAATGTATAAAAATTTAAAAAAAAAAAATTAAAATTGAAATCGGTACAGGCCGGCAAAGTGGGGACTCAAAAAAAGGTGTCTCCTGGTTGACGTGATTCCAACCCTCCTGGTGATCTGAAGTATAAAATTATAGTTAATTGTTAATAAACAAGGATGTAGAATTAGTGGGACGTAGCCGATTTAAAAAAAAATAAATTTTTTCACAAAATGGCGTCCATTTAAAAATAAAATAATTTTTTTCCTCCTTTTTTCAACTTGGGAAATTTTTTAGAAAAAGTACAAAAAAAATTCCAAAAACCCCTACGTCGGACCAATTTTGATAATTAGGTAAATCGGTGCATTAGAGCTTGAGATGTCATTGTCGTGGTAGTAGGTACGTGTAAAATTAGTTTGTTTTCTTTTTTTTTTTTTTTTTTTTTTAATAACTTTTTAACGACTTAGTGAATCGGTTTGAAATTTTCACAGGGGCCTTAGTATTTAATGAGGAACATTCTACTAAATTTTCAATCGTCTCGTAGCATTTTGAAATTCCTCCGAAAAATCCTCAGAATGTACTCAGCTCTTGTAGTCAGCTGAGAGCTATAGTTTGATGTATTGTACAATCAGTTGTAGTGATAGCTATTATTTAACAAAGATAACTATTTATTTACCTCATAGTTTGTTATACAACGCAATTATTCACGAATTTCTAATTTCATGTACTTTTATCTCCGATTGTTTTTTTACACCATTTAAAAGAGGAGAAAAAATTACATAAAAAAGGTCTTTAAACTATTATTCTATGTCAACTAGTTTCCGAGAAAAATTAACTTTTATAAACGGGTATTCGCTATGTTATGCAGGATGCTGCGACAGGGGTATATATAATTATGTTATAATTGTATATATTATGTTTGTATATTATAATATGGCTTCTTTTTAGGGTTCCTAAGAAAGTCCTATTTTCCGAAAGAGTTCCGAAAGAAATCTTTCGGGACTATAATAGAAATTTATTTTGTGGTCTCTAGACACCGAAAATAATATTCACTAAAATTTATATATTTATATTTAGTCCCACATCGTTGGACAAGTTCATTAGCCAGCCATGTTGGATGCCTGGAATATGTTTTTTTTTGGTCATTTTTCGTGAATTTTTTCAAGTCAAAAAATTTTTGCGACATTTATTTACTCCATTCGAAAGAGGTGGGAAAATCACTTAAAAGGGTGAAAAATCACAGAAAAACGGATTTTTATAAACGGGCATTCGCCATGTTATGCAGGATGCTGCGTCAGGGGTATTTTTTGAATACAATAACCATATAAACTTGCGTCATAGGTGCCTATAAATTAAATAAATCGTTGGACCGTACGTACATAAAATAATGGATGTGATCAACTCCGCCTACACCTGCTAACTCAACTGTGTGGCTGGTTTGTGTCGCCCTCTGGGTCATATTTGTATGTCTTCGCTTGGCAGTGGCTGATGACTGGCTGCATTCTAATTAATTATTGTTGTTGTTGGGACATGTGTGTCTGTGTGTGCACTTAACCCTTAATAGTTAATTCAAAATGTTCATTGAATGGATAATTAAAGACCTACAAAAATAAAAAAAATTATTTATACACGAAACGGACTTTAATTAACTCTGTGGAGAATCAAAAAATAAATAGGCTGTTTAATTAATAGTAGTGCTCCTTTAATTTCCTTTGAGAAATATTGTGAATAAGGAGGGTGGAGGAGTGGAAATATAAACAGGATGGTTCAATATTTTTATTTGTTTGTTTTACATACCGTGTTTGCGGGTTACTTGAGCCCAGATTTGCAAATCATCTGATAATTTCAAAAATTGAGCGTAACTGTTATATTTATTTGGGGTAGGAAATTCAGTATATTAATCTATATATGACTACGATTAGTTTATTATATAATATGGATCTTTTTCTTATGGCTCATAAATTTTATAGCTTTTTAGATTTTGGGCTCAAGTTAACCTCAAGATCGGGTTACTTGAGCCCAAACCTAAATTTCCAGGTGATTTTCATTTGAAAACAGTTTGAGACCATGTAGGATGTTGGTTACTAATTAAAACATTGTACAAACATATAAGAAACTTTACTTATTCAATACTCTTATCGCAGCATCCTGCATAACGTAGCGAATTTCCGTTTACAAAAATTAGTTTTTGTCGGAAACTAGTTGACATAGAATAATAGTTTAAGGACCTTTTTTGTGTGATTTTTTCTCCTCGTTCCAACAGTGTAAAAATTTTTGAATAAGGAGAAATTTTGGGAAAAAGTTAATTTTTTTCATGAAAATTTCCAAAAATAACATGTTTTGGGCATCGGACGTGCCTGGTTAACGAGCTTGTCCAACGGTTTAGGACTTTTAGGAATTTCTGCTATAGTTTTGCACCATTTTATACCAAAGTTATAATGGGCTCAAGTTACCCTAATTTTAAGGTTATTTTACTGATTTATCAAAATCTTAATTTAAAAAATAACAGAATGGTTGGCAGATGAACATATCTGAATTTAGTTTAGTAATGAACAAAGTAATAAAATTATACACTTACCTTCCTTTGTAGACTACCACAATTACTTTTACAGTCAAAAGTTAGCAACGTAACAAAACATCAATTTCAAACAGAGTAAACGACACGTGCCTCACCTCTAGTGTCAATTTTCAGAACTACCTAAACTTAAACACCGTAAACCTACTGCTGTTACCTACTAGCTAAACATCTAACTTACTTCTACTACTGATTAATATAAGCACAAAACAGAAAATAATACTTTTTCCGTTTTGGGCTCAAGTTACACCACAGGGCTCAAGTAACCCGCAATTACGGTAGTTAACTTGAAGTGCATCGATTTGTTTCTGAATGCATTTAATGATTTTTTTTTTTGAGGGCATAACAAGTAACGCCCTATGTTTAAATTTCCCGTTTTTCAATTTAAATTTAATACTGAATACAATAATAAATAATTCTTGCAGTTCTTATTACTAAATGTTTTTACAGTGGGCATTCTTTTTACCTATTTTCATTGAATAGACGTGTTCTGTTTTCTTCTTTGCAATTTTTTTTTTACCGATCTACTGAAAGTCAATTATCACACGTAACACCACTATATTTAGTTTTATATAAAGAGTTGTAATCCAAAAGATAACCCTCAGTGTTGTCTGATACCTGATGATGAGCTATTCGCTCGGAAACCGGTTCGTAATTTAAACAATTAAATATAGTAAAAAGTTGACAACACAAATTATTTTCATATTTATTTAAAAATAGTTTTGTTTAAATTTATTTATGAAACTTGACTTTGAGCTTTTTAAATCAAATTGCATTTATCTATAATATTCAAACAATAGATTTAAACTTAATCAAAAGTTTTTCCAGGAATTCTGTGCTTCATGTGGTTTTAAATACGTAAGACAAAACACGTTTTTCTCTTTATGAATGCTGTTTAAATTCTTCAGATATGTAAAAAAAAAAATACAGAAATTTTCAAATTTACTTTTTAACGGAAAATAGATTACGTAATCAAATTTTATCCGTTAAATATTCATTATATAATCTATGGTGCGAATTCTATAGACAATAATCCATGTGTATATAATTTAAGTTTTCTCTAATGACCGATATTTATACATAAATATGTTTTGGTAGGCATAATAGTATGCATTTATTGTTGAGAATAATGGCAGTTGGTGTTCTACAGTCAAACTTACCCCCTTCAGCTCTGGTTCTAGTTAGTGTTCACGAATGTGTTGGGATCGATAAATATTTTGGTGTTTATTGTTCCGGTCATTGTTTTGGTTTTCCGGACACTAACTGAGTTCCATATCAATTTATTTGAATAATAAATCTTCTATTGATTTTATTATTAGTATGGTCTGTATACAATATACATACATACAGGGTGTAAAGAAAACAAATGTATCAATTTAAATTATTGATAAACAAAAGTTTAATTAAGTTCGTATTTTTCGAAGAGCAATCAAAAATTTTTGAAGTAAAACTTGATCGATACGAATTTAGTACAGTGAGACCTCTCTATCCTACGGCTTAGATTTCTTACATCCATATGCCCTTCAGTTATCACGTAAATTTTAGCGTCATTTACAGAAATTTAAGGACGCAGCTGTACTTATTATCTTTTCAAATTACGATCCAAAACCAATTTTCAAGAAAATAAACATATTTCTTGTCTGGCGTGGATAATTGATATAATTTTAATGATTGTGTCGCCATTTTGTGTGTTGACATGTTTTAATTTAATATTGTTTGTTCAGTTGTGTCGTTGTGTCACAGCGGTGTAGGTAGTGTGACACACAATATTACTTACTACTCTTGTGCGGTGAACTTGTGTTACCACCTGCTCAAATCTATTGTTTTCAATTCGAATTACATTATTTATATAGGCAGACAGGCAGACATTCTGCCCCCCCCCCGCACTGCGTTTGAATTGCGTATATTAAGATTTAGAGTAGCTATATATAGGGATAGTGAATTGAAAAAGTATTCGTCCATTCACTTTTTTTTAATCTTAAAATGTTTACAACTAAACAACGGGTTCCGGGTGTAAAAAGTAGCCTATATCCTTTTTTGGCTCTATCTGTTAACCGTATACAAGGCTTGAAGTTAATAAGTTTTTTGTTTTCTTTTATTATATTCAGTCAACTGTTGTAATTTTATTGTTTCCTTTTGAATACATTTTCCCTCGGGATTGAGGTGTTTATTCCGGGTGGATTGGTTAAACCGTTGAGTAGTGTTGACTAATGTTTTATTAGTCCTTAATCAATTATTTCATCTTTAAACTAGACATATCTTAATTAAAATCATATAGTGACTAGCCGTATACCCGGTGGGATTTCCCATCGACATCTTTTTATTAGGTAGTCATTTTCTCCACACTTTTAATGTTTTTCAAACCCTAAATCAATATCCACGTTTCTAACTTCAAAAATGACGAACTTCCCATATGAACTTTCATTTTCTGTTTTAACCTCTTAGGAAATCAATTTCCAGAAAAAACTGACTTTAATTTATAAATAGAAGCCTAAACGCCAATTTTCATAACTCCTGTGCTTAATTTCGTCCTTCTAAACCCAACAGTTTAGGTTGTGCGTTGTTTGTCAATCAAAGTTAAAGATTCATTAAATATCATTTATTTTAATAGCCATGGTAACATATTTTTATATACCACTAACTTCAAAAATAACAAATTTACATACAAATTTTCATCCCCTATTAAACCCACTTAGGGGACGAATTTTCAAAAATCCTTTCTTAGTGCTCACCTACGTTACATAGGGAACTCCTATGCAAAATTTCATTCATCTAAACCGAACGGTTTAGGCTGTGCGTTGTCTATCAGTCAGTCAGTCAGTGTTAGAGATTTATTAAGTAGATAAAAAAAAAATTATGAAACTGGGTCAACTGCGATTTGAACAGAGGACCTTTTCATAATTAGCCAACCGCTTTACCACCGTCGATTCTCATCGAGTGTCGATCCATTCTGATTATCGAAGTTTATCGAAAATTGTTGAAGGTGAGCAAAATGGATATGTAATATTCCCCAAGCGATGACTATCTTGAAGAAATAGTAGTAAAGAGGAGGTATAGGCGAATATTTTTGCGACTTACCGTACTACACATATGTACCCACCTACTATACTATAGACACTAGCGAAATGTTTTGTTTGCCACTGTAGATAATTACGTTTTCTTTGTCTGTCTTTCTTTGAATGTGTTTGCTTGCTAATGAAGTTGATAATAAAGATGAATTAATTTTGAATGAATAAAATGGCAATGTAAAACATACGTATTGATGACGATTATCACTACAAGATAGATCTAATATCGAATGTCAGTGACGGATTACAAAATTGTTTCATATGTTCACTGCAAGCTGCTATTCATACTACACAGATGGTTGATCACATGAAACGTCTTGATGGGTTTTGACAAAGGAGGTATCGTTAAGTTCATTTTAATCTCAGGACTGACATAGGATATCAATAAATTCAAAATATGACGACTGTAAAACCCCGTATTGAATTTTTGACGAAAAAGTTACAACCGATCAAGTGATGTATCAAAATACTAATCTTATGGTACGAGTCGACATGATATAATTGTAGCGCTACAAATGTTGCAATGGTGTGTACACCTTAAAGACGTGTTTCGCGCTACATTTGTATCTGCAACATGGTATCGAGGATTCGTGATACAATCTGTTGCAATGTGTTGCACCAAGTGTGTGTACTAGCTGCAACATTTGTATCTCGATACATTCATTTATTTTCTCTACTTTGCTTAGTTTTGTGTTATTTTATTGGTGTTGATCAGTGACAAAAATGTCAAAAATAAAATTGCGGTTGCTTTCGTTGTTGCCACGAATTTAAAAAGAAAATATGCCAATCAAAAACGTAAAAAAAAGATTAGTACGATATTGGATCGCGAAAAGTAAAATCAATAAGGATCTTATAATCAATTGATGACAGAATTATGAAATGGACCTCCTGGTATGGTCCTGGTATGGTATGGTATTCTATGCAATATATATATATATATATATATATATATATATATATATATATATATATATATATATATATATATATATATATATATATATTGTATATACATGCCTTGCAAGACAGTTAAACCCGTGTACACTGAACGTTGTGTCGCATCGACGTTTGTATCAGTGCAACATGATACGTTTGTTGCACGGCTTGTTTCATGACTGTGTCCACAGGAAACATGTGTTGCAAGCATCTTGCGCTACAATGTAGCGCTATAATTGTATCAAGTCGACCCGACTCGTACCATTAAGGAGACAAATAAAAAAAATTTTAAAAAGGCGTAAATAGAAGGTGAATCTAAAAATACTCCTATCGCAGCATCCTGCTTAACATAGCGAATTTCCGTTTATAAAAGTTAATTTTTCTCGGAAACCAGTTTACATAGAATAAAAGTTCAAAAACTCTGTTTATGTGATTTTGTTATCCGCTTTCCAATGGAACCAACGGAGTGGCTGAGCGTGCATGGGCGCTGGCACACCGACTGGTAGGTCGAGGGTTCAAATCTCACGGTCGGCTATGCTCGTGAAGGTTTTCTGCAGTTTCCCTTCACAAACCCAGATGAATATCGGCATAGTTCCTTAAGATCCTAGTCTTCACACCACTTTCCTTGTCCTCCACTTACATCATAATTGAGTAAAAACTTGTAACATGTAATGAAATAAATAAAGTTAGCAAAATAATGATGTGGGTGGCGTCTGTTATAGACTGTTGTCTGAAAAACGGACGTTAAACCCCATTATTTTTATTATTATTATCCTCTTTCCAATGGTGTAACAAAATGTTACAATACTTTTGGATTTGGAAAAATTTTGGAAAGAGACTTTTTCACGAATAATAGCCAAAAACCCATGTTCCGAGCATCGGACGTATCTGGCTGAAGGACTCATCCAAGGTTTTTGCCCTTGCAATGTTTTCACCAAATTTCATAAAAATAGAATCTTTCGTTTGAGAGTTATCGTGCTGATATATAAATACATAAATACATATATACATATAACAAATTTCTGTTATCGTCTCGTACCGAAGTCGCGTTATGACAGTGGCTGAAATAGCTGAATTTTCGATTCGAAAATTCGTTATGATCCAAAAAACTGACTGATTGAAGTTTTTTTTTTTTTGTTTCTTAATTTTCTATATTATGGAATACCAATTATTTTTATTGTATGGCCGCCACTGTTTATCTTCTTATACGTACACTCAATACGGAATGATGAATTCAGCTATTACATATATATTACATTAGATTGCCCGTTTGGCTCGCAGCTTGTCGTATTTCTTTCTATTAGTTTGACTTCTCTTTGTTCAATCAGTTTATATTGAATTTGGCAGGCAGTTGCTGGTTCGGTTGGTCTGTCTGTCTGTTTGCCGGTTTGTCTGTTTGTCTGTCCGTACATTGGTGGTTGTTGGAATGGAAAGCAATCGAATTGCCGCGCTGCTGATTATTATTCAGGAAAGTAAACATTTTCATTTGAATAGACCAATTTATGTAAGTAACAATTTTGTATCATTAGAGGGAATAAATCATGTTACGGATTCTACTTAGAAATTCATCGAAATTAATACTTTTAGTAGAGGGGGTGATTTCTTCGAATACTAATAGAAGGGCAAACATGAATGAATTAATTAACGTAAATGAACCAAAATCTAAATTTGGTTTCTGACGCTCCGATATAATCTTGTTGTGTTCACATTACAGTACTGATACCATGCTGGTACCTATTCGTTCTCCATTCACATTATAATACCGCTCTGGGTACGCTTCCAGTTCGGTCTCAGTTCGATACAAATATCTCTTCATAACAACTGAATGCAACCGGAGCGGAGTGGAATCAAAAAAGTGTTTACACTGTAACAGGTACAAGTCATAACAAGTCTGATATCGCTCCGATAAAATATTACCTGAGTGGTATTGGTATTGGAGCGGTACTGGAGCGAGACTGGATTGCGGCTGATATCAAAGCAATGATGTGAATACACTGATTGTTTATGGTGTAAGAATATTTTATTGAATCGGGAGCGTAGCGATATCGTACCGAGAACGGAGCGTTATTGTGGATCGGGCCTTAATATTGTAGACGCAAAAGTTGTTTGTTTGACTTTACAATCGACTTCGAAATGTTCTATAGTGATAGTTGATGGAACGGGGAAGGACATTGGCTACTTTTTACTCGGGAAAACGTCTCATTCCTGAGGGAAAATGTACTATTGAATAAACTGGTTGATTTTAAACTTTAGGTATTGTTTAACAGAGGGGATGGAAAGGGTACAACAGGAACAACAAAAATTTTTTAAAAGGGTTTAAGATGTTTACAAAAATATTAATAAAATTTCCATACTTTTTATGATTAAAAATATTCGCAAGTAATAAGCTTAAAGAAACTTTCTGTTTACTTTACGTAATTAAAAATGATGAGAAATTTTTCTTGCGTTGGAGGTAATGGGCATGGCGAGACGGGGCGCGGTAAAGTGTTGTTCCATCAAAAAAAAAGAAGGAAAAATACGGAAAAACTAAAGCACTAAATTTTACATGTCAATAAAAAAAAATCTTGCTAATTATAAAAAGAGAAACTTGGAAAAATACTTTTTTATAAACTTTTTGAAATGAACTTATTATTACTTTTGTTTTTTAAAAGTAATAATTTTTCAAATGTTTATTATCCGGGAAGATAATTTTCATCTTTTTCTTCGAAAAATTTTTTGCTGAATTAAAGGGAAAAAATTTACAATCGATTACAGTGAAGGGACTGTTGTCTGTTCCTTCGTTTAAAGTTGAAAGTTAAAATTTAATTTACGACAAAGTGGATTTATTTCTTTTACACGTCAAGTGTTTTGTAGCAAAACGTAGAGCAAATGTAAATATAAAAACAGCATGAGGTGCCCTCCCGACCCGCGTGCTAATGCGTGACGCATGCCATAGTGCCTTTAGGTTAATAATGATACATAGATAGATAGAAACATCTTGCATTTATGTTACTATTGAACTTAAATTATTCATTGTAGGTAGCTACATATTTGAAAATTTCTTCTTAATGCCGCTCATATATCTTGAAAGGGGTTAAATTATTACAAATGCTGTCACCATTTGTGCCACTATCGTCACCTTTTACAAATAACATTGTCAGTGTTTCTGACTATGCACCTACATAAAATCTAATGCAAATTTTTATTTTTGATATTACGTCACAGTTGTTTGACACGTTCACTGCCACCATCGACTTAAGGTACCATCACAGTGTGACTGGCCGAAAATAGTCAATTTTCGCAATTTTTTTGGGATGGGATACGTTGGGGGGAATGGGAATGAATTTTTTTTTACGAATAATACCACTATTTAACAATACAAAAATATTTTTTTTATTCATTTATATTTATTTTTTATAATTACATATTATAATTTTTTGAAAAAAAAGTGTCTGCAAAAAAGGGCGGCTATTGGTGCCCACGATTGCGGCGGCAGTTTTCATCTGAGAAAAAAAATCATATAGATTATCAATCTGTAGGTAAGTCTCTTTATTCCTCTGGAGGGCAGGCCTGTTTTTCAACAGTGTGAAAAGATAGGAAGATTTCAAAAAAAGAAGAAGCTTCAATAGGAACTTGGAGAATGAAATAGAGAATATTCTGTCAAAATTTCAAACTTATAGCTTAGATACTTTCCCTCTGAGAGTGGGTACCATTTTTAAAAAGGGCATTTCGAGATATACGCGTTTAAAGTTTGTCTCAAAATTGTTTCAACAAAAATGTGATACTGTGGTGATAACAACGGATCTTAAACGTTTATTGATTGTGGAAAGACTGAATGCAAAGTGGTATAACATTCCGCCAAAAGGTGCCAGTCGATTCACAGAGTTGTGTATTTAGACTGAATCTATTGATCCGTGGTCGTAGCGACCGTAATAATTCAAATTTTAATTTGAAATTTTCAGAGAACATGCATAACTGTATGTACTTTAAGATAAGACCAACAAAAAAAACAAAATAAATTTTTTCAAAATTCTACACTGTGATGGTATCTTAATGAGAGAAGTGAGACATAGGCAACGTGTGTATTCGTACTTTTACACCGATCGAATATCGCAACTAGTGCGATAATATACACGGACTTAAGTAGGTATGACAGTAGTTTACGCATTAAAAAATGAAATATTATCAGAGTATTAAGCCGGTTCTACACGATGCTACGAACGTTCCTTCCAACGTTCGATCGAACGTTTGAGGCAATTAAGTTCGATAGTTGGTGCGACGAATGTATCTGCTACACGGTGAATCGAATGTTTGATCCAATACGAATGATGATGTGTTGGTACAAACGTTTATTCAGTGGACGTGGCTGTTATCTGTCTGATGTTATCTCTAATGTTATACACTGATGTTGTCTCTCTTGTATAATGTGTTGGTACAAACGTTTATTCAGTGGACCAGGATGTCATCTGTCTTATGTGATCTCTAATGTTATACACTGATGTTGTCTCTCTTCACATGAATGAGCCGTGCAGCTGCTGAGTCGAACCAACCAACGCAACCAACATTGACCTTCAAACGTTCGAAGCATCCCTTTGACTCGGTGCAAGAATACCGATATCGAGCGGGACATGGCCAAATGCGAATGTTTGACGCTCAACATTGGACACTCGTAGGTTCGAACAACGGCCACACGATGCGATGAACCATCGAACGTCCAATGTTGGAAGGTGTTCGTAGCATCGTGTAGAACCGGCTTTAGAGAGAAATATTAAACTTATGATTTGAAAAACAAAAATTTGTAAAATTTGCCACACTAAATTGGCAAGTAACATGGATGACGTACTTTTGAAAGTTTATATACATTTTGTTGTGTACAGGCGACAATAATAGATGGCATCGTTGTTGTTGCATCACACGCTTCTGTTACACGGTCGCACAGTTCGAAGTATGACGATGTCATTGTTAAAAAATTTCATACCTTTGGTGTGAACGAGACGAAGAGATTCAACATGATTGTGTAACGTTGCCGTTGTATTTACCCCGTTAAATAAGTAATATGTTTACAATGGCGCTAACATCTGTGACCAAAATCATATTTCTTATCTTTCTCTCCCCCCCCCTCCTCCATTCAAACTAGGTACGTAAAATATATTTTCTCAATGTGTGCTCGCCATCTTTTAACAATGGTTTTTCCGCCGTTGTATTCGTTGCGTTCTCGGAACACGGATAATAAGTCTATTTATTGGGACAGACTTATTTTTGATTTGTCACTGTAAAATTATTAGGTCTTTCTGTGACAATGTGTCACATTGAAATTCGTCTTAGGGCGGGGGGGGGGGGGTAAGGTTTTAAAAGCGAAAAAAGGCATATTTTCATGATTTTTTTTTTTGGAGATATGAATAATGTTGGCTTATTAGCGAATTTCCAGAATGGAATTCAGCTATTACAGCCACTGTCATGACGCGACTTGAACCCGGGACCATGGCAGAAATTTGTTTTGAGGTCCCTAGAAACCGAAAATAATATTCACCAAAATTTATATATATATATATATATATATATATATATATATATATATATATATATATATATATATATATATATATATATATATATATATATATATATATATATATATATATATATATGTCCGCACGATAACTCTCGAAGGAAATGTTCTAGGTTTACGAAATTTGGTGAAAATGTTGGAAGTCCCAAACCGTTGGACAAGCTCGTTAGCCAGACACGTCGGATGCCAGGAACATGGTGTTTGTTCTTGCAAAAAATTAGTTTTTTGCCAAAATTTCCACTTATTTAAAAATTTTTGCGAAATTTTTTTACATCATTTAAACGACGAAAAAATATTACATAAAAAAGGTCCTTAAACTATTATTCTATGTCAACTAGTTTCCGAGAAAATTTAATTTTTCGCTATGTTATGCAGGATGCTGTGACAGGGGTATACCTATATGCATAATTATATGCAAGAATGTGTTTGTGGTACAGGAAGATAGATTGTATATAAGTCATATACGTCATACATAGGTATATGTTTGTATGTTACTTATATGCCGTTTTGTAGGGTTCCGAAGAAAGTTCTATTTTTTAGAGCTCCGAAATAAATCTCCCGAGACTATAATAGAAATTTGTTTTGGGGTCCCTAGAAACCAAAAATAATATTCACTAAAATTTATGTATTAAATTTATATTTAATCCCACACCGTTGGACAAATTCGTTAGCCAGCCATGTCGGATGCCTAGAACATGGTTTTTTTGACCATTTTTCGTGAAAAAATTAGTTTTTTGCCAAAATTTTCTAAAGTTAAAAATTTTTTTCGACATTTATTTACACCATTAGAAAGAGGACGAAAAATCACTTAAAAGGGTGAAAAATCACAGAAAAACGGATTTCTATAAACGGAAATTCGCTATGTTATGCAGGATGCTGCGACAGGGGTATTTATTTCATATACACGTTATAGAATAACATCTGAAGTATCTTTGAAAAAATTATCAATTACAAATATCGATAAATAAGTTCGTGATATGTAGCGAATTTCCGGAGGCGCCTCGAAAAAAAGTTGTTTTGCGGTGAACATCAAAACTTGGTACCGGATTATCTGAGACAAAAAAATCGAAATGCGTTTAAAAGGCGATATGTTTCCCTAGGGAGTCAGGAAGGGTTTTTTGTATTTTTTCGATTTTTTTATTTTTGGCAGCATTTTGAAGTGTAAAACGCAATTTTTGCTAAAAATTTCGGTTAATTTGTTATTATAAACTGGGCAAAAATAGCAAAAAAAAAACTCGACCTGATTACCTGTTGATTTATGTATAGAAACAGTGTACAAAATTTCAGCAAAATTGGTGAAGTAGATTTTGAGTTATGATGTTCACGAATTTCAAAAATGTTGTTTGCGAGAAAATGGATTTAAAGTTTTTTACACTCAAAAATCTAAAACTAAGCATCAATAAAATGATATAATTTTTTTATACTTACGCGGGTAATTATAGTAAGTATTTGTTTTGTATAAGATTTGTAAGTATAAAATGAAAGTAAATTTTATACTTAGCAGATAGGCGCGTCGCGCAGCTACCAGACAGGTATAAAAATTGAGTATGAGGACCGGTCGTTTGAAACGCTGTATCTTCATTAGTTTTGCTCGGATTTACTTGAAATTTTGACACAACACGCTCGACATGTTGTACATACAGAAAAAAAAATTTTAAAAAAATGCAAAAAAAAAGTTTAAGAACCTTGCCACTTGTTTTCGGTACACGCGTATATTTGTTTACCTCTCTTCTGGATTTTTCCCATTTCTTAATCGGTCCATTTATTGTCTTGTTATTCATATACCTATACAATCGACTCTCGTTAATTCGAAACTCGAGGGACGCTTAAAATATTACAAATTATCGAGTGTTTGAAATATCAAATGCTTCAAATGGTTCAAAATCAATCAAAATGTACAAATGTACTTACAATCTTTCTGTCTCTTTCTCTCTGCAACTTTGAATTATTGTCGAGTGTTTGACGCCGATGAGTTCGAATTAACGCGTCGTTTTGTTACGTAGCAATAATTTTTTCGTTCGAATTACCAAGTGCATAAAAATGTATTGTTTTCGTTCGAAATATAAAGAGATTTTGTAGGGAACTCGTGATACCTTTGAATTATAGTGAGGTTCGAATTATCGCAGGTTTGAATTAACGAGAATCGACTGTATACTCTTTTATCCAAACTAATTTTTTAATCAACCGTAAACTAGTTAGTGTTAAATAATATAATATCTCTATATTTAAGTGAAAATTTGATAAAATTAAAAATTTTTTCACTATAAAGATTTTAATGTAATCTACTGTAAAACTTTTTGGACGGAACACTATTCGCGCGAGTATAGCTTGCACTTGACTGATTTGTTTTTTAAAATAATTTAGAGCTCACTTGGTTGTTTTAAAAATTGTTTGCACGTTATTCGTAAAAAAAAAGTTTGTTTTTTATAAACTAACGTGGTTAATACTAACATTCACTATTATACTTTTTATGCTTTACTAACCATTTAATAAAAATTACATATCAAAATCCATTGAGCGTGTATTTACAGGTACCGAAATAATATTATGTTAGTAATAAACATTTTTGGTGTACAAATTTTTATCAGTTTTGAAAAAAAAAAATACAGTCATTCCCAAAATTATTTGGACAACATAAAAATAAAGAAAAAATTATTTAAAAACAAATTATCACATTTGAGGAATTATTACATTGGAGGGGGTTCTTTTCTCCGATGAAACTAAATTTGAAATGTTCAACACAAGAAAACAAAACCCCAATTTGTGTGAAGAAAACGAAAAGATGCGCTGAATCCAAAAAATGTGGTTTCAACTGCTAAGTACAGAGGTGGCTCCGTAATGATTTGGGGATGTATGACGGCAAATTGGGTAGGGAACATGCACGTTTTAGATCGTATCATGGATAAGTTTGTGTATTTAAGCATTCTGAAACAACATTTACATGCTAGTGTACAAAAAGTAGGAATGCAGAATAATTACATGTTCCAAAATGTCAATGATCCAAAACATACCTCGTACGTGGTAAGACAGTGGACAGCATATGATGTACCCCATTTGTTTCAGACACCTCCACAGTCTCCTGACTTAAATCCCATAGGGCATAGAGCATCTATGACATTATTTAAAGATTAAAGTCAGGAGAAATTTTATTTCGAATATGAACCAATTAATTACTTATGTAAGGTCAGAATGGGAGAAGATAAGTCCGGTTATAACCGACAATTTAATTAAATTAATGCCAAGACGTTTGGAAGCCGTAATTAAGGCTAAAGGACATGTCACAAAATACTAAAACTATTAATTTTACTTGAATGAGCTGTTTTTTTATATAGTTAATTAGTGTCACAAATAATTTTGTGACCTGATAATTATCACATGTATTTAATTTTTTTAAATATTTTAAATTTTCTTGTTGACTGTGAAAGTAATAAATACTTATATATATTTATAGTGTAGAGACTTCATACATTTTATGAATGTATCTATGAAATCGATTTGTTGTTTTATAATCAAAATAAATTCATCAAAAATGATTAATAAAATGTTGTCCAAATAATTTTGGGAGTGACTGTATGTAGGTTGGTAAAAATACTGTTCAGTTTTTCAATAATGATGTAAATGTAATTAGTACGGTGCAATTAGACCCAAACCTCAACATCCAAAGTAGCAGTTTCACACCAACTCCAAATTGTTCTATACAGTCCACATATTGTTTGACAAAAAGTTACACCATTTTGAGCGTCGGGTTTTGGGGGGAGGAGGGTAGAAGTAGGCAAATTAACGGTTATTGTCAGTTTTTTTAAATATTTCGAAAACTATACAGTTCAGCGCAAAAAGTGCCTATACAAAAATAATCTACATTAAATTGCGAACAAAAATAGTCCTATGCATAATCTTGCTGAAGTGAAGAGTTCCAGAGTTATGGAGGGTGTAAAAGTAGCAATTTTTAGTATTTTTAAATTTTTTGGAACGTATATGACACATTACCACTAAGGAAACTAATTTTTTTTTTATACAGGATTGTGTTTTATAAAAGGAAATTGCGATTAGTCCTCTTCAAACATAGCGCCCTCCTCTTCTAAATCTTCGTCTATGATGTTCGTATCCCTGTTATCACATCGTAGCCCTGAGCAATTACCGCATATGTTTGAGCAGTTTAGACCACTATTTCTGTATTCGCAATTACCGATGCATTCGTCTTTGCAAGCGCACACTATGAGGGAAAGTAATTCGTCGAGAGCTGCAGGACGTGCTGTTGTAATTGGCCTCAGGTGTTCGTCAATCTTCTTTCACCCCCCCACTCGAGCGGATTCTTCTTCGTATTCAGCCACTGCTACACCTGGTGATAGGTGCAGCAGTGGTTAAAAATACTAAAAATTGCTACTTTTACACCCTCCGTAACTCTGGAACTGTTCACTTTAGCAAGATTATGCACAGGACCACTTTTGTTCGCAATTTAATGTAGATTATTTTTGTACATAACACTTTTTACGCTAAACCCCATAGTTTCCGAAATATTTTAAAAAAAACGTTAATTTGTCTACTTCTACCTCGCTCCCTCCAAAACCCGACCGTCAGAATGGTGTAACTTTTTGCCAAACAGTATGTGGACTGTATAGAACAATTTGGAGTTGGAGTGAAACTGTTACTTTGGATGTTGAGGTTAGGCCGTTTTTTTGAACATTTGCACCGTACTAAATGAAATTATTTTTAACACTAGCTGAACGTTTTGGTATAAAGGTTTTGGTATAAATTAATTATATGGTACCACTAATACGGCAACTGATGTTACATTTGTGTAATGCAATTTGCCAATATAATGTTTTATAATCAATCGTTTATTCGTATTTTCCCGCGAGAGGGAAACAATTTCCCACAATAAAAAGTTGCCTATATGTTGAGCCAGTTAATAAGTTATCACTATACTAAATTTCATCAAAATCCGCTCGATAGTTTTAACGTGAAACATGCACAAACTGACAGACAGACATACAAAAATACCCCTGTCGCAGTATCCTGCATAACCTAGCGAATATCTGTTTACAAAAATTAGGTTTTCTCGGAAACTAGTTGACATAGAATAATAGTTTAAAGACTTTTTTATGTGATTTTTTTTCCTCTTTTCAATTGTGTAAAAAAATTTCGCAAAAAATTTTGATTGAGGTAGTTTGGTCGATAAGACGATTTTTTCAAAGGATTTTAACGAAACTTCTCTGTATATTTATTTAATTATACCAACAATACCAGTCTTTACCGAAAAAAAATTGACCATCCCAATTTTGAGAAAAACGATTTCAAAGTTTTGTAATTTTTTGACACAAGCTCCTGACATATTTGAAATTGAAAAGTTGTAATTGCTTCTCGCATTATAGAGAGTACATACACATAGGTGATTGAATGTTTGTCTGTATCGGGCGCCTGTCGAGCAAAGAATCGATAGTGTAATGGATAGCACACTTGGCTAGTAGCCAGGAGATTCTGGGTTCGATTCCCGACCGATCCGGATCATTTTTTCAATCACTTTGTGATTTTTAATTTACACAACCTCTTATGGGAAAACTCTATTTTTTTTAAATAAAATGGAAACGTGTCAAAGGAGTTTGATAAAAATTTAATATGTTATAAAATTCAAAGTTACAAATCATATTTAATAAGAAATAAAGATTATTTAACACGCCGTTTCTGAAACATAATTTACAAACATCATTTTACAACGTTTTTACAACGCTTTTTCAACAATGTTTTCATATTGCTACAACATAAGCGCGCGGAAATTAAGAAAAAAAAAACAAGTGGTATCCAAAAAATATAATCACTGAAAAATATTAATACATTATTTAATTTTTGATAAAAGAAAATTTTTTTTTGAGATATATTTTTGTACTAGACTGTCTCAAAGCAACTACGTTAAGTGGAAATTTTGGCAAAAAACTAATTTTTTTCACGAAAAATGCCCGAAAAATCATGTTCCAGGTATCCAGCTAACGAAGTTGTCCGACAGTTTGGGACCTCCAACACTTTTTAATAAAAATATATATAATATAAATTTTAGTGAATATTATTTTCGGTTCTTACGGACCTCAAAACAAATTTTTGTCATAGTCCTCGACTAAAGTCGCGTCACGACAGTGGCCGTAATAGCTGAATTTTCGATTCGAAAATTCGCTAAAAATTAAAAAAATTACAAAATCACAACCACCAATTACTATTTTCAAAAATATTTTTCCGTCTACGGAGTCATAAATAATTAATTCGTTGAAATGGGATTTTTGGGCAGTTGTTGAATTATTGCACTGAACATATGTATGTATATGTTGGGTATAAACTAATTTAATTTTGTGTTAAAATTATAAACTATGTTTTCCACATCCGTAAATGAGTGGGAAAACAAAAAAATGGGCAAAAAAAGGAAATAAAATGGCAAACAAACATGCACATTGAAAAATCACTACAGCGAATAACAAGCAATCAAATGAGCAAGGCACACGGCAAGGCGAGCAAATAAAAATAAGCAGCCAACCAGTCTAGCTAGCTAGCTATTTAACTAAATTCACTACTCACCGTTGTGCTGTGAGCAACTATAGCTCAACTCATATAAGGTAGGTGCGGGAGAGACGCCGCAGTAGCCATAGTTCGTCCGTTGATTGATAGATAGCGCTATTAGTGGATTATATGTTTAAAATAAGTTACTTATTTAAGCTGTATATATGGCAATATTTATGATTAGTCCATCAGTTTAGTAATTATCCAACTTTTTATTATTGAAAAGTAAGTTTTTTAACATAATGTTTTATCAAGCATTTAATTCATTAGAATTTAAGAATGTATATTTCATTGTTTTAATAAAAATACCCCTGTCGCAGCATCTGCATAACATAGCGAATTTCCAAATTTTGGGGACTGGCGGATCTCATCTAAGAACTGTACCTATTTAAAATAGTTTAGCTTTCTAAGAGTAAAAGATTTTTTAAAATCGGCTGGGTAATTGGTTTTGATATTTTTGGAACCCAAGAACCCGAACGGACTTTGTGCAGCATAGTTGTATCCATCTAAAATAATTTAGTTCTCTAACAGTGAAAAAATTTTCAAAATCGGTCGGTTAGTTTATTTTTTACAATAATGGGAACAGTAAACCCTGGCGGAAATCATACAACATAACCTTTATTCATCTAAAATAATTTTAGTAAAAAGTTTATCCTAACAGTAAAAAACGGGTCCTAGGGATCTCATATAACTTATGGTAGTTCGTAAGGTTCTTGTGGACATCATTTAATTACTTAATGAATTCAAATACTTTAACTTACTAACGGTGAAAAAATTTTCAAAATTTTCGACATTCGCTAAAAAAATCATTGAAAAATATTTGATATGTTTCGATCAATTAATGGTCAACATCAGCAAATAAAAGTTACTAAAATCGAAGAAAAGAATGAGTTATTTGTCCGTAGAAATTAAAATACAAATTCAGAAAACGAGCAAAGAAATATTGAAAAAACTAGATCGGCAAAACATTCTGACAAATAACACTACCCAACTAATACTTGCCAATTTGAATGAAACTTAACATACTTATTAAACAGCGAAAAATATTAAATACGTGTTTTTTTATTTCGGCTAAATACGCTTTTTAGGGGTAGAAAACACCATTCAACCTCTGTAGATGAAAACAGTTATAGCTAAATATTTTTGAAACGGCATATTTTTTGAAAAAAGGGCTGAGTACCAAATTTGTAGAATTTAAAGCGATGCACTTGATAGTGACCCTGAAATCGATTTTCAAGGTCAGTTGAAAATGATTAGCCATTGCCGAACTTTGACCATATCCTGTACCTATAAGCAGTAATTTCATGTATTGACTCAATCTATCTTCAAAATTGATTTGTTGCGTTATTTTTCTAAAATAAAAAAAATAAAAACCTGACGAAATGAAAAAATAGGCGCAAATTTATAGAAAAAATTAGAAGAAAACATTTTTGTAAGTAATTTTAGAAGTTAAGAAAAGATTTAATATCACTCCAATTGTAAGTTAAACATTAACTTTATGTTATATTAGAAATTTTCAAAATTTTTTAAAATTTTTATTGCTACTCTATAGTTATCATATTAGGAATTCAATTCAACATATGATTAACTATTATTTTTCCGATTGCGATTGAGCAAGTATTTTTCAAAATTACTTCTTGATCACTTATTTTCTATCTTGCATGTGAAATTCGTTCGAATATACTTTGAACCATTTAGGGATGAAAAGTAAACTACTCCTTTTGAAAAATATTAAATGATTTTCAAATGACTTTGGAAATTGACCTCAAGGTCAACTTCAAAGTCAAGTGCATCACGAGAGTCAAGTGCTTCAAGATCATCAAGTGCATCACTTTGAACTCTATAACTTTGGTCCTAAGCACTTTTTTCAGAAAATATATCGTACCATAATCCACTTCTATGTTGATTCCTGGTCTCTTTTCCTGCGTTTCTAATATTTATGTCAATAAAAAATGTGCTACCGTAGACAAGGATGAATAGGTACGCATTCCGACTTCACACCGTATTTTTTTGTATTTATTTTATGAGTACCTAATCTTTAATATATTAAAAATTTACGCGAAGATGGTCACTTTATCAGCAGTATCCAAAAAAATTTAAAAATATCGGTGGTTTTTGAAAAATTAACAAAAATCGTATAATTTCTTCTCTATGAAAAATTGGGGTCAAAAGAGACGAGAAAAGAGTAAATGGGGACAACCCGTAGGGTCGACCAAAATTGAAATTCTAATATAAAATAATTTCGAACTTTTTGTATTTATACATTCAAAAAAGAAATAATAGGTACTTGATGATTTTCTGTAAAAATAAACGTAGAATCTAAAATAAAGTTTATATACTCCTGTCGTTTACCCCTAAGTTTATATTCCTCCTATTCTTATTTTAGTTCAAAAAATAATTTTTCAAAAGACTAAGACATAATAATTAATAACAGTGAGATTCTACGTCCATTTTCAGACTTTTGTTTATTAAATTGCGTAAAAGCTAGTAAATGCAATAACAGATATGATGAATTTATAAGGATTTTCTTGTACTACAAAATCTTAAAAATATGGAAACGCGTACTTTTTTTTCGTTAATTGTGTTTTATTCTTTTGCACAAAATTTTAAAAATACTTTATTTTCTTAAGAAAGGGAGGCAACTTTAGTCACAAATATGCCTATGAACAGTTTTTGGTAATCCGGGAAAAACGAAAACACTTTTTAAAATTTTTTTGTTAAAATCGAAATGTTCTTTTAAAGAGGGTTAAAATTACCATATTTTATATTAAAATTTTAACACAATCACTCCCTAATTAACGAGCCTTACTTAATATTAGCAAATTGAGAAAAAACACGTCAATTAGATTTTTTTACACAGATTTTATTTGTTATATAATTCAAAAGGATATTTTAAAAATGTGTATGAATGGCTTTCATTAAATAAATTTCAATATATTTTCCATTTATTTTAACAGTGGAATGTTCTTATTAGTGGCTATACTTTCGGCTTGGAGCGAATTAGACGAAGATTTTCTTCTAAAACCAAATTTAATAATTAATTAAAGAAATAAAAAAAAATTTGTGGATTTCCTACCGTTCAAATATGATCTTTATTGTATGTAAAAATGTTATTACATTTTTTCAAAAAACTGTAAGTAAACTGTAAAATTTTCTTTACAAATATGTTAAAATAGAGAAATGTTTCCTTTTTAATTTATTTTTAACTCTTTTTAAGTGATTCACTTTAAAATTTTTTAATATTTCTTAATCGAAATTTCATAAAAGAATGTGTCAAAATTTAAAAAAATTTTTCTTTGTTAAAAAAAAAAATTGAATGTGCAAAATTATTTAATATTAGGATGCTCTGATTATACAATTCTAATCATAACTGTATTGTCAATTGGATAAAAAATTACGTAAAAATATTATTGTTTGAATATGATTTAACGTAATTTTTATACGATTGAAGCAAACTCTTATTAATTTTAGGAAGGTGTAAATATAATCTAAATTCTGATCATATCACATAACAGATATCGTCGGGATTTTTTTTGTAAAAAAAAATGGAACAGAGATACATTATAAAAACATTTAACTGACAGAGAAATAGAATATAGCCGAATCGTTAAATTGGATTAAAAAAATCATGACACGCTACTTATAAAGCGTCTTTTTTCGAATTTAGCTCGCAAAAAATGAGACAGAAAAAAAAAGAATGCGAGTGCGAGTGAAATGGAGAACGACATATTTCCTAGTTTTTCTCGAAAAGTAAGTAATTTAGAGCAACGGTATAAAAACATTTTTTATGCGTTTTACCTTTTACAATGGCTTAGTGTAAAAAAAAATTTGAAAAATTGCTTAATTCTGGCAAAAAACTCATTTTGTTGACAAAAAACGCCCGGAAAACCTACTTCTGGGCATCCGACGTGTCTGGCTAACGAACTCATCCAACGATTTGGAAAATCGAATTCGCACACAAAATTTCATAAGCATTAAACGTTTCGTTCGAGAGTTATCGCGCGGATACATATATATATATATATATATATATATATATATATATATATATATATATATATATATATATATATATATATATAAATTTTAGTGAATATCATTTTCGTATTCTAGGGACCTCAAAACATATTTCTGATATGGTCTCGGGCTTAGGTCGCACCATGACACCTGGCGTAAAAGCTGAATTTCCAGTTTTGGAAATTCGCTAATAAGTTTTGTTATTAATTTGGGTATATTTTAAAAGTACTGTATAAAATTTTATGTTGGAATTCTGCATTATGCTTGCTATAGCAACATGCGGCATCTATCCCAACAAAAAGGAGAGATGCCGCATTTAAAGTTGGTATAGATGCCGCATCATATTACATATTAAAAATATAGACTTATATGCCTTAATTAGACAATTTTTTTTTTGGACTGTAAATTATGCCACGTAAATATAAAAGATCAGATTAATGGATCAGGAATAGCTCTCACATTAGTGAAGATAACGAAAATAATGATGATTGCCTGTGTATTGAATGTTTTGAAAAGTACTCAGAAGCAAAAAAAAAAGTTGACTGGTTAAGATGTATAAAGTGCCAAAAATGGTTACTCTACAAAAATGTTAATTATGAATCCTGTATGACTCAAAATTTAAAATTATTTATAAATAATTTTAAAGAACAGTGTTTACATTTATTGTGTACCAAATCAATTAAATGCATACTTTAAGAATTATCAAGTGTTTTCAAAATGTGCGGCATCTCTCCCGCACTTACCCTATACCTACAAGAGTTTTCGTTGGTACAGTAATAATAATAGTAATAATAATAAAAAGCTTGCAAAAATATTGCACGTTATACTGCTTAAATGTGCTATAGAAAAGTATAATCGGTTTCAATAAAATTGCAACATGTGTTACAAATATACGAGATATAATATAGTAGTATTTGTTGTGTAGTTGGAATACACACTTTGCTTCGAGGCTTAGTGTCCTTTATTATTACATATGATAAAACTGTAACGGAACCGTGTCTGTACAACTGAACTCTTTTTTGTGCGGTTTGTAAAAAATGGCCATTAAAATGCATAATGTGAATCAAAATCACCAGACAGTAAGAAACTTAAACAATTACTATAATAATTTTCTTTGATAAAAATATTTTTTAACGGCTTTTAAGCATTTAATCAATACATTGCATAAGAACATAAGTTACTGCATCATTTAATTTTGTTACAGATATATTTTTCAAAATTTTCATAATATTATAAAATTGAAATAAAATGTTTTTAAATATTAAAAATATTTAAAGTTTTAATTACTTTGTCAATTTCACTAGAATTGAGTAGAATTTACTAAACGCGTTTTCAATCTCGCGATCATCATCAGAGTAATTGAAGAAATGTATGTGGGAGTGTAATAAATACTCTTAAAAATGAATTTGGGAAAAACCCGTCATTATACTATTTCATATGAAATAGGCTGTACCATAACGTACCTGATAAACCAGTTTTGAATAATAGAGATAATTATTTTTATCTGTGTAAGGTAAAAATTTTTAACCAATATGTTTAAGAATAAAGGAGGGGTGTCCAAAATGTTAAAGTTGCTGAAAATTATATTTTTTTTTTTTTTTTTTTTTCGTTTAGAAGTTCAGTTTTAATAAAGGTGAATTATTTAGGTCGTTTTGATCATTTAAAACCTCCACTTGTGGGTCACTGTTCAATCTATTAATTTCAAGAGCCTCCAAGAGATTCAGTTTTGTACCCTTTTGAACTGAATCTCTTGGAGGCTCTTGAAATTAATAGATTGAACAGTGACCCACAAGTGGAGGTTTTAAATGATCAAAACGACCTAAATAATTCACCTTTATTAAAACTGAACTTCTAAACGAAAAAAAAAAAAAAATAAAAATATAATTTTCAGCAACTTTAACATTTTGGACACCCCTCCTTTATTCTTAAACATATTGGTTAAAAATTTTTACCTTACACAGATAAAAATAATTATCTCTATTATTCAAAACTGGTTTATCAGGTACGTTATGGTACAGCCTATTTCATATGAAATAGTATAATGACGGGTTTTTCCCAAATTCATTTTTAAGAGTATTTATTACACTCCCACATACATTTCTTCAATTACTCTGATGATGATCGCGAGATTGAAAACGCGTTTAGTAAATTCTACTCAATTCTAGTGAAATTGACAAAGTAATTAAAACTTTAAATATTTTTAATATTTAAAATGAAATTTCACAAAGTAAACCTCTCAACAGTAAATTATTTAAAATGTTTTTACGTGTAAATTAATACTTTATCTTATTTATAGAAGCAACTTCTAAGGAAATTTCTAAGTTTTGAGCGTTTTGAGCAATGTTTTTTCGATGAAACTTTTTTTATGCGGTCCCGACCAACCGCACAAAAAAAGTTTTTTGTATAATCTGGGTCGAACTATACTTTTTATAGCTACGTATGATGTTTTTGAATATATTTTTTTGTGCGATTTTTTTTATGCGGTCCCCTCTACGGAACAAAAAAAGGATCAACCTTACATGGATAATTTTTTGAAAATTGTACTGGTACTGTAGTTAGTTATTGATTTAAAGATATCAAAACAGGGATTTTTAAATTTTTTATCTGTCTCTCTTCTCTGTTCACGCATCACGCAAAAACTACTGGATCGACTTTAATGTAATTTTATGTGATGATGACTTGTTAGCTGGCTCAACACCTAAAAAACTTTTTACTCCGGGAAAATGTCTTTTTCCCACGGAAAAATAGAAAAACCATTTTGTGCATGTGCACACATTCCGCAACAACTATTGAACGGATTTTAATGAAATTTGGTATGGTGATAACTTATTATCCGGGTCAACATATAAGAAAATTTTTACTCTCGAAATATGTCTTATTCTCACGGGAAAATAGAAAAACCATTTTGACCATATGCAAGCATTACGCAGAAACTATTATTCTATGAAAATTCTCTATAATTATATTATATACTTCTCATTGATTTATAGTGAAAAATATAAACAAACCGTGGATCGAATTTGACACTGGAGGTTACGTGTGACTCTTGAAATCCATACGATCAAATTCCCAACCGAAATTTACGAGATTTCATTCAGGTGATATCGATCTTAAATATTAATACGCTTCGATTGAAACCACAGCGAAGTTAAGTCATTATTTATTCTCGAAACTGTAAATATTGTAATGACGTCGAAACATATAAATATGTTAAAAAATTCCGATTTCGATTTCGAAGTACAGTTGAAGCTTTTTTTATGCGGTTAATCGGGACCGCATCAAAAAAGTTTTATCCAAAATATATAACTCAAAACGTACAAGACCTCACGATTTTCTTAGATAAGTTGTTTTTTTAAACAAGATAAAGTACTAATTTACACGTGGGAACATTTTATTTCATTTATTGTTATAACTAGCCGTACCCGTGACTTTGTTCACGCGAAACGTTGAGTAGTTTCTTTTTCCAATTTGTAGTTTCTTGCAACACAAAATGCATTAAATTGTCTCGAAATTGACAATTGTGTATTTATTGTATTTTTCGGTACACAATTAGCAACATTTTTTTTTTTTGATTTAAAATTCAAAAAAATTTCCAAACTACAAAATTTATTTACAATTTTTGTTAGTATAGTTATGAAATTTTTTATGAAATATGTAAATTGGCGTAATGTGTGTAGATGCTCAAAATAGTTTTTCCATTTTCCCGTGGGAATGAGACATTTTCCCGGAATAAGAAGTATCTTAGATGTTGACCCAGGTAATAAGTTATCATCACACCAAATTTCATTAAAATCCGTCCAGTACTTTTTACGTGATGCGTGAACAGACAGACAGACAGACAGATTTACAGTTTTATTATATGTATAGATATTATGAAAATTGTGAAAAATACATAGTGGTAAAAAAAAAAATTAAATGATGCAGTAACTTATATTCTTATGCAATGTACTTGATTAAATGCTTAAAAACCATTAAAAAGTATTTTTATAAAAAAAAGTTATTATATAGTTAACGTTTAAGTTCCTTACTTTCTCTTGATTTTTGATTTACATTATACATTTTAATGACCATTTTTTTAAAAACCGCATAAAAAAATCGCACAGAAAAGGACCGCATAAAAAAATGTTTAGCTGTATACAATTTTCTATGTTGTTCTATTTTTATTGAAACTGACTATACCTACTTCAACTACATATATATATATATATATATATATATATATATATATATATATACATATAAATCCTTTTTTTATTTTTGTAATTGTAACTAACAATAATAAACATTACAACAAAACAAAACTCTCCCCGTACGATGAGTGTGTTTGTTGTATGTGGAGCTTTAAGCTCAACAACAGCCAACAAAGCCAAACTAAGCAGCCACATATATTGACATTAAATTATTTGCACATATGTTTCGTGTATTGAATTTTTATTTAATTATCAAACGATGGCGAATGAACTGAAGCACAATGTGTAACTAACGTTTAAATACGTAGCGTTAATTTCAATTAAAAAAATCTACTTGTATTGAATTTTTATTGTTGCGGTACAAGGGGAGTAAAAAGTTATCAGTATATTTTTATTTTTTTTGAACAATTTAATATAAATATTAATTTCTTGTTTGTTTTTGTTTCAGGTAATGTCAGTGTTTGCTGAATACCCACGTTTTGGTAAGCTTAATTATAATAAGACTTCAAAAAAATTCAAATTCAAAATTTCTTCGCCGTCCAGTCAAAACATTCAAGTAAGTTTTTGTTCAAATTAATACCTAAAAATACCATGTGAGTTTTTTGAGAGTTGCCATTTCTATTACAACCAAATTTTTATGATAGAAATGGTACTGGAAAAGGTTCTTTTCTTGAATGTAATAGAAATGTAACCAAGAAAAACACTATCGGCTGAACTGGCCTCAAGTACATATCGCGCGTTTTCTGTCTCTAACTCGTATATCAAAAATCACAGTTTTCAGGAAACACAAAAAACATATTAAATACTATATTTTCATCACTATGAATTTAAGATTTATGTATGTTACACTTTTTGATGTTTGCTACCTATGTAGACATGAAGCAGACATTTAAATATTTTAAATTACAAGCTATCGATGTTTTTACTAAATACGAGTTTGCTGTCCACTTTTTTTTTCAATATACGAGTTTGTGAAATAAATCGATTTTTTTTTTACATATTCCGATAGTCTAACCAATAACTTAAATTTTAAACGCGTTTTTCTCGAAACTACATTTTTTCTGATAGTTTTCTGACAAAACCTGGTATATGGTATACGAGTTTGTGTAAAATTATTTTTTCAAATAGTAACATTTTTATCAGCATACCCAAGTATACCATATACACAAACTCGTATACCATATACCAGGTTTTGTCAGAAAACTAAATTTAGTTCATGTGGTACAAGTTTGTATTAAATTGAATAATTATTTTTCCATTAACTATTTTGCAATATTTCTTAGTGCATCACATGGGGAAGTGTATTATGTACATGTATGACTTTCTAACTCAAAACCGTCAAAAAACTTTATACGAGGTTGTGACAGAAAACGCGCGATATGCATATTTTTACTACCTAACTGATAAATTTGTGAAAAATTAAAAAATTAAACTTGGGTAAAAAATTTTTTTTTACTCATTTATGTTGTTAATTAATGCATTAGATTAGTTTTATCGCAAAATTAATATGTAGTCCCATTTAAAAATCTATAGGTATGTATCATAGCTCGAAAACCATAAGAGCTATAAAGCTCCTGACTATAGCAATCGGTTGCCCCCGTCGATATCTACAACTCTTATTTGAATAATTTTTCGATTAAATCAACGGTTTGGCTGTAATAAAAATGGCAACTCTCGAAAAACTCACACAGTATATGAATGTTAAAAAAAAAAAATTGTTACCCTGTGAGAGATTCGAACATCAGACCTCCTCAATATTTTAACATTGTCATGAAACGTGCAGTTGCATTTTTCGCCTTACAAGTCTATTTTTTCCAAAATTAAAAAAGTGTTTTTACATTTTTTTTTTGGTCAGAATTCATTTCACAAAAGAGGATAATAAATTGATAATTTAATTTAGATAAAGATACAGTAGATGAATGGTATTCGGGCGATCAGTGCAGTACATACTTCAGTTTCGGTGGACAGAGAGATGAATGGGAAGTTGAGGGTCGTCATTCGACCCTTGTATGTTTAAATAAACATATATTTACTTACTTACCTTTTGTATCGATATGTATTGTGTAGGTACATGTTGTTTTACATGTGTTTGGTATTTGTGTATCTACGCACCTAACATAACCATCCGAATCCGAAATTTTGGAAAAACATTTTCCCGACGGATAAAGAAACATAACAAATTGGATATTTCATTACTATCGTGACCACTTTCGCTGGCATGATACATACGAGTACAACAAAACACAGCATCTGCATCTACACAAACATGCGAATGTGTTTGTGCATGTATGATTGCGCACCTTGCATATATATAGTATATATTGTCATGGCCGACTTATGTGACTAACAACCAACAATTAAAAATAAAGTTATTTATTTCAAGAAAGATATCGCTTTATTTTGAGAATTTTTTGGTTCGATATAATTTTTACACTTAAATACGACACACTTCATATTTTTATCTGTTTAAATTTCACGAAAGGATTAAAAAAAAACAATGACACTGAGAACGATACGACCCTTATGACCATCAGTAACAGACTAAATTAGAAGCGGTGTAAATTGTACAACATTGCACCTTACGAACGATAGATTTTAGCGAATTTCCAGAATGGAATTCAGCTATTACAGCCACTGTCATGATGCGACTTGAGCTCGAGGCAATGGCAGAAATTTGTTTTGAGGTCCCTAGAAACCGAAAATAATATTCACTAAAATTTATTAATTTAATTTAATATATATATAATATATATATATATATATATATATATATATATATATATATATATATATATATATATATATATATATATATATATATATATATATATATATATACCATGTGAGTTTTTTGAGAGTTGCCATTTCTATTACAACCAAATTTTTATGATAGAAATTGTACTGGAAAAGGTTCTTTTCTTGGATGTAATGGAAATGTAACCAAGGCAAACACTATCGGTTGAAGTAGCCTCAAGTATATATGCATATTTTTACCACCTAACTGATAAATTAAAGAAAAATTAAAAAATTAAACTTGGGTAAAAAAAAATTTTTTTTGCTCATTTATGTTGTTAATTAATACATTAGATCAGTTTTATCGAAAAATTAATATATAGTTTAAAAATCAAGTTTGTATCATAGCTCGAAAACCATAAGAGCTATAAAGCTCCTGACTATAGCAATCAGTTACCCCCGTCGATATCTACAACTCTTATTTGAACAATTTTTCGATTACATCAACGGTTTGGCTGTAATAAAAATGGCAACTCTCGAAAAACTCACACAGTATATATATATATATATATATATATATATATATATATATATATATATATATACGCGCGATAACTCTTGAAGGAAACGTCCAATATTTACGAAATCTGGTGAAAACATTGGAAGTCCCAAACCCTTGGATGGGTTCTTCAACCAGACACGTTGGATGCCAGGAACATGGTTGTTGTTCCTGCAAAAAATTAGTTTTTTGCCAAATTTTCCACTTATTAAAAAATTTTTGCTAAATCTTTTTACACCATTTAAAAGAGAACAAAAAAGTACATCAAAAAGGTCTTTAAACTATTGTTCTATGTCTACTAGTTTTCGAGAAAAACTAATTTTTATAAACGGAAATTCACTATGTTATACAGGATGTTGCGACAGGGGTATTTATAATATGTTAATACACTGCTTCTATGGTGTTCTGTGATTTTCTAGACAATAATAAATATTTCAACGCAACGTATCTCAATTTCGGTTTGTGTTGATATCATTTGGGGTGGGGGGTTGGGTTATGTTTAGTTTTATTGAATGAACCCTTACAACAATATATACATACCTATGTAGAGAATACTGGCAAGTGAAATGGTTTTGACCCGCATTGATTAAATTAAGTCAGCAATACAAATGTACCTAACATACACCCCATCCCCCACCCCCCTCTTTCTTACCAATTTTGGTATATCTTTATCTATGTCGATCTGTCTATATCGTACGCATACGGATATAAAAGTTTCCCTTTTTGAAATGCCAACGCATATAAAAGCGTTATAACAAAACAGCTCACTAAAAGCACTCTCTAAAGCAATTCTATTATCTATCGGGGCCCATTGTCTTTATTTTTATATTTCGATTTTATGGTGTAGTTTATACGACTGGTACGGTGCAAATCGATGTCTCCCAATCCTTCGGCGGCAAGTCTTACATTTTACGATTATTTACAAATGACATCACAGTGTCCTTTTTTCATTCAGTTCAGTTCAGTTCCCGCTTCAGTAGTTCCTCTTTCGTCCCGTTACTATGTCAACTTTCATTCAACCCAAATTTTATTATCAAGTTTAGTTGTTTTGTGATGTTGATTAAAATGTTTTATACGAAATTTTCCACTGTCACCGATTGGCGGGGGAATATTATGTAATTCAAAAATATACTCAAATTGGATAATATTTGAAATTGAAAAATTGTAACTGTTTCTCGCATTAGAGAGAGTACCAACACACATAGATGATTGAATGATTTCTGTATCGGGCGGCTGTCGAAGCACAGGGTCGTTGGTGTAATGGTGAACACGCCTGGCTAGTTACCGGGAGATCCTGGGTTCGATTCCCAGACGATCCAGTTTGATAATTTTTTTTAATCAGTTTGTGATTTTTAAATTGGATAATGTTGATAAACACGCCTGGCTAGTTACTGGGTGATCCGGGGTTCGATTCCCGGCCGTTCCGGAAAATTTTTTCAATCACTTTGTATGCCTTCCAGTGTTCTATGGTTTTTTCCGTCTCTTCGTTTGTTTTTTTTTTTTTTATTTTTATTTTCTATTTTGTTATTTATTTTTCGGTGATTGTTTACAAATTTTTTACGATCGATTTTTAATTAATAAAATGTTTTTTTAAATTTTACAAAAACAAAAAATAAACATTTCACAAATTTAAAACAATATATTATATATCAATGTAATTTATTTATTTTGGTGTAGGAAACCATGTTCACATAATGGAGAAGTTTACCAATTTTTTTTTTATGAATGAAAATAAAAATTAAGGCAAAATTAAAGAAAAGTGTAAAAGAAAAATTAAGATATCTCAACAACTAACAAAGTTATGGGACTTTAAAATTTCACTTTTCAATTTCATTTGAGACAGATGTGTGACGTCATTTATTCTACGGCATTGCAAATAGAACGAAGAGTCTTTTTTATTTAATTTTTATAAAGCTGGTCAATACGTTAATTACTACGGATACTATATGGATTCGACCATTTTCAATCTTTTATCTTTCACAAATTCAATATTTTGACGTTTTAAAATGTCATTTTTTGAACTTTTGAAGATTTATAAATATATAAGAAAAAAATAATTTTAAGAAAATATTAAATCCATGGTAATTTAATATAATTTATTTAAAAAAAATATTGTATAAAAGACACTCGGTGTCCGATTGTGCGGATGTTTGACGTCACAGGCGAATTGAAAATCTATCATTTTGCATTAAACTTTGATCTTCTATTTCTCTATTATTTGTTAATGGATTCCAAAAATTGTTTCACCAGTTTATTAGTTTTGGTCTATATTTTAGTTAAATCTAACTACATATTACATTATCCACACTACGATACTTCTCCATTATTGCCAACAATGAGTATTCGTTTGTGTTTTTTTTATTTTTTATTTTTTTTTTTTTTTTACATAAAATTTTTTTTTTTACATAACTATATGTATTTAAAAAAAATATTTTCAACAAGTGAACTATATCCGGTTTTTTTATTCTCCTGTGGGACACCTGTATTTTTAAAATTATTTTTCAATATGTGGATAGGAGGTGTATTTTTTTCAAGCCTTTTACATCTGTGGTTGATTTAAAGAAAGTCTATAAAATTTTTTTAATATAAACAATCTAATATTTATTTTATCAAGGTATTTATTATTGTTATGTCTATACATTTTAACATCTACAGTTTTGGAATTGAACTCGCTGACGTCATGTTATACGTACGGTACTGTGATTAACAAAAATGGTGAACCCTAAGGAGGTACACTTAGAACTGCTGTTAACTAACCGGAAAGAAGTTGGCGCTGCAAGTTGGAAAATCGTTTTGTTTGTTATATGGTTAAATTTCTTCCAAATTACTCCTTTGGAATCAGTAATTGCTCCATCTGAAACTTAATTATTTAATTAGTTATTTACAAACAAAAAAAAAACTTTTTTTCTACTCCTACTATTAAAAGTAACATTTTGAGCACGGCTAACTATATGTAAAAATTAACAATTGCCCACACAATGCGGAAATAGCCGCGGGGAAATTATTTCCCACGACTTAATATAATAAAAAAGTAGGCTCTGTCTTTGATTTAACCTATAATCTATATAATTAATACTAAAATATACATATGTAAGTTGTTTATTTATTATTGTTTCCATAAACTTGAAATTTCATTATTTGAATTTATTTGGCGATAAACCTCAATATTAAGACCAGCAAAAAACCAAACATAACTTTTTAACCAATCTTCAACATGTCGACTGGTTTCGGTGTCTCAAAACACCTTTATCAAGACAAGAATATAAGCGTGCGAGAATAGCGTGCAAAATAATATCCCACGGCTTAATATAATAAAAAAAAAGTAGGCTGTTTCGTTGATTTAATATACCTACATATATTTCGCGTGTGTCATTGAAAGCGTTCAAATTACATTATTCAGTATTAATTTTTACTCAAATGATACTTTTTACGAGTACTGTGACGCATTGTACGAGTATGATTAATAGAGTTAAGTGTAGCTGATTAATTTGAGTCGTTTAAAAGTTTTAATTAACACATTCATCAGTGTCTCAATATTTGCAGATCAGAGAAAAAGATTAGCCTAAAAATTTCTAGTTAAACCATCTACATAATCGTCGGGTATTTTTTACATTAATTTTATATAATTTGTTTAGTAATTACCACAGTTTTTAGTGAATTTCCAGAATGGAAACTCGCTATTCCAGCCTTGCTCATGGTGGAAGTTCAGCCCGCGACTATGGCAGAAATTTGTTTTGAGGCCCCTAGAACCCAAAAATAATATTCACTAAAATTTATATATATATATATATATATATATATATATATATATATATATATATATATATATATTTATGTATGTATAGGTTTATGTATGTATATATGTATCAGCACGATAGCTCTTCAGGAAAAACTGCTAGCTTTACGAAATTTGGTGACAACATTGAAAGTCCAAACATCTTGGATGAGTTCTTCAGCCAAGCACGTCGGATGTTAGGAACATGGTTTTTGTTCTTGCAAAAAATTAGTTTTTTGCCAAAATTTGCTATAATTTAAAAGTTTTCGCCACATTTTTTTACACCATTGCAAAGACGGAAAAAAATCACATAAAAAAGGTTTTTGAACTATTATTCTAGATTAGCTAGTTTTTGAGAAAATAAGAAAACAAGTTCTGGACCCACCATCCACTACCGGGGCGATTCTAGAAACCTCCGGCGGTGGGTGGAGACTCATATTTGTTTAAAATATTGCTTTTAAATAAAATGATTTTTTGAGTTTGTTGGTGCCAAATTGATTTATTCTGAAAGTAAAACAAATCTTCAATTTATATACGTTAATGACTTCTTCTTTTCAAGCCTGAATACCTCAAAAAACGGCAATTTTGTCATTGAGTGATAGATTGACTTAACAATCTTAGGTTGATGAAATTCGACAGAGTTGTAGAATTTGAAGCATAAATAAAGAGAATACCCCTTTCCATTTACAAAAGTACGTTTTTCTCGGAAACTAGTTGATATAGTGTAATTGTAAATAAAGAAAACCTTCTTTATGTGATTTTTCCGCCTCATTCCGTCAAATTTTTTTCACGAAAAATGTTCAAAACACCGTAAACGTTTTCACGAAATTTCTTAAAAATAAAATGTTTCGTGCGGACACTTAGTAAACATATATATAAATATGTCCGCACGATAACTCAAGAACGAAACATTTTATTATTAAGAAATTTCGTGAAAATGTTTGCGGTTTTTTGGGCATTTTTTGTTAAAAAAAAGTTGGCGGAATGAGGCGGAAAAATCACATAAAAAAGGTTTTTTATTTACAATTACTCTATATCAACTAGTTTCCGAGAAAAACGTACTTTTGTAAATGGAAATTCGCTATGTTATGCAGGATGCTGCGACAGGGGTATTTTAATTATTTAATTAGTTATTTTGTTATAAATGATTTTTTTTTTGAAAGAAAAATATCTCGTTTTGTGAAAAAAGTATTAAATTTTAATTTATTTAATTTAATAATATGAAAACGTTTCTTGTACGATTTCCCATTTTCTTCAGTATCTAATTTTTAATAAATGAATCATTAGAAGTTTATAATGGCCAATATTTTCGTTTTAGATTTAATTGAAAACATGAGTGGATGAAGGTGTTGTGTAATATTTTTATTACTATTTTATAACTTTACAATAGAAGCGTTTGAAGTTTTTATTTACATAATATATAAGGTAAAAGAGCCGGTAATTGACCCTGGCCCAGTTTCTGAACTTTTCAACTTTGTTATAAATTATTAAAAAAACTATATTTTAAATAAGAAAAAAAATAAATTCTTAATTTAAAGTAATCTATTTTGTGTCTAATGAACAGCAATTTAAAAAGTTTAGAATATATTAACTAAATAAAAAAAAATTTTTAAGTTTAAAATGTGTGTAAAAACTATTTTTTTGGTAGTTTCCTAACAGTTTACGTTACAAAGTACTCATTTTGATCTGTGCAATATTCATCATGTAAGTATGAAAACTTAATTAAAAATATATGAGCAGGTTAATATTTGTTTAAAATTTATTTTAAAATATTTATAAAATACCTTAGAATGGTTTTTATTATTGAAATATGAGGGTCAATTACTAGGCTCACTTCTAAAGTGGTATGGCTCAATTAAATTCTAACCAGTTTTTGTTAGTTATTTTGTTATTTATAGTTATCTTCGATTAGTTTTTGTTATTTTTCATAACGTATATAACATTAAACATTCATTTTTATCAATAAAAAATTATTTATAAATTAAATTTTAAAAAACTGTATTTTTTAAATATTAAGGATCAGAAACTAGGCCACTGTCAGGGTCAAAAACTGTCACATGAGAAATTTTGAAGGTCAGAAACTGGGTCCTTTTTGTCAATTTTTAAAACATTAATTTAAATTATTAATTCAATTCAAATAATTATTTTACTTGTATGACTTTATTTTGAAAGTCATAAACTAGTTGATAAAATTTTTAATTGTCTCTTAAGTTTAAACTTATATTTATTACTGTCGTTTAACCTCAGCCGTCACTCTTAAAAGGTCAGAAACTAGGCCCGTTACCTTACTTCCCTTACAATAGCATGTGTTTATTATTGAATTGCTACAAAACTATTGAAACTAATGAAACCAAATTTTAATATATTATTATGATACTGCAGCATAGGATATTCTAAAATTTTGCAAAAAATGATTTTTTGTAAAAATGTTACATAACACCGTCATCCACTCATGTTTTCAATTATAAACGAATAATGAAATTGGTTTCAGTTGCGATATAGATGTGAAAAGATTGTGGCTGAGCCGAAATTTTTGAAGGAATCCGCGATATATTTGTAATTTCTTTTGTAATATAGACGTTTTTAGGGTGCCAAGAAAAATCACAGAACTCTTAGAATTTCGTTGTAAGTATTTGTTTGTTAAATTTTTTTTATTACCCATTCGGGAGAAGTTCGAACTTGGCGCACACATTTCTGTACGCAAAATAGCTGTTTGCTCACTGTACTCTTCCCACATACTTTTTTGCGTGCGGAAAGTAACTTTCCACATGCAAATTGACAATAAAACACGCAAAGACGCCTCTTGATTTTTCATTTAATAAATATTTCATAATTATTTCTATAGAAACCACGAACAAAGTAATTTTAAACAATATTTAATTCAGAAAAAAAAGACGAACACTCAAAAATATTATTTTAAAAAATAATAAAAATGTCAAAAATAGTAATAACAATAGAAAAAAGTATGCGAAATTCGTAATAAAAAATAGTGTGTGCAACTCGTGCGGGATTGTCGATTGCCCACTTAAGCGAATGAGCGCACTCTTCGCTTTCGTGGGCAATCGACAGTTTCCCGCACTTATTGCACAGTATACTATTTTTACATGCTACCGATGTAGATGTCAATGCAGGAATTTTTTTTCGTGAGGTATTTTTCTGTATTGGAAATTTAGGAGTAAGAATATTGTTAGAGAGGGCTCTAAAAATTGAAGTTGAAGTATCTTTTATCATTTTTCATTCTTAACTCCCTTTTGAGAAATACATATTGAGTTTACAAAGTGAGATTTTTTGTATTTTCCTCCGAACGAAATTTTTGATGGTGGGTCCAAGAAATTTGAAAAAAGAAAAGAAAGTAACACTAGCACTCGATATGTAAGGAGGCTGACTTTAAATTATTTCGGCTAAATTATGTCGGCAACTTCTGGATATTTTTCCAAAATTTCGCCAGTTAAGTATGGAGGGGAATGAATCAAATCTAGACTACTGGCGGAAATACTGGAAAATTTATAATAATTCATTTGGAACAGTTGCATATTTTATGTTGTTACGTAATTGCTTAGTATCTACCCTACACTGAAGTAATTGTTTGCTGACTTACGTATTCAGGGCCGGATCTATGGCGGGCAGCGGGGCCACGTACCCCCCCCCCCCGCAGAACTTCGGGGGCGCCAATATGTTGAATTAGAGGTTTTTTTTTGCTCATCACTTGCTTTTTGCATGGATTTTAATAATTGTTGGACCGGCCCTGTATATGTATATTCAACATTCTTAAAGAAAGTATCTTTCTTTCAAAGGGGATTATAAGTAACCAAACGTTACCAAAGCGTGGTCTTAATGGGGCGGAGTGGATTTACTTTTATTGCGTGCAGTTCTATCGCTTCGGTTGTTCACTGTAACAGCACGATTTTTGCGTTCATTGAAACAGCGCGTCCAACACTCACTTGGTGGAATTTTTTTGGTTTTATTTGACATGGTGAATCAGTCGTATATATATATTTTGATGTAATCAAATTTTATCGAAAATTCTCGACAAATGGCAAATAATATGAAATTCTGGTCAGCAATACATTTTTATTACAATCACATCACATCATACCAGGGTATTGCATTTATATTTCTGTGTTTGTATTTATATAATGTATATATTTATCTTTGTTTTTGATCATATCACAAAATACATATATGTAGACACATGGGGTCGTTATTCATTTCATCTTTATCTAAAAACAATTGGATTGTTCCATTGTACATCTCACTTTTTGATTGGACGTCCATCGACTGCCGATATTTGTGTATGATAAATATAATAAAATGAATAGGATAGATACATAGATATAGATCGTATAGACTGATAGATGGATGAATGAACGTATTTGTTGACTACTATAACGATCTATTACATACATTGTCGCGGTGTAAACATAGTGTAGTGAGTGAAACAGTGGCGGTTTACATTGCGAATTTCCGTTTATAAAAATTAATTTTTCTCGGAAACTAGTTGACAGAATAAAATAGTGTAAAGACCTTTTACATGTAATTTTTTTCCCTCTCTTAAATAGTGTAAAAAAATTTCAGAAAAATTTTTGAATAAATGGAAATTTTGACAAAAAGATAAATTTCTTCAAGAACAAAAACCATGTTCCTGGCATCGGACGTGTCTGACTAACGAACTCGTCCAACGGTTTGGGACTTCCAACATTTTCACCAAATTTCGTAAAAGTAAGACACTTCGAGAGTTATCGTGCGGAGACATATACATTATATATATATATATATATATATATATATATATATATATATATATATATATATATATATATATATATATATATATATATATATATATATATAAAATAATAATAATGCGTTTAACGTCCGTTTTTGAGACTAATTAGTCTATAACAGACGCCACCCACATCATTATTTGTACACTTTATTTATTCGTTACAAATTTTTATTCATTACATTATACATTTATGATGTGGGTGGAGGACAAGGAAAGTGGTGTGAGGGCTAGGATTTGGTAGGTATGCGTCTGCAGCCGTCTTCTGAAGGAACTATGCCGATATTCATCTGGAATTGTGAAGGGAAACTGCAGAAAACCTTCACAAGCATAGCCGGCCGCGGGATTCGAACCCCAGACCTACTAGTCGGCAAGCGCTTAGTGCACAAGCACGCTCGGCCACTCGGCCACTAAATATATATATATATATATATATATATATATATATATATATATATATATATATATATACATACAAGATGGTCCAGAATTATGTACCGTAATTGGTAGAGCAGAGGCTCGTAGTACCAATCGCCAGACCCAGGCATCCATTGGACCTTGAGTCGCCACTACTGAGTAGACTTTTTACGGAGGGTAATCAAAGCCCGCGCTTTATTCATAAGAGAGAAATTTGAGTCTTAAATTTCGACTGTTCCTTTAAAGACCCAGTGTACACACGCCCGGTTAATTAAATATGTAGTGTTTTAGGTAGAGATGTAGATTTTAAATCGATTAATCGAAAATTGATTAATCGAAGCTTAAAAAGTCGATTCTTTTTTCGATTTTTCTCATTTAAATCGATTCATGAATCGATTATTAAAAGTACGAGATCGATAACCGATTTTTTCCAAAAATTACTTCCTTTAAAAAGTAATTCAGAATTCTACAAAGAAACATGTGTTAAAATAAAACACCAAAAACTCTATTGTTAATTGTCACTTTTTACTCGTTATATCAACGAACCCCTGCTATGGCTCTATAAAGTCAGACTATTACTACAAAAGGAAGAAAGAGACCACCTATCTGTGCAAACGACGATCCCTTTCCCACAAAAGCGACTTATTTAGAAAAAATTTTTTTGTCAATTTGTTTGAAATTTTTGAATAAACTTGGTTCAATTCGTGGTATTCGTCCTACATATTCAATTGCCTTATTTTTTATAATTATAATTAAAAAGTTAATTCACTCATCGCCTTTACAAATATAATACCTTACAAGGCTTTTTTACACGATAATACTGATATTACCTATGTACCATCAAGTAAGTCCCTTAGTTAAACAAAAATTATCAGCTAATTTTATTAAACTTTTCAAAATTTCGATTTTTTAGACCGATCTCACAGAATCGATTTTTTTGATTTCGATTTTTGAATCGATCCAAAATCGATCTTTTTTTTGGAGAATCAACATCTCTAGTTTGAGGTATTAATAATACACAGGTGCCGCCACTGTCGAGTATGAATAACTGAAGTGAATAAGTAAATAACAGAATATTATACATTGAACATATATACGTATCTTGATTTAATATATTCTGTTTTCAGAAAAAACACTGAAATTGAACAAAACTCAATTTAAGTCTTCAACGATGGGGAAACTAGTGGGGACTGGTGTGATTGTCTGTCTGTCTGTGTCTATCACCCCCACATATACATCCAGTATCAGCTCGACTGCACACATTCTCGTGCACATCACCCCTTGTTGCTTCACTTACTTGTCAATCAGATTCGATTAATGCTTAGAAAAAGCGAGTGACGATTTGAGATTGTATTGTTTAGATATACTCATTCATACAAGGAGGGTAGTGCTTGGAAAATACGTAAAAGACAATATTGTTGAAGTGATAATGCACACTCATACACAAACAGTATCATACGGTTTGTTTATTGTCTAGTAGAGTGATGATGTGGGTGGAGGGCTAGAGAAAAAAGATATTGAAATATATGTACAGATTGAGTATTGATAATGCTGATAACACAATTACAGGTCAGCAACTTTCCATCGACGGAAGGCCCTCAATGAAAACGACCGTTCCATTTGAAAGGTTACAGAGAATCAAAATTTATAGAAACATTGAAATTGTTAAAAATATTTGACAATACTTTTCAAAATTTTACCCCCGTTCCCCGGAATGTGCAGAGAAAGAAGCTATTGTCGATTGTTTTTAAGTAAATTTTTGAAAATCTTTCAACATTATTTAGGGAGATCCGAATCTTTACAGAATATTATAAGAAATACACGGAGAGAAAAATCATGTAATTTTTGTAGATAATATTTCGGAAAAATTACCATGCTCTCTTTTAATGCGTGCGCGATCGACGACCAAAGTAAAAAATATATTATAGCATGGTAAAATTTAATGTGGTAAACAACTTCTATCACACTCTTATGCATACATGTTATAGTTTAATTGTTGTTGTCGTACTCTTTCATTTGCGCACCTGACCCGCAACATTATGTTGCTTCGGTTGTACCTGTAAAAACTTCGAAGATGCCCGATCTTTTCCGACCTTTGATTCTTTATGATCCATACAAAAATTATTGGCAACAATATATTCTAATACTGAAGATAGTGGAGTAACAAAGTGATGAATTAAACGATGACGATCCGTTAAGACATTCTAATGAACACTGATTCGACACCACACCAGCTAACCAGCTACTTGCAACACCAACAGTCCTGCTATGTGACCTTCATATATGATTGTGTTGATACTTTCTGCAGCTTGCCTCGCTATGTGACAGCGTTGATACCTTCTCTTTCTTTCTTTCTACTATTAGCTTCTTTTATTCTTTTCTACTTTTCTTCTATTTTAAGACAGCATGGTAATTTTTGTAAGAAAAACAATTGAACTGTCGGCAATGGAACTTTTTACTGTGCTGTTTTACAAATTTTACGGAGCTAATATTACGGAAAGAGCATTCTATCCTTTAAATTTTCTGTTTAATTATAATTTTTATATTTTTACCGTACAAAATTGAATATGTTCGCCTTTTATACGTCGATTGTAGTGCTGAGCACAGTAATTTTTATATGAATTTTCTCTCTGTGTACATAAAGAATTTAAAATGCGGACCGTTTGTAGCACCTTTCATTCAAACTTTATCAAAAATTGGATTTTTGCAGAATATTAAAAGTGGTTAGAACTTCAGCAGAATCACTGGACAAAATGAGACTAAATTTTGTTCCCTTTAGTCCGTCATATGGGTACTGCCGAAGTATTTTTAGTCTGACTTCATGCCTCTAACTTTAGTAGATTTTGAGATTCATCGCTTTAGACGCAAACATATTTTTTTGGTTCTTTTGGACCGTAAATTTTTTTTTCAATTCAATTAACGTTCAGTCTAATAATATATATATATATATATATATATATATATATATATATATATATATATATATATATATATATATATATATATATATATATATAAATTTTGGTGAAGTAGATTTTCGGGTTCTAGAGGCTCCAAAACAAATTTCTACCATAGTCCCGCACTTAGGTCTTACCATAAGAGCTGCTGTAATAGCTGAATTGAAATTCGGCCCCAATGGAAATTCGCTAAAAGATATCTTATTTATACAGTTGTTTACATAAAACTCAACCTATGTGTGTACAACTGTACATATTATACCGCACTAATAGTCACCGATATTGTTCAGTCAAGTCTTTGGGTAGGCAAAAGTGATGGGGAGGGGGGGAAGTACAACAGTTGATGGGGCTCCCTATGTATGTATTATTCTTTCAAAGAGCGGTTGGACCGAACTAGCTGAAATTTTTCTTTTAGATCATATTGACAATCATTACGTTTCAGTTAGCACCTCAAACAAGTAGATTTAACTTTTTATTCGTGAGATATTTTGCAGGAAAAGTGTCCACATACATACGAACACTTACACGCATGCGTACTCGTGTAGACTTGTACATTTAAAAAAAAAAATTTGAATCAAAACACCGTGTAGTAGCGGTCTCGAAACGGTCACTATGGTAAAAATTTCGATTTTGAAGTTCGTACCGTCCTTATTTGACCCTATTCTGGTGTTTGTAATAGTGGTGGAGGCGCTAGAAATTTTCAAACTTGAGTGATTCGTGTAGATTGTTTTAAGTGTTTGTCAATTTTTGTGTAGAAAAAATATTTTTTTTTTTTTATAAAATAAATCTTTGTCTTTTAAAAATCAATTAAAATTTTTGTAAGACGTTGAATATTGAAAAAGTCACGTGTTTATTTAAATAAGCTTAGCTTGTCGTCCGGAGTCGATATTTTTTGAATAAAATTGTTTTATTTACTTGTTGTTGTCTCTCGAGTGCGCTGATGCTCTTTACTGAAAGAAAAAATTAAAATTTTTTTATTCAGGAAACGTTTTGTGGTTTGGTTAGGTGCTGTCGATATCTTTTTTAATTGAATTTCAATTTAATTTTCCCCCCAAAAAAATTTACATAAATATTGATTTGTGGTTTCAATTGACTTAAACGATTTTGATGATTGTTTAAAAATAAAAAAAAATGTCTTACTAAAATTTTTATTATTTTACAAAATAATTTTTTTTTATTAGAGCTTAAAATTTCAGTAGATTCGTCCTATATGTCATACGTGAAATGGAATGCACTAAATTGATACAATTTTTAGGGTTCCAAAAACAAAAAAAGCTTTGGGAACTATATAATTTTATCATAGTTTCTATAGGTTAAGATATGAATTAGTCTGGAATAAAAAAGTTTGGAATATTGTTAAAAAAAAGGCTCGTAAAATGAAGTTGTGATTTTGTTTCCCGCTTCCCAATTTCCCAGTATTTAACTTTGAAGAGCAATTTTTTTGCCTAACAGTCATTCCTTCATGTAATTTTTCAACTGGAAATCTAAAGAATCCAAGGAAACCTAGATACTTGCTATAGCTCTTCATAAAAAGATTCAGTTATTTCAACTAAATTTTTATGCAATAATTTAAAAAAAAAATGCAGCTGAACCTTTTTTTATGCAGTGGATAGGGACCGTATAAAAACAATCGCACAAAAAAAATATATTCAAAAATATCTTAGCTACAAAAAGTTTAGTTCGATCCAGATTTTAAAAAAAAACAAAACTTTTTTATGCGGTGGATCGGGACCGCATAAGAAAAGTTTCATCGAAATTACATAACTCAGAACGTTCAAAATGTCACGATTTGCTTTGAAGTTGCTTTTCTAAACAAAATAAAGAAAGCATTAATTTACGCGTGGGAACATTTTATTTCATTTTTATAATTTACGCATATAATGATGCATAACTTATATTCTTATGCAATGTACTAATAATGAAATGATTAAAAACCATTAAATAGTATTTTAATAGATTTGAGCGTTACTTTATGGTATTCCATATTTGTAAATAATAAACAAATATTTTACTTTGCAAAATACCACTTTTATTTTTGAAACTTTAACAATATTGTTTCGAACCGTTAGTTCATTTTTAAACTGTTTGAAAATGAACTAATGGTTCGAAACAATATTGTCACGGTTTCAAAAATAAAAATGGTATTTCGCAAAGTAGAATATTTGTTTATTATTTACAAAAAGTATTTTTATCAAAGAAAGTTACTATAGTTAATATTTAAGTTTGTTAATTTCTCTTGATTTTGATTCACATCATGCCTTTTAATGACCATTTTTTTTTGTAAAAATCGCACAAAAAATGACCGTATAATGAAAGATTTAAGCGCTACACATTCTATTCCGAAAGCTATGAGAAACTGTAAGGAACTCTTATTTAATGCGTGCTCAACACGCACTTGGTGAGTTGTTTTTTTCTGAAATCATTTTCATCATGTTGACTTTAAAATATTAAAGTGACAAATATGGATTCGTTCTATGTACGTATATGCTGTGTGACGTATTTTCTAGTATTTTTTACACCGAAATTGTCCCCGTTTGTAGGTTTATTTGTGTGGTTGTGTTTGGCAATAAAAAAGGACATAGAAAAAAGGGACAGCACAATGTTCTCTATTACCGTAGAATATGAATATAAATTTAATAATATATAAACAAATAGCAATAACAGGATACGAGGACAGACGACACAGTAAGTATATTATCCTTATGGATACGTTAGAACGGACGGACGGATGGACGGACACTTTGTCGTCCCGTTTTTGTGTGTACCATGTACTACTATAATTCAATAACCTTTTTCGATGATAATGTCACATGAATCACATCATCAGGATAATACTACACAACAAGGTCCTTCTTGTTCGCTTCTCTACTTTTTCCTACGTTTTTACCGCCAAACGTAAGTTATTTGACGTTGTTTTTTTTTTTATGACATACCTATCTAACATAGTAGTGACATGGCCACGGGAGGACATGCAGCAGTGAATATTCGAGCGAGTATATGTATGCACAAAACATGATCCTGTGGGAATATGGGATAAAGACTACGTCACGATGACAGTCACGGTGCATATTTATACTCTATACATATTGTCAACAAATGACTGTGTGTGTGTATTGAAGGGGGGAGGGGTGTAGGTGTTGCACCGGATTGAATGGCGCCCAACGTGGGGCACTAGTATATATTTGGTTTTACCAGAGGCGTACCTACCTATAAATTATTGGAGGATATTATAAAATATATGTGGCTTACATTTTTTTTGCTTAAAGCTATTGCACGCAGTTGGTATGTATCGGTGTACAGGGTGTTTTATAAAAAATACCCCTGTCGCAGCATCTGCATAACGTAGTGAATTTCCAAAGAGCTCTTTAACAGTGAAAAAATTTTCAAAATCGATGATGACGCGATCTCGAAAAGTTAGTTAATTATTATTTTGAAAAATGAAACAGATATAACTATATTATTAGTGTAATATATATATATATATATATATATATATATATATATATATATATATATATATATATATATATATATATATATATATATATATATATAACTGTATTATTAGTGTAATGATAAAAACGATAAACATTTATTGTAAGATAATTCACCAAATTTCTTAATTTTTCTCAAAAGCTAGTTCACTTAGAACAATGTTTTACAAGCTTGTCTTATGCAGTATTTTACGCTCTTTTCGATGGTGTAAAAAAAATTCGAAAATTTTTAAAATCTGGCCAAATTTTGCAAAAAATTATTAAAAGTGGCGAAAAACGGCCAAAATTTTGGCTTCTAAAAATTGGACGTGTTTGGCTGACAAACGCATCCAAGCTATTAGGTCTTTTGACCTTCTCACCAAATTTCGTAAGGATTGGATGCTTCGTTCGAGAGTCATCGTGCTGACACATATATAGGTATATATATATATATATATATATATATATATATATATATATATATATATATGTATACAAATTTTAGTGAATATTATTTTCGGTTTCTCGGCACCTTAAAACAAATTTCTGCCATAGTCCTGAGCTCAGGTTTTTCCATGGCACCCGCTGTAATAAGTGAATTTCCAAAAAGAAAAAAAAATTTACTAGAGATCTCTGAATTTGAAAGATGTCATTTCACTGTACAATCTATATTAATATAAAATGATACGTATAGATTAGTACATTGTGTAATTTATTACAGTTCACTTGTTTATAGTAACGACAAAAATTTTTTTCAAATTGTTGACGAAAAAAAACCAAACTAACATTTTCTGTTCCGTCTTTTGCAAACTTCACAATTTTTGCTGATCAATCAATATTCTCTAGTTTGAAAATTTTCGCATTCAAACAATGAATATGATTGTTTGAATCTGTGAATCTGTAATTTGTGTAAAATTTTAAAAAAAATCCCTCAAGAGCGTGTTGGGCACGCTTTAGGTTAGGACTCCTCAGAAGCTAGAGGTTTTACATAGTCTTCGTGATGAGTATATTTTCTTATGATAACAATTATGGAAGGGTGACAGACAGCACAACATGACGAGACTGTTTTTGAAACCTCAAGCAGCACTACTGGTACTTAATTGATTTCTTTAATTAATTTTTGATATTACGTTCTATTTACTAAAACTGTTGACAAATTTACTTGATGAAATTTTTGAACAATAGATGGTGTTGATGTTGGCGCTTAGTGTTTCGTGTTTGTTTTAAAATAATTATAAATGTAATTTGTTTCGAATTATCTGTGAAATTATTCGGGTGTATGTAATATATAAAATGCAATGTAATGTATTTTGTATATGTAAATAAAGCATTAACAATTAAGCTTTCCGCTACCGTTTGTCTTCCGTGTATAAACTTTCGATAGTATTATAGATAAAATGGTCTATAGAACGTTTTGAGTTTATACCAAAACCTAATCGATTCATCTTGGCAATTTGTGATTCGTTTCTTACCTACCATAAAATGGATTGAATCGGAACAATTTTGCCCTTTACATTTTCACGCACTTTTAGACCAAATTAATCTTGATTCCGGTGTAAATATCATCGTGTTTGATGTACCTCACTTTTGGGGACAGTAGCTATGAATAGGGGGCATTAATATCTTCTTTTTTGTTACAAGGTTGTCAAATTTGTTTACTAGGTAGTTTAACCTTATACAGATCTCTCATTTACTGCTACCATTTCTATTTACCCAAATTATGTTTCAATTTAACGTTAACTATTAATTCAGATAAATACGTTATGTATGAAATATTGGTAAAAAAAAAATTGACACAGTGAAATTTATTATCCTTTTGAATGTAGTAAGCACACATATTTAACTAAATTTTGAAACAGCTTAACCTAACCTAACCTAATTTTTACATTGTTTCACAACAGATTTTTCACATCTAATTTCTTTAATAATCTTACTTGTTTGAATATTGAATTGTTTTATTATTATTTATGAATAGTAACTTTATGATAAACTCAAGTACAACCGTTTTTAACTATTATAACCTATAAACTATTATAATTACGTTAATCACAAAAAATATTGGTTTTTTCCCCTATTTATCCCGCATTTTTGACACATTAAGTTTTCTTCTGCTACTTAAATAGTTGAAAACAGTCTATATATATATATATATATATATATATATATATATATATATATATATATATATATATATATATATATATACATGTTAGGGATGTTATGGATATCCGTAACCGTAACCGAAATTACCGGATATCCGAAATAATTACATATCCGAAACCAAAACCGTATCCGAAAATAAAAGTTTCGGATTTGTTTCGGATAATAATAAACAACTGCCATTAGAAAACTGAAGTTAAATCGAAGCAAATTTTTGCTACATATATTTCCCTTGATAGATTTCCGTTGATTTGTGTTTGGCGTTCACTTTTTGGGGTAAAATTCTCCCCTTTTTTCTAAAAAAAAATGTTAACTGAAAGCAATTATCCGTAACCGTAACCGTATCCGAAACATTATCCGATATTATTACATATCCATAACCGAAACCGGAAAAATTGTTTTTAAATATCCGTATCCGTATCCGTGTCCGAAATTTCAGATCCGTAACATCCCTAATATATAATAATAATAATAATAATAATAATCTTTATTGTTCTGCAATACATGCATACAATGAGTTGCGATGAACGTACATATATACAATTTTAAAATAATTGAATACAAGTAAATTAGAAAAATACAAAAAAAATTTGATAAACAAGGAATTTGTACAATAAACAAATTTGGGTAATACATATATTCATTGATTATAAATTATTCGTTCCTTGCCCATACATATATTAATATATTATTACTTCCACATTTAATTAAGAATTAAGTGTTCTTGACATCACAGTTTTGTAATTCAAAAAAGGAAAAATTAATACTTAAATTAAAATTTCAACTAAAACCAATCAATCAAAAAGAAAATGTTTATTTTTATTTTTTTAATAATTTTTTTTCTTTTTAGATTTCTGATTACTTGACTAGAAAAAAAAAAAATTAAAGATTACTTAAGGAATAGTGGCTATGTGGTATTTACATAAATATACCTACATAAGTACATTAAAATTTAGTTAAAAAAAAAAAAGAATATAATTTTTATTTTACATCCCTAATATATATATATATATATATATATATATATATATATATATATATATATATATATATATATATATACCGTGTGAGTTTTTTGAGAGTTGCCATTCTTATTATACCCAAACCTTTGATTTAATCGAAAAATTGTTGTAATAAAAGTTGTTAGATATTGACTGGGGTAACCGATTGCTATAGTCAGGAGTTTTCTAACTCTTATGGTTTTCGAACTATGATACAAACTTGTAGATTTTTAAATGAGACTATATATTAATTTGTCGATAAAACTGATCTAATGCATCAATTAGAAACATAAATGAAAAAAAAAGCTTTTACCCAAGTTTATATTTGAATTTTTCTTTAATTTATCAATTAGACGGTAAGAATATGCATATATATTTGAGGCTACTTCAACCAACAGTGTTCTGATTTCTATTACATCCAAGAAAAAATCCGTTCCCAGTACCATTTCTATCATATAAATTTGGCTGGGATTTTTGGTTTCTATAACCCCATTTTATCTATAATACTATCCACTGGTGTTGTAAAACTTTTCTTATCCTATTTGTTATGTATGTATGTATCTATTTTCATGTTTTTAACCTTCAGTTTCATTACTAAATAGTTTTACTTTTGTTTATACTGAAATACTACATACAGACATACCGAATAATGTATGTAATTTACGATAATACACACTATTGCGCGCTTTCACCATCCATTGTCTTCATATTACATAATACCCGGCAATAACACCACAGTCCACCCCTCCCCACTCCCTACATGAACCAGGCCACCTTAAAATAATCCTGTATAGTGTTAAAGTATAATGTGAACGAAAGCCATGGTGTTGTAGCCGTGATGTACAGTACGATCAGTTTCAGAAATATTTGGGACAAAATATATTTTCCGTTTGTTATAATACCGACGACATACTTAAGGGGAGATTCGCTAAAAAAAAAACTAAATCGATTTTTTTTTTCATAATTATGTTCTTTAAGGTGTTAAAAATATTTTCTTAAAATTTTATTTTGAAAAAATGAAAAATCAAAAAGTTATGAGCAGTTTAGTGCACGCACTTTACTATAATTCAATTTAAAAAAAAAATTAAATGTTTTTTCCCGAAAGTAAGTTTTTCGGCGTGGTTCCTCATGTATCTCAAAAAATATTTGAGACATCGACAAAAATCAAAGTGTATATTATTCCTCGATGCCGTCATTTTGGCAGAAACTATAGTCCTATAGGATCCTTTAGTTCTGTAATATATTTTCAAAATGGCGGCTGTTTATAGTTGAGAAAACTGGGTGATTTTTGAAAATTTATTTTCAAAATGCGATTTCTCGCTGGCTTTTTATTTTTTGTTATGTATATTTTCATAAAATTCTTGATTTTTTGATTTTGATTCACTGGGGATTTTAGAACGCGAGGAACCATCAAGGTGGAAGAATTTTGCAGAGTCGACTTCAAAGCCATTTATATTCAGCTCATTTTTGAATTAAAAAATTTTTTTTTTGTGATTTCAAGACATATAGAAACAATGTTGTATATTTAGTTTTTTAAAAAGACCGATTTTTGATGTTTTTTGTGTCGAATCTCCCCTTAAATGATTTCAAATATCAACTTTAAGAAAACTTACGAGACAATAAATACGTATTGCGTCCCAAGAAAGAAATTTTTCCAGCAACATAAATTTAATATATCTTTCAAACATACCTACATGTTTATTATTTTATCAACAATTTCTCATTTGCCAGTTTATAACAGAAGTTACAATTACACTGTATTGTTCCAGATTATTTTGAAACCAGTTGTACAGTACGTAGTTGTTTTACGTATGTAGGTGGTAGTTGAGCCCAGTTGAGCTGATGTGAGTCAAGTTGAGTGTTCGTTGCATACGTTAGTTACCTAACCTTTTCGGCGTGGTTTATTTAATAATTCAGTTGTTAATCTTTTCTTTTTTCTTTATTTTCATGTCGTTTAGGAAATTTATTTGAGATTAAAACATTCACTCTTTGTCACGGGCGGGGTGAATAGTCTGTGTAATGATTGCGTAAGAAGAAATCATTTAAGTCTGGGTATATCATAATTTGAGACTATTTGTAAACTTTCATCAGGGCTGTGGTGCATTCATTAAGTTTCCCAGCCGTCTGGACTCCAAAATTAGAGAAGTGGATGTCGCGCGACCTCTTTATGGACCCCGTTAATTAAAATTTCGAATTCAACTTGCGTTTCGTCACAGCTACCTACAATTTTCTAATTGTGTTTCACCTGAAGATGGCGTAAAAACCGAAACTGGTTTGTTAATAAAGAGAAACTACATATTTTCATATGTTAATCTTGATAATGTTCGCTTAACGTGAGTGAAAACAGAATGGAAATAAAATTATCATAAAAATGACTGTTCTTATGACTGTGCTTTCTTTTTAAAAACACAGAAGATATGTTTCAACATAATATTTAAATATTTAAATTCAAAAACATCTTCGCGTATAGCCACCTCTAGAATGTCATCGACTTTTAAAACTCATTATCACTTTACATCACTATCTTGTATCTCTCTTCGTCATCGTGTTACCAGGTGTACTGTCTTTCTTTGCAATAAAATGAAAAAAGGAAAAAAAAACATTCCGTCTCTATTTGCTACAGATGTCCTTCGAACAAATTCTCAATATAGTTCTATTTATATGTAGATATAGATGTGTTAGGGAAGTGCTATAGGGTAAAGGCAGGTAAGAGTACGCAGAATTTAAATAGGTTTTTATCTTGTCTATGAATTTAATAGTTTATAGGGATTAGCACGATACCTACTTATAGTTGACCAAATATTATTCAATTCGCTCCAATTTTTATTTAGTTATTTTGTAAAAGCAATTAAGGTACCTCAAATCAAACAAATGTTATAAAAATTGCCGTTTTTTTTAATAGAGTGTATTTTGTCTTTAGTTCATTCAAAAGGTAAGACAATTAGGTCGGTGGCCTAATTGCTAAGGCGTTTGGCTAGTAACCAAGAGATCCGGGTTCGAGTCCCAGCCGATCCAGTTTTGATAATTTTTCAAACACTATGTGAATTTTAATTAACATAATGAATTGGCCATTTGCCAAGGTACATCGAGTGTTTAAATATCAGCCAAAGCTGGGCATCAAGTAAACATATAAATATTGGTGTGTGTGTGTAAAATACGGACAAAAGTCTGCCATACATTAATAATGTTTCACAGGCACTCGATAACATTTGAAATTAAAAAGAGTAACTGCGTCTCGCATTTAAAAGAGGATGTGTTTGATTGATTATCAAAATTGGAGTGGCATTCGAACGAACGGTCGGTGGGCTAATTGGTAAGGCGCTTGGCTAGTAACCAAGAGATCCGGGTTCAAGTCCCAGCCGATCCAGTTTTGATAATTTTTCAAACACTATGTGAATTTTAATTAAGATAATTGCCTTTATAGATTCTAAAAAAACTTTATTTTTATTTGAATTTCATCTATAAACTCAAAGATACAATTAATTTTTAATTGTTAACGTTTAACTGACAAAAACAGATTCTTATAAGAGAACGCACCCTAAAAGTTGATCAGGGTACGTACGTTTCTTATGAGTTATCAACGAAAATTCAATAAGAAACTGATATTTACAGAAAGTATTTTGAAAAATATCCAAGAAAAAATAAAAAATAAAGAAACAGAAGAGCTATAACAAAAAAATGGATATAGCCGAATGCATACTCTTAGAAAGAGACTTCTTAAACTTAGAAACGTTCCATCCTCCCTTGGGAGATACAAAAGAACATTTTGAGAAATTATGAAGCAACAATTGGCTGAACATATTCGCGAATTAGATATTATGTTTTAGAGAATAACGTTATAGCAAGGTTAAAATAGACTGCATCTGGATATGCTGTATCAAATAATATATCACATAGGTTTAATGGCAAGAAGAAAAATAGCAGGAAAAACATCGTTGGTAGATTTTTATAAAAGACATAATTTAATTTTTCGTCGACCAGAAAAATATTCATTAGCGAGGATGATAAACTTCAGTCCGACACAAGTAAATAGATTTTTTCACTGTTTAGAAACACTTTATTCGAAGTATCACTTTGATGCTTCTCAAATATATACGGATATGATAAGTGTTACTCCGAACAAAATTCCTAAAATGTATTAGGGGGACCGGAAAGTAATGTCGTTTCAGTGCAATGTCGTTTCTGAGCAGAAGTGGAAGCAAATCCATGCCAAACCATCGAAGAACTCTCAAACACCCTTAACCAACCTTGGTCAACCGTTCAAGAACATTTACATCAGATTGGGAAAATAAGCAGAGCAGGTGTTTGGGTTCCTCATAAACTGTCTGAAGAGAACAAAGTCAACCGATCCATCACATGCAACACATTAGTTCAACGGCACCAAAGGGAACCATTTTTCGATCGTTTGATTACTGGAGACGAAAAATGGGTCTTATATGATAATCCAAAACGGAAAAGACAGTGGCTCTCTCCAAATGAATCACCACGAAGTACTGCGAAGCCGGGTTTACATCCCAAAAAGGCGCTTCTGTGTGTTTGGTGGAGTATTCGCGGAATTGTTCACTTTGAAGTCCTAAAACCTGGACAAACTGTTAATGCAGACCTTTATTGTGAACATTTAGATCGAGTGAACCAATCTTTAATGGCAAAGGATCCGGCGATTGTCAACAGAAAGGGCGTCATTCTGCAACACGACAATGCAAGACCGCACTGTGCAAGGCAAACACTAGAAAAAATTAGTGAATTGGGGTGGGAGGTACTGCCTCACCCACCATACTCACCCGATATCGCACCTTCGGATTTCCATTTATTCCGATCCCTGCAACATTTTCTTAGTGGCAAAAAATTTGAAAATTTGGATGACGTCCAAAATGCCATCTCGAGATATTTTTCTCAAAAACCAGTAGATTTTTATCAGTCCGGGATTGAAAATTTGTACACTCGATGGCTAAAGGTTATTGATAACAAGGGCGATTATATTATTGATTAGAAATAAAGACCTATTAAAAATTTATTACTTTGAATTTAATGTAAGAAAACGACATTACTTTCCGGTCCCCCTAATATAAAATTAAGGGAAAAGTATTTATTTTAAAAATTTATTTGTGAAAATTGTTATTGCGTACTCTTAAAAGCAAGTGCGTGTAAGAGTACGTTTTTGCAAGTTAGAGAAAAAACATTTTTTTTCTATTAAAATTTTAAAAAAATGATTTTTTATCATTAGTAATAAGTTTAATGGAATGTTCTTTTTGTAATACAACTATTTTATTTTTACTTAAATTAAAAATAAAGGCGCTATGTAAATTTAGAAATTAAGTGCGTACTCTTACCTGCCTTTACCCTACTGACTGCAATAGTATTTCGACGTGCAAATCATTTTGTGCATTTGGTAGTATCAGTTAGAAAATACAGTAACAGTAGAACCTCGTTGTCGCTATCGCGGTTCGGTAAAACTATTTTCTTGTCCCGTACAGTGTGATATAATACAGTGGCCATCCAATGGTATGTACTCCGATTTTACGTAGTGACGTCAGCGACTTAGTGGGGTTCCACTCTCACAAATATGTTATCGTTTATCTGTGTTAGTGAACATTTATGTACCAAGCCAGAGTCAGGGCCGTAGGTAATATTGTTTGAGGGTCTATATGCACATATTCTGCATACGTAATACGCAAAATCTAAATGCAAAATAAATAACGTAAAATTCTAGAATGTTCTAATCGTCAACTAGCAGAGATATCAAAAAACAGACTTTACAATTGAATTGTTCACTAAAAATGAGATTAAGCAGTGCGGTTTGACAAAAGTTCTAGAATGTTCTATTTGTCAAACTAGCAAAGTGATCGAAAAATCAATTACACCAATTATTTGATTATTGAAAAAGAGATCAAATAGCATATCTTGACAATAGTGTTCTGAAATATTCTATTCGTCAACTGACAACGATTACCAAAACCAGTTTGTCAACTAGCAAAGTCACATTTATCAGAATGTGATATTTCGTCTTTTTTCGATGACCAATTAAATGGTGCAACCAATTTTTCAATATCTTTGTTAGTTAATGAATAGAACATTCTAGAATTTTTGTCAAATTGCGCTGTCTAATCTAATTTCTAGTAACCACTTCAATAGTGAAATCTGTTTTTTTTTTTGATATAGCTGCTATTTGACGAGTGGAATATTTTAGAATTTTTGTCAGAGGCTTCCGTTATTTGGCGTCTTTTACGCTGATAAATTCGATGATGAAGTTGGTTTCTCGATAGGTACCTTTGATAGTTTTCCAAAAGTCGCGCCACTTATATTCATTAATGTGACCATTGGATTTCTGGTGTATAATGAGGTTGTACTGTTTTGTAAGCCGATCTCTGCGTGATCCCTCAACTTTTTGAGCCGGCAAGTGATGCTGGTGGTAACGACGGTACCTATGTATGTGAGTCGTTGGCCATCTTTTAAATTATTTACGAATTGGTAAATGCACTTTTCATTGAAATTGTGGCACAAAGACAGCTGCATGTGTAAAAAGACGCATACGGTTTATAGTTACTTTGGTGACAACGATATTTATTACGACTTCACGATAGAACGGACACATGTGTGACGCCGCCATTTCGATGAATGTCGACGTCGAAGATTCGATTTCGTTTCTATGTAAGTATTATTGTGATGTATGCATTTGTATTCCCAAATGTATACCTACTTCAAAACAGAATCTTGTTCATTAAATATTAATAAATTGTGAATGCAGTTTGTGGGCTCGACAAGAGGGGAACGGAGCGGAATTTAAATTTTATAAATATTACAGAGCAATATATTTGTAAATGGGGTTCTACGTAGGTACATTTTTTTTACACAGACATCACCCACATCATTTTTTTGGCTATAACATCATCGATCGTTTTAGTAAGATGCGGACAAAAAACTGACATTATTAATTTTTCTTGTCATAACTTATTCTTTTGCCCTTAAAATCCACATTTTTAATTTTTTTTGAAAATCAACTCACACTAAGATAATGTTACAAAAGCCGCCTTTAATATTGTGATATTTAAAGAAAAGAAAAACAACTCATTTTTTTTGTTGAAAAAATCCCAAAATACCCGGATCCGAGTATATCTGATACATATATCTGATTAAGGGGGGAGGATCCTCCAGACAACAGGATTTTTAATAATTTTTTTTAAGAAACTGGATACATTTATTGTGTCAAATGAAGTTACATAGTATAGTACATGTTATGGTGTAGGTATTCATTCATAAATTTTTATGCAAAGCTACAGCTGTTCCAAGTTGACTCTTTTAAATTGCGCCGTGGAATACCCAGCCTCTTGTAATCAACTGAATTCAATCGAACAAAAAAATTTTATTAAAATAAGTCAGTACGCTTTGCATATACCTATTTCTGATGAGAAAATTTTTTTTTTCACAATTTAAAACCAAAAAGGAAAAATTTAACTTTTTTTTTTGAACAAATTGCTATAAACAATATTTATAGTAATAATTTATGCAAAATTTTATGTATATGCAAAGGCCAATATCTTAAAGAATATCTGTACAAAATTTCAAGTTAATACCTTAATAACTTTTTAAGTTATGTTCCACGGCGCGGAAGAAAAACCTGTTTTGAGAAAAACGCTATTAAAAAGTTTTCGTTCTTGAAAAGTAGAGTTAAAAGCAGTTTATCGTTATCTAAGATAATCTTTCTGTTGGGATTAAAACATTAGAAATATATTGCTTAAGGTTCAAATGAGCTTTTAAAGCAAAACAAAAAATGAAAAATTTGAAAGTCCTGGAGGACCCTCCCCCCTTAAAGAACTTATCCAAAACGGTTTGATTACCTTCAACGTTTTCGTCAAATTTCGTGAAAATTGGAAGTTTTTCGTTCGACTTCTATAGAGACTTTATTCAAAATAAATTTCTATCACAGTCCCGGACAGTTCACTCGTTTTAAGTAATTGTAACAACGTCTACCTGTAACGAATGAAATGAAATTCATTTTATTTATCCCTTTTTTTTTGGTAAATTAATGGAAAATGTTGAAAAAGAAATTGAATCGTTTATGTAACTGATATAATGCCTTCGTAACGCCAATTTTTCATCAAAATGTAATATTAAGCGGGTATTCTAGTCTAGAGGCTTGATTTTAAGGTGATTTTACGGGCGTAATTAAAAAAAAAACAAACAGTAAACATTTTGAGTATCCATTTTTTTAACAGTTTTTTTTATTGATATTTGAAATGTATAAAAATGTATAGAAAATTAAAAAATAAAATTAAAATTGAAATTGGTACAGGCCGACAAAGTGGGGATTCAAGAAAAAAAGTTGATGTAATTCCAACCCTCCTGGTGATCTGAAACATAAAATTTTAGTTAATTCTTAAGAAACAAGGATGTAGAATTAATTGGACGTAGTCGATTTGAAAAAAAATTTTTTTTCACAAAATGGCGTCCATTTAAAAAAAACATCATTTTTTCACCTCCTTTTTTCAACTTTGGAAATTTTTTAAAAATAGTAAAAAAAAAAAAACTCTAAAAATCCCTACGTTGAACTAATTTTGATAGTATTAAAAAGGTCTGTACCAAATTTCAAGTAAATCGGTGCATATTAGAACTTGATATATCATGTTAATCGTATCGAAAAAAGTAGTTTTGAGTAATTTTGTATTAAAAATTTGAATTTAACACTGAAAAGATACACGGTACACAGGGAAAAAATAACCGTAACTCCGAAACTAATTCGAATTTCCGTAAATCCTTTTAGAGGCTTATTTTTCAAAAAAAAAAAAAAAAAATCGATTTTTTCGAATTTCTAGAATATAATACTGCCTTAAAGCAATAATGTTTTTAGATATTGAGTCTGATAATATCTACATATACAGGATGGTCCAGAATTATGTACCGTAATTGCTGGAGCTGATAGTGTGTTCAAAAATAATGGTACCTTTTCATCTACACTTTTTTCCAAAACTCAATAATAAGGGAGATAAATCAGAGGGGTAAAATGTAGAGGGGTGGAACGAAACTGACTTCTTTTTTTAAAAAATTTTTTGGGCACTTTTGATTACTGGATTCATAATCTAGGGGCGCATATGAACATTAAGATAATTAAATTTATGGTATCAATTATTCCGTCACTTATGATTAGGGGATAATTTGGAAATAGATACTTCTACTTTAAATTACTCGAAAACGGTAATATTTATCGAAATGTAACAAGTACGCCTTTTTGCGTGAAATTGTGTGAGGAATTATATTATCAAGGATTTTGTTTAACTAATTGCAAATTAAAAAAGAAAAGACGTGATAACTCACACCTACCACCCAAAACCACCCTTTAGTCATGAGTGGTGGAATAAGTGTTGACATAAATTTAATCCTTCTAACGCAAAATAAGTACCCCTAAAAGATCAATCTGTTATTCAAAAGCATTTGGAAAATATTCAAGAAATAATGGTTTTCGTTTGACCCCTTTACAGAGTTGTATCTCCCTTATTATTGAGTTTTGAAAAAAGTGTACATGAAAAGGTACCATTATTTTTGAACGTACTACGAGCTCTTCCAATTACGGTACATAATTCTGGACCACCTTGTATATGTACTGTGATATTTTATTGGTCAGTAAAAATGGTCTACCTAAACAATGTCCATTAAGGATTAGTTGGGGTGAACAGTGCATTACTTAAATGTACTCCTCTTAGTCAGTTTTACGTCCTTATCGAAATATTACTGCTATGTATATTGACAATGCACTCGTCTCTCAGCACTTTATGAACATATTATATATGTAAGTATATTGCAATCAATTTTAATGGTAATGTGAATGGCTATCAATCAAGCCATAAAATAAAATTAATATTCTTCCCTCCACCCTCCTTCTAAATATCATAGACAGTTAATTCGATCCAGAATTGCGTTGTTTATTGTCAACAATTTTGTAATATCTTATCGCCGCACAGATCTTGCCGAAGTATGACGTAATAAAATAAAGTATCGTTTCCAAATTTTTTTGTCATAATTGAAAAATGCATAAATTGTTCCACATTGTACTGAAACATTTTTTTCAGTAATTTACACTGTCGTAAATATCCGTAGTTTTCCGCTAACCTATAATGTTTGTTAGTGGTATTGAAGTCAAAATTTTAGTTTTAGAAATTTCGGAGATCAGGCGGAAACGGTCATTTCTAGGAAATTTTGAGCTATACCATTAGGATTACTAGTCCAAAGATTGTAAAACAACAATATTTTTAGAATTCTTAGAGGTAGCTCTTTCAAATGCTCTCTCTTTTTTGGGAGCCAAACGGTTCCAGTTTCGATAATAGTTTATGTATCGAAAGCTTAATCACAATCGTAAGCTAAATTTTTTCAAATTAATTGTGTCTGCTTTAAAGGGAGATTCGCTAAAAAAAAACCTAAATCGATTTTGTTTTCTTCCTAATTATCGTCCTTAAGGTGTTAGAAATATTCTCTTAAAATTTTATTTTAAAAAAATGAAAATCTTTTAAAAAAAAGTTTTAAATGCTTTTTTCTCGGAGGTACCTACCTTTTTCGACATGGTTCCTCATGTATCTCAAAAAGTATTTGAGATATCGATATAAATCAAAATGCATATTATTCCTCGATTCCTACCGTCATTTTGGCAGCAACTAGGATCTTTTGGTTCCGCAATATATTTTCAAAATGGCGGCTGTTTATAGTCGAGAAAAAGCGGTGATTTTGTGAAATTTTCAAAATGCGATTTCTCGCTGGTTATTTATTTTTTTTTCTTAGATCCTAGTTAGTACCATATTCGTGAACTTTTGATTTTGGTTCACTGGGGATTTCAGAACGTGAGGAACCATCAAGGTGGAAAAATCTCGCAGTGTCGACTTCAAAGCCATTTATGTACAGTTTATTTTTTAATTAAAAAAAAAAAATTCTTTATAATCTCGAGAGATGTAGCAATAATGTTTTTTTTGGCGAACCTTTCCTTAAATATTATAGGGAACCCTTGGCCGGATTTGTTAAATACAAGCTGTATAAGTGTATACAATAATAATTATTCAGGTGTTGTATCAGTTGATAAAAAATATATACCATGTGAGTTTTTTGAGAGTTGCCATTTCTATTCAAACCAAATTTTTATGATAGAAATGGTACTGGAAAAGGTTCTTTTCTTGAATGTATCGATTGAAGTAGCCTCAAGTACATAATATGCATATTTTTACCGCCTAACTGATAAACTAAAGAAAAATTAAAAAATTAAACTTAATTAATTAATGCATTAGATCAGTTTTATCGAAAAATTAATATATAGTCTCATTTAAAAATCTATAAGTTTGTATCATAGCTCGAAAACTATAAGAGCTATAAAGCTCCTGACTATAGTAATCGGTTGTCCCCGTCGATATCTACAACTTTTATTTGAACAATTTTTCGATTAAATCAACGGTTTGGCTGTAATAAAAATGGCAACTCTCGAAAAACTCACACAGTATTATAGCTTTTATTTTCCGAAAAAAAAAGAAATGTAGCTACAAAATACTTGTACCCGGAGTCTGTACCATCGATTACAGACAGCTACTGTATCGTCATTTATCACTTTTGGTAATAAGTATCAAAAATAGTTGTCGATGAGTGTTGGATTGGACTGGTGATTGGACGGCTATCAGTATTTTTGGTAATTTTCTCACTATATATTATATTGTTTTTATGGTCGTCCCGTCTTGTGTTTCTTTTTAGTATACCAACCTCCTTTTTCCATCGCATTAGGCTATTTCATTATGTGTTCTTTATAGCGTTGTTAGGTAATAGGGTTAATACTACATTGACGCTATATATTATAATCCGGTTATTTATTTGTGGTGGAATTGGGAAGTGGCGGGAGTTGGTGTCAATTTATTATGCATTTCCGTCATTTTCCATGTTTCGCGCCCTTTTATAAATTTATGTTATATTAATTTTTGGTTTATTTGTTGTCTGATACTTTCACAGGAATTGTTTTTTTTAGCGAATTTCCAGAATGGAAATTCAGCTATTACAGTAGGTCTCATGATGCGATTTGAGCCCGGCACTATGGCAGAAATTTGTTTTTAGGTCCCTAGAACCCAAAAATAACATTCACTAAAATTTATATATATATATATATATATATATATATATATGTATTTATGTATTTATGTATCAGCACGATAACTCTCGAACGAAATGTCCTAGGTTTACGAAATTTGGTGACAACGTTGGAAGTCCAAAAATCTTGGATGAGTTTTTCAGCCAGACACGTCGGATGCCAGGAACATGGTTTTTGTTCGTGCAAAAAATTAGTTTTTTGCCAAAATTTCCACTTATTCAAAAATTTTTGCCAAATTTTTTTACATCATTTAAAAGAGGAGAAAAAATTACATAAAAAAGGTCTTTAAACTATTATTCCATGTCAACTAGTTTCCGAGAAAAACTAATTTTTATAAACGGAAATTCGCTATGTTATGCAGGATGCTGCGACAGGGGTTATTTTTTGTTAATACAGGTGTTAGGTGGGGTCATTAAGGTATCATCACAGTGGGCCTGGCCGAAAAATAGTCAATTTTCGCGATTTTTTTCGGATGGATAGAACGGGGAAATGGGGATGGATTTTTTTTTACGATTAATACCACTATTTAACTATTAACTATTAACTATTTAATAATTATAATTTTTTGGAAAAAAGTGTACTTTTAAAAAAAGACGGCTATTGGTGCCTACGATTGCGGCCGCAGTTTTCATTTGAAAAATAAAAAATTAAATAGATTCTCAATCTGTAGGTAAGCCGCTATGTACGTATGGAGGGTTTTTTTTTTTGAAATTTGAAAAAATGGCGACGGTTTAAATAAAAAGTACAAAATTTTAGATCTATTTCTCAGCAGTTTTCTGTGTGAAAAAAAAAAAAACTTCCATAGGTACCTACATGAAGAATGGAATAAAGCTATCAAAATTTCAAACTTATAGCTTGGAAACTTTCCCTCTGAGAGTGGGTACGGTTTTTAAAAAGGACATTTCGAGACAGACGCGTTTCAAATTTGTCTCGAAATTGTTTCAAATCATTGTTTCAACAACAATGTGATACTGTGGTGATAACAATTGATCTTATACGTTTATTGGTTGTGGAAAGACTGAATGTAAAGTGGTATAACATCCCGCCAAAAGGCGCCGCCTATCGATCCACAGAATTTTGTATTTAGACTGAATCCATTGATCCGTGATAGTCGTAACGACCGTAATAATTCGAATTTCAATTTGGAAATTTCGAGAGAACATGCATAACTATATGTACTTTAAGGGCAGATCAATATAAAAAAAAATTGATTTTTTCAAAATTCTACACTGTGATGGTACCTTAATTAAATTGAGTAATAATTTTTAAAAAATTGATTATAATGGTTCGTGGCGTTGAATATTTAAAAAAAAAAAAATGTTTTAACTTCCATCAATTTCGGTATTTTTTAAAAAATGGACGTTATTTTCTACATTAAAAATTGTTTATTGTGCAACATTCACATTCTTTTTTATCGAAAGCTCGAAAAATTTTTTAAAGATGACAGTTCCTGATTCGATTTTTCCTTTGCGTTAAAAGAAATCTAATACTTACTTACATATATATTTTTCACACTCTGGGATTAATCCTTAAAGACGTGGCAAATTAAACATGAAAATCAACACATACACAGGGGGAGAAACCACCCTCAAGAATAATAAAATCCCTCCCTCTGGTAAAGAGGGATGTTCATGCGTATACAACGAGAAACATAATAACACGTTTTAATTATTTCATTGTGTTATAAAAATATTTACAAATACATAAAATAACACTTAAAGGCAACCAAGCAGGCTGGCAGGCCGAGCCCGGTGGAAGTTAGTCAGTGGCGCAAGGGGAATGAAATTTATATACGCACTGACGCACAATGAACATATATGGTGTAGTGAAATGGAGAAGTTACAAATATATCTATGTACTTACAGGGGTTGTTTTTGTGCGGGGGGGGGAGGGTGTACCAACTACTCATTTATTACTCATTACGCGAGAAAACAAAAATCTACTCATCACAAAATGAGTCTATTGGGTGCATTCACTTGGAAACAAGTTTTAATGTACGCACATAAAATACGAGATGCCAGCCCGTTGTAGATAGATACAAAACTTGTCTTTTTATACAGGCGAATTACATTAATGGTGTTGCCGCTACACCCCCCTCCCCCCTAGTTCCCTCCATAGGCAGTATATACACTACCGTGCAAAAGTTTGGAAACAAACAAATTTTTGCAGATTTATTACCAGACTTGGGAAAACAGTGGTCCCTAACAGAATCGCCATATAAAATATTTTGGATTGGGAGGCTATAAACTTTAGTACAAAGCTGAGGATTTTCCTCTATGGATTTGAAGATTAGCCTAAGGAAGCTTTTGAGAACAAATCAGTAAAAATCAAAAATTACTCATTTTTCATAATTTAATATATAATTTTAATTTTAAAAATAATTTAAAAAAATTAATGTTCAATAAATAAGTGGTCGACTGTAATAGAAATTAATTTAGACGAATTCAAAACATTTGTAATGTAAACAATATCTCTATTTCCTTTATGATTATTTAAATAATATGTATATCTCACCTTCTTTATACCTGCTTTAATGTAAAGAAAATTGATTGTATTAGTAGATTGTATCACTCTAGTAGGTCGCTTACAAGATTGAACATGGTTTGGTTTTTGCATTAGAAAAATGTAAAGATATGTATGTACATATAACAAGCAAAATGATTCATAATATTGACAATTAAAAAACACAAACAGACACAAAACAATATTAACGATGTGGTATTAATATGTAGTAAAAAGTCGTAAAATTGATTTTTAAAAAGATTAATAATATTTTTACGTTTTATGACAGCCCTTCAGCTCTATTCGTAGCCCCCCAGTACAAAATATTTTATATGGCGACTCTGTTAGGGACCTTTTCTTCCCATCTCTGTTAATTACAGTCTCGCTAATGACACAACAGACAACTGTTCTCTTAAAGTAACTGTGTAGTTGGTGAGAAATCGTTCCCGATCTAGTGTAATACAACTCTGGGAATATTCTTAAAAAATGAATGGAACAATTGGGCAAAGAATATTTTGATAAACTTCTAAACGGCGGCGCAGAATTTGTGAACAAGTCATCAAGCAATAATTACTTTGATGAAGTTAGAATCTAATATTTAAGCCACAACTTTATTTTTTGTAGCAATATTAGTATAATTAAATATGATTAACATGTCCAAATAAAATTTATGTTTCAAACCAAATAAATGTGATTAATATCTATCCAGTAATGATTTTACTGAATTTTCTTAGTGTCTCCAAACTTTTGAACAGTAGTGTATGTCGTTGCGAGAAAACCAGTGGTATAATTTTGTAATCGCTTGTATATAGTATTTTATGAATGCTAAGCAGAAAGTGTATAGCAATTACTTAGCTTTCTGAAACCCAATGTATGTTTCATCTTGTTATTGCACTTGTAATTGGGGTTTGTAAAAAATTCATATAGGGTTTCATTTCAACGCACAGTTGTAATTACAGTAAAATTTATGTGTGTGTCAAAATGAAAAGCGCGTCCCAACTGGTACGGGCGCTCGGATCATTGCCCACAGTGTGGTTATAAAACTATAATCAAAATATGTAAACTAATATTTTGTTTAGTAATGCAGTTAAATTTTATAATCTTTGCCAGTCGAAATCAGGCTTTACACAGTTTTTTTTTTTGACGTTCCATTTCAGTTATTTCGTGTTTGCGAAACTTTTAAAGGAAACTTTTTCAAATGCGTCTCAGTTGATAATAAATTCCATTAAACAACTAATCGACTCAAAAGGTGCAAAAAAAAGTGACTGTGGACTGTCAAGTCCTCAGTTCAGGCTTCTCTGTTTCAAAGTAGGATTTGGAAGTTATGCGACTGCATCTGTCTTCTTATCGCTGTGGAATTTGAACCCTTAAGCTACCAGTCCTATAAGTATCAGTGTCTATAAGTATCAGGAAGTCCTTTCTGACTGATTAATGGTGTAAAACTGTAAAACAATTCCTTGGAAATAGGCAATTTTGGGATGGTTAGATAGTCTCATCAGTATCGTTATTTTATATAACATAACCAGCGGAATGTCTAAGCGTCTTTAAACACTCGCACTTACCGATTGATAGGTCGAGGGTTCAAATCCCCGGGCCAGCTATGCTTGTGAAGATTTTCTTGTGAAGTTTCCCTTCACAATTTCTGATGAATATCGGCATAGTTCGTCCTTCAGAAGACGACTACAGACGTATATCTACCAAATCCTAGCTCTCACACCACTTTCCTTGTCCTCCACCCACATCATAAATGTATAATGTAAAAATAATAACGAAAGATACAAATAATGATGTGGATGGCGTCTGTTATAGACTAAATGGTCTCAAAGACGGAAAGACGGACGTTAAACACATTATTATTATTAATTGTATAAGATCTTATTCAATTAAAAACTTTTTTTTTACGAAACACCCTGTATTTTTGATGTAGTACCTACGTACAACACATCAGAAAGTTTTGATATAATTTCATATTATAAAACTTACTGTTCGGAACAAATAAACTCATCAGTTACTTACTTACAAATAAAAAAATTTAATTTTCTCAAAAACGATCAACTTACTCTATACTATTATAATAAAGACTAAGATGAACTTCAGTTAAATTCTATAAAACGTTTTATTTGAAATGCAAGAGTTTGCGGCGGAAAAACAATTGGAAAAAAAGTATAAAATTTTCTGTGCGGAAAACTTTGTCGGTGTTATAATTGTTTTCGAAATCGTGTTACATTACACCAGGCGCCTTTACTCACTTACATATTAATATAAATGGTAACTGGTAACTGAAATAACTTCATCTTTGCGAGACGCTTATGACGCACAGATGCGCTGATATATTGTGTTTAATAATGGGTATATTGAATAAAAAAAAGTAAAACCTCATTAAGTAGTTAGGTACCTATGCAGAGAAATGAATACTTTTAAGTATAAAGTAATTACTTCATTTTACTTGAATAAAATATATCTTTTACTTAAAAGTAAATACAAAAAAAAATGTAAACATTTAAGTATTTACTTATAAGTAGAGAGCGGAATTATATGCACAAAAATATTGAAAAATATGCAATATAATATGCACGATTTTATGGTAAAATATGCACCAATTTTTTCAAAATATGCACAAATATGCAGTAATATTATGTAAAAATAGGGCTTAATAATTTTGATGTATAGGTAATAATTTTGATGTAAAATAACAAAAATATAATTTTTTCTTAAATCTAAAACAGAAATAAGAGCATAAGGTACTTATAAGCAGGGTCAGATTAACCCTTAGTGCCGCCCTAGGGTCTTTTCCTTAAAAAGAAAAAATCGCAACTTTTCGAATTTTTCCAAAAAAAAAAAACTGACGAGCAAAAAAAAAGACGAACGCCTAGATAGGCCTAGTGAGTAATCCGGCCCTGCTTACAGGTTTTCCACAAACTTTACAGAAAGCAGTGTTATTTCTTGTATCAAATTGAAGTTCTGGGATAGATTTTATCCAAGACTGAATTAAGAACATCTTTATTTTTGGGATTTTAGATAAATTTTTTGCCAGCTCCGTTAGAAAACGTTTTGGAACAAAATTTTCTTCACGAACAAAAGCAATATTAACGCTTTTGTTTCTAAATTTTGTTATTTTTAAATGTTTTTGGCATTAAAACGTTCATTGCCAAGCTAAAAATATAGACTTTGTGAGATGGGCAAATATTTTATGTTAAATACGTAGGTCCTTATATTAGTCACACGATATCGCGTGATTGGCCATATTGTAAAGTAACTCTATCATGCGATATCGCGTAATCGTCAATGATCGTTAAGTGAGTTTGATAAAATTTTTAAATATAAAATTGCTATATTTCTTTCTTGCGCGCCAAAACTTTAGGAGTACTAAATATTTACTTTCAAGAATTATTCTGCTGATTCAGTGTAAAATAGGAAAGCATAATGCTATGTTTTGTTAAGGAAATTTGTATCTCTTTTATGAAAAGTGCTAAATTTGGTGAAAATATGCATATTTATGCAAAATACTTGAAAATATACAGAATTTTGTCAAATATACAAAATATGCAAATTTTAAATAGTCTTAATCAATTCGAAAAGTGAAGATTCGGATACATCCGAAGTTGTATTGATATATGACCAGAATTTATCGATATGCAAAATATGCAAATTCCGCTCTCTACTTATAAGTATTAACTTTTACTCTTGTAAGTAAACACTTGATTTTGGAGGATTATAACAAACGGTTTATTCAACTAAATAGAAGCACTAACTGGAATTAGATCAGTAAATACTGGAAATAATTTGAGTTTACTTTTATTTCCTGTACGTAAACTCTTTTTTTAAATAATCACTTATGTTTTTATTTAAGTAAGAACTTAAAAAATAGGAAGTAAAAGTGAATACTTCTTTTTATTCAATAGACCCAATGACATAATATTGTAATCTCTTGGGAATATACTACAATAAAATGTCAGTTTTTTTTTTTTTTTTTTTTTTGAGGCTAACAGCAGTACCAGTTGTACAACTTTTTCGTCCCGTTTTCTGTTTGAAACCTTACTGAGAAAGGGAGGATTATCGGCAGTAACTAACCGAAAAGGGATCGTTTCTGGAAAAAACCCTCATTAAAAAAGACCATTGTGTTTAATTAATGCCTGTTTAAGGAAGTGCTTATGTAGGAAAATTTTTACTTCAAATAATTCTCACTCTCTGTGATGTCATTTTGGAAAACTTAATTTCAAAAATTTCAAAATGTTTCAGCAGTAATACCTAAGAATAATATAAGAGTCTGAAAAATATATCTGAATTTTTCTCTAGCACAAACTTCTATTCAAATTTCATCGATTTTCATATACGGAGTCTTGTGGACAATATGTGACTAAATTTTGGAAATTTTATGCTCCACATGTATATATAATTATTTTGAGTTGAATTTCATGTCTGTGGCTCCAGTAAATCCGGAGATATGATTGATGTTCCTTAGGCCCTAAAGGCCCTAGGTTCTTTGTGACTTTATGCTAGGGCCTGAAGCACTACCTGAAATTTCTTCAAATGTTTATTGCCCAGAATGTGCCCAACTCCATTTCAGGACCATTTTTCTAACAGTAATTGTAGAATTATTGAACTGAAATAATTTAATAATCAATGCAAAATTTACATACCAGAGTTACATAGTGTTGGAGCGAAAACTAGTTGCATAGGTATTATATAATGTTTTTGTTCAAATAAGTCCGTGCTAGTTAAATTTTCATACATGTTTCAATTCGAGGCGACATTCATGCAAAATGTGAAATGCATGTCTCTTGTAAACTAAACTAGCATGCTTGGCCCCAACTTCTTGTCGTGTTGCAAATGAATTATCGTAAAGTTTTGGAATTACTTAATTATGCCACATAGTAAACTTTACCACAGACAAGTGCGGTTTGCCGATCGATAGAAAAGTCTTATAAATGTTGAAGTATTTTCTAGAAGTTGCTATATGTTTAGAAAATATGTAATTCAATGTATGGTAATACAGAAATGCCTTGTGAGATCTTCCACGGGGAAAGGAGTTACCAATCAGTGAAATATCTTCTTCGTCGATTGACGCAATCCAATATTGTGCTTTGGCGGTGAAGATTAAGGGGAAATTCCCCCCCCCCCAAAAAAAAAAAACTACAAGAATCGACCTTTTTTATTATTTTTTTTTTTTTTTAATACAAATAAATATTTTTTAAAAAAACTAAATATACAACATTATTTCTACATGTCTTGAGATTACAATTTTTTTTTTTTTTTTTTTTTTTTTAAATTCAAAACTTAGCTGAGTATAAATGGCTTTGAAGTTGACACTGCGAGATTTTTCCAACTTGATGGTTCCTCGCGTTCTGAAATCCTTAGTGAACCAAAATAAAAAAATAAAGAATTTTCTGAAAATATACGTATGTACAGTTATGGCACTAACTAGGATCTAAGAAAAAAAGAATAAAATACCAGCGAGAAATCGCATTTTGAAAATTTCAAAAATCACCGTTTTTTTTTCGACTATAAACAGCCATCATTTTGAAAATATATTACGGAATCAAAAAATCCTAGTTGCTGCCAAAATGACAGTATCGAGTGCACTTTGATTTATGTCGATATCTCAAATACTTTTTGAGATACACGAGGAACCATATCGAAAAATGTACTTCCGAGAAAAAGGCATTTAAAGATTTTTTTTATTTAAACTGAATTATAGTAAAGTGCGTGTACTAAAATACCCATAACTTTTTGATTTTTCATTTTTTTAAAATGAAATTTTAGAAGAATGTTTCTAACACCTTAAGAAACATAATTATGAAGAAAAAAAGCGATTTCTTTTTCTTTTTTTTAGCGAATCTCCCCTTAAAAAAAGTAAACTTTAAAAATAAAAATTTTACGTAGTTTTGATTCTGGCTTCAAAAGTCCCAATAGGGTTCTTGATTGAAGTTACGAAAATATTCTAAAAGTATTGTTTTTCCATGTCAGTTACGTGATTTTTTTATTTTCGACACATTCTGTAAAAAATCATCAAAAAAAGTAACCCTACAATTTTAAATGAGAAAAAGTCGGGAAGAACAGTTGCGTGACGTCGAAGTTTGAAGCAATTAAACGTCAATGTCAATATTTATAACCTCAAAACTTTGATTATATTCATAAAAAGTCAAAGTAAAAGCAAGTATTTATTTGAATTCTGGCCGATTATTATTACTATATATATAAGCTAATAGAAATATTCAAAAGGAAACACAATTTTATCTCATCGATGAAAATTATCAAAATCGACATATCTAGCTACAAAATGTTACGTCATTTTCAAGAAATGGCGCGTTTTCACTAATTTGAATATTTGTTGAAAAATGGCGATTTTCAAAATAAAATTTCTAAGTAGTTATCAAATTTTTTTATGTTTCATCATTAAAATTGGACATTATGTAAGGATAATGCATAGAATTATTTAACATTTGACACAAATTTTAAATACAGTCAAGTACCGTATTTTTACAATTATTTTCTGCTATCTTTACACTGCTTTATCTGATTCTAGCATTTCTGACTCTGATTCCGATTCTGTTTTCGATAAAACCCCCTCCGCCATAATATCTTTATTTTAAGACATGAGTTTCAAAATTTTTGTGTCAACGGACCAAATTCTAAACATGAAAATATTTGACAGGCCAAGAAACAATTTTTTTAAAATAAGGATGGGCACGGTAACAGAATGAATTTTTGGTTTACTTTTGGTCAGTCTAGTATTCTAATTTGTAGATTGAAAATAGGGTTCTAGAGTTCAACAGAAAAATCACATCGGAGTAATCTATATACATATAATAAAATTGTAACGAGACCATTTCTGTACATGGAATATTTTTTGAAAATTGTGCTGGTACTGTAAATAGTTATCGATGTAGATACCAAAACAGCGATTTTTAGAATTTTTGTCTGTGTGTTCACGCATCACGCAAAAACTATTGGACGAATTTTAATGAAATTTGGTGTGATGATAACTTATTACCTGGGTCAACATCTAAAATACTTTTTACTCCGGGAAAATTTCTCATTCCCACGGGAAAATGGAAAAACCAATTTGAGCATGTGCACACATCAGGCAAAAACTATTGGACGAATTTTAATAAAATTTCGTGTGGTGATAACTTATTACCTGGGGCAACATTTAAGATACTTTTTACTCCGGGAAAATGCCTCATTTCCACGGGAAAATAGAAAAACCATTTTGAGCATGTGCATGCATTACACAAAAATTATTATTCTTTGTAAGTTCTGTATAATTATTACACTTACATACTTCTCATTGAGTTTGTAACAATGCTTTGCGCGAACGACGTCGCGGGTACGGCTAGTTAGTCATATTTTCTTAACGAGCCTGTCCACTTTGACAGGGAAAATTAAAATTTGGCACTGAGATTACCGAGATTTCACCAACAGAACTGATTTAGAATCAGCTTCAAAAACCATAATATTGTTGCTAGAAACGTGAAATTTGAAGCTGCCCATAGGTTTTTGGTATTAACTTTTTCATTTTTGACGGCATCAGAATTATATTTCCTGAATGAATTTGTTTGATTTGACCTAAGAACCTGATTTGTTTCGCATGGAAACAAAGGCTGGACGCCAACACTAACTGAATGACAGACAACGCGCAATCTAAAACGGTGGGTCTAGAAGCATAAAATTTTGTACAGCAGTTCCTTATGTAATCTAGGTGAGCGCTAAGAAAGGATTTTTGAAAATTCGTCCCAGCCTGCGTCTTATATTTTTCCAAAAATTTTTACCGGACTATTACAGTGTAAAAATACAAGAAATCTCTTGATTCATTTCCAAGCGCTTCCACGATGCTTACAAACATAAATTATATAGTTAGTAAGATATTTTCAATTTTGTGAAATATGTTCAAACAAAGAATATATAAGATGTTTGTTTGGATTTATTTGAACACGTTTTCAATTATATGTTTGAGTTGAGTTCAGCTTATATGTACGTTATTGATATTTTCTTCAATAGTTTCCCCCGCTTGCTTGTTTTGTTTGTTGCTTAAACTTACCCCCTCTCTTTCCCTCCCAACTTACTTGCCTTGTCTTGTCGTAGTTTGTAAAGTTGTTAAGTAAACATTCTTCATACTGATGTGTGTTATGTAACGTTATATATTGTTTTAATGCATCCTTGTGGATATATTTCTGCATTAAATATTTCTTTGGAATTATTCTCGAATGTCAGTAGAAGAAATAAACATTTTTAGGGATATTTTGATCTGTGGAAGGAAAAAAAATGTGACGGGTCTGTGTCCAGGGATACGGTCGCTAGTTTAAAAGTGAACAATACGTCAATGGAGCAACGAACGACGTGCGATGCCTCAACTTTGAGACGTTTCCGCCAAGCCCAAATATACACTCCGTCTGTAGTTCTATAACCCTAGAATCATACTTTGGTCTACGAGAAACGTTAATCATACATCAAATATTTTTTTTTACATAACAATACCTACAAAAGCGAACAAAACATTTAAAAAAATTGCATTTGAAAAAGTTTTTTAATATAAATATTTATTAAATTTTTTAATCTTTTTATGGAAGCATATTTTCATTATAAAAATTAAAAAATAGATAAATACATCAATTGTATCATAAGACATGTCTTTCAAATAATTAATTTGTGAACTATTATGAGTCGGTGGACATGTGTGACTTTACAAAATGTGAAATTTCTCGGTCACAAATATTCCCGTAGATATGTAGTTATTTCCTGATTAGGCACATTTGTAAATTTTCTAAAATTTGTTTGTAATTTTTCGAATAAGATCTCAAAAAATGATAAAAATTAAAATATTTTCCACAAAATAAATTGTTAATCTTTTATTAAGTCACTTAAACGCATTCTTTGGTTTTCGATTCAATATATTAAAACTTCAGTATTATGTCGTCTCTATAAGTCAAACAGCTGTAATCATTTTTCACATTATCAGTATCATTAAATAAATTAATTATAAGTTGTATTTTTCACGCGTATATATATATATATATATATATATATATATATATATATATATATATATATATATATATATATATATATAGGGTGAGTCGTCACGATGGCCCCAAATTAAAACTGACGATAGGCCACAAAAAGTTGAACAAAAAATCCTAAAATAATTTTTTTTTTTTTTTTTAAATTAAAAAATTGATTTCCAAAATTCGAGACCACTATTTGTTGGTCACTGGTCTAGTAGTTTTAGCATGCATAAAAACACATTGGTTTATATGTGTATGTGTGATGAACTGATGACTACCGTGACTACCAGTAGTCATTTGGACGACACAGCCGTGGTTGTTTAAGTACATAATATCAAACATACATATGACCTTCAAATTTTTGGGAATACCCGAACGCATATGATATTACGACAGATACCATGATATGTACCATAATATGTACAATGTTGGTCTCATTAGTTATTTGTACTCAAATGTTGACACGTGTTATTTTATTTTTTATTTAATTGTTAATTTTTTGATGTTGAAGCGCAGTTAAAGTTTGATTGTAAATTTCTTTAATTTCATCTTGATTTATTTTGAATATTTTTGTTTTAACTCTTAACCTTAATAGTATTTTTATTGATAACTTTTACTTAACATAGTTAAGTTTAGTGTTTAGTATTAATAGATTTGAGCGTTACTTTATGGTATTCCATATTTGTTTATTATTTAGTGTTTAGTCTTTAGAAAGTTATTTTATTACGTGTTAGTTTGTGTGTTGACGTGAAAGTGAGTGACGTTGAAGATTTGGACAATCGAATATAGCAAGTCTTCAAAATAATACGAAATGACGTTGGCGTATATTTCAGCATATGCAATATTATCATAAGGTAGGCTTTCCAGTGGTTCTCAAAATATTTTTAAAAGTTAGTTTCTGCGAAACTATACGTTCTAGCAAAAGGTGGTATTAAGTTTTTTTTAAGAGTTTTAATTTGGGGCCGTGGTCATGACTCACCCTATATATATATATATATATATATATATATATATATATATATATATATATATATATATATATATATATATTTCTATATATATATATATATATATTTATAATCAATTTTATAGAGGGTAAAAAGACAAAAAACATAAAACTTTAAACGTTGTGATCGGAAAAGAGAAACAGATATGTATAATATTTTATACTAGGTATATGCACTTTGTTGTGCAGCTTTAATATAGTTTGATATTACATTTTTCAAAATGTTAAACTATATGATTTCAATTTAATTCAGTTATTTTGAAAAGTTTTACACAAACAAAAATAAACTTCATTTGTGACTGCACAAATTTTATATTTAAAATAACTTTTTCATAATAAAACAACAAAATTATAAAATTGTTATTTTATTGATATTACATTTATTTATTTATTTTAAAATTTTCATATTTTGTCGCTTTGTAAATAATATCTCAATTGCATGTGTAAACATACCTAATACGCGTATTATACATGTACTCTGGTCAAGTGCGAGTCCAACGTGTGTATAAAGGGTTCCGTAACGAAGAGCAGTAGAAAATAGTGAATTAACAATGAGATAAAAATCATTCACGTCTTGACGTTGTCCGTCAAGACTGTGTAACGTAGGAATTTAAAATTTGGTATGATGTCAAGGTCTTTGTAATATGCACATAATTCGGTAAATTTTGGGGGTAGGTAAGTCAATGATAGTAATTAACTGGTGGGTAGTAAAGTCACAGTGATTATGTATCACCGAGTAGAAAGACCACAGTGGTTATGGTCCATTGGGATCATAGTGGGGAGGAACTATCGACAGTTTCGACTATTAACAAACTAAAAAGATAAAAGGATACCTGTAACATTGAAAGTAACTGGGGACGTTTGATTTGGCATGCGTGTTCAATAAAAACGGAAGAAGGAGGAAATTATTATAATGTTGCTAAAAAGTCACCAAATTTCTTTTAGAAGTTGTTTTAAATTGTGCTATATACACGAAAATCTACACTAGTACGGTGCAGTTATTCAAAAAAAACGGCCTAACCTCAACATCCAAAGTAACAGTTTCACTCCAACTCCAAATTGTTCTATACGGTCCACATATTGCTCAGTTTTTCTTTTAAATAATTCGGAAACTATGAGGTTTAGCGTAAAAAGTGTCATATACAAAAATATCTACATTAAATTGCCAACAAAAATGGTCCTGTGCATAATGTTGCTAAAGTGAACAGTTCCAGAGTTACGGAGGGTGTAAATGTCGCAATTTTTTGGTATTTTTAGCCACTGCTGCACCTATCACCAGGTGTAGCAGTGGCTGAATACGAAGAAGAATCCGCTCGAGTGGGGGGTGAAAGAAAACTGACGAACACCTGAGACCAATTACAACAGCACGTCCTGCAGCTTCCGAGGAAATACTTTCCCTCATAGTGTGCGCTTGCAAAGACGAATGTGTCCGTAACTGCGAATGCAGAAAGAGTGGTCTAAACTCCTCAAGCATATGCGGTAATTGCTCAGGCCTAGGATGTGATAACAGGGATACGAACATCATAGACGAAGATTTTTAGTAGAAAAGGGTGCTATAATTGAAAAGGACTAATCGCAAAACACAATCCTGTATAAAATAAATTAGTTTCCTTAGTGATAATGTGTCATATTTTTTCCAAAAAAATCTAAAAATACTAAAAATTGCTACTTTTACACTCTCCATAACTCTGGAACTCTTCACTTCAGCAATATTATGCACAGGACTATTTTTGTTCGCAATTTAATGTAGATTATTTTTGTGTAGGCACTTTTTGCGTTAAACTGTATAGTTTTCGAAATATTTAAAAAAAAAAACTGACGAAAATCGTTAATTTGCCTACTTCTATCCTCCTCCCTCCCAAACCCGACGCTCAAAATGATGTAACTTTTTACCAAACAATATGTGGACTGTATAGAACAATTTGGAGTTGGAGTGAAACTGTTACTTTGGATGTTAAGGTTTGGGTGTAGTTGCACCGTACCGTAATGTTTTCACGGAATACTTAGTGTATGTTTGCGGAATCCAGTTTGGGAAACACTGATGTAATCTATCACTATGCCAAATTTCATGTTTCTATACGTCAAACGAATTCCGTGAAAATCGACTACGACAGACACTCAAATATTTGCGGGATTTCTTTGCTACGGAACCTTAAAAATCAACAGTATTTTAGTTGACTAAAAAAAAAAAAAAAAAATGGCGCACCACATAGGCGCTGATATTTTACAGTTTGGTAGTTTCCAAAAAATTTATCAGATCTTTCTTGAATTCATCTCTGTTTTAAAAATAAATATTTGATATTATCTGCGGTGTCAAAATTTTCAACGTTAAAAATAAAATTGATCAACGTCGTGTTTTTAAATTCGATTTTTGATTAAATTATGCTGATGTACTAATTTGGTAATACCAAATTATTTTTTTTTAATTTGAGTTTAGATTTATCAAGATTATCTCCCATGACCGTTCACATAAATATTATTTACTGTGTGACCCCCGGCGAAAAAATTATTTAGGTGCACACATGATTTCATATACATAATTTATTTTAAATGTTTCTGGTTTTCATTAAAACGGTTAATCATTGGATGTATATAAAAAAAGTAATTAAATAATTATTTCAATTAAAAATAATCCTAATTCAATTAAGCTTAAATACTCGCAATTAATTTTTTATAAAAAGCTCACAAAAATGTTAATTTTGTTTTCAGATAGCTCTCATTTGTTCGCTCGTCTGTCATGCTCTGACAATTTTTGCGTTTTTAGTGTTCCGTATCAAAATTGGCAAAACGGAACATGTCTTATGCAATCCGTTCGATATCTGTCCGAGTGCACAGGCAATTTCCTCTGAAACCACTCAACGCGAAAATTTGCTGAAACTTAGCACGGAGTTAGGGTGTGATGACCTAATTCCAGATGTGAAGTTGAGTTTCGGTTTTGAGGGTTAATTTTAGGGGGTAACCTGAAAAGTGAAATCGAAATTTTTTCCCAAGAGCACCGAGTAGGGTATCAAACGAAAGCCAACAACAAATTCAGACAACGCAAATCCTAAACTGTTGGGTTTAGAAGAACGAAATCTAGCACAGCAGATATGAAAATTGTCGTTTAGGCTTCTATTTATAAATAAAAGTAAGTTGTTTCTAAAAATATATTCCCTAAGGAATTAAAACAGAAAATGAAAGTTCGTATGGGAAATTCATCATTTTTGAAGTCAAAAACGTATATATTGATTTAGGCTTTTGAAAAACATTAAAAGTGAGTACCTAATAAAAGGATGTTGCCGATGGGAAATCCCATCGGGCATACGGCTAGTTGACAATATTTTCATAAATTTCTAACTTAATATTATCTGATACAATTTTTAACAAATAGTAGGTAGGTATTGCTTATAATTTATTATTATTGACAAGAGGATGACTTAATACATTTACTTTATTCAGTAAATATCACTGTTCGTTTCTGGTAAACGTAAAGAGACCAAGATAACTAACTATAAGATCGTTTTGAAATCGAAAAATTTGATTTATTCTAGGAACAAAATTTATTCATTAGGAAAAATACTTCATCCACTTTCATATTCCGTTACAAAATATTCGTAAAAACAATGAATTGTACGGAACACTCTTAACGCAAGTACAACTTGCACTTGACGACTTGTTTCGGGCTACGAACATGAAATTTTGTATATAAATTCTAATTAGAGATGATCGATATATCGATAACTGTTATTTTGCAACTAGTATAGAAAGATAACAGTTATCGTGAATAACTGGAATACCCAGTAACTGGTTACTTAAATAACTCCTTTGGAAATATCGATACATAGGTCAATATTAATATATTCGAAAGCAAGGATCACAGTAATTTATTTTAACCACCTACGGAGAATTTCAAAATAATAACGCCCCAGGCAAGTTACACATTTTCTATTGTAGCACATTTAAAAAATCCTTAAAAATGAACTATTGTCTGTTGTACAGTTATCTATTTGTATTTGTAATTTTGTATCCATAAAATTGTTAAAATTGTGTATATAAAGCCTAAATCCTTGTATACAAGACAAGTATTTGTACAGATATTGCAGATTATTTAGTATCCGTCAGTATTATAGATCCGTGCATATTTCACTAACAGAACCGTTTATACGCATATCGAATATCTTACAATATGTTAAAATATCCAAATACCATACCAGTTATTATAAAAACTGTTATAAATAACAGTTATTTTTCAGTAACTGTTATTGCAATAACAGTTATTAGAAAATAACCGTTTAGCTCATCCCTAATTCTAATACAGATGCAATTTTCAATTAATATATACGGCAAAAGTAGACTTTTCGTAATTTTTTGAGTGTGGATTGAACGTTAGAAAATGCTTTTGAAATGAGCTTTTAAAGTAATTATCTTTGTTTAATAGGAAGATATACAGAACCAACTAGTATCATTTAACTGATCCTCGAATATGAATAACATTTGTGTCCATAAATTGTGCCAGAAACCATAAAAAATATAATTAAAACGTTTAGAAACTTGGACTAGTACAGAACCCTGATTTAACGTGTATCCAACACGCACTTGGAGAGTTTTTTTTTTTTATTTCTTATACCTCCAACAAAATAATTTAACTTGAATGTGTAACTTAATACAACAATAAAAAAGTTAATAAAAAAAAAAAAAATTGCGAAAATTATTTTATTGTCGAAAATTGGTTTTTCGTCTATTTTTTCCACATTTATATTTGAAGCAGATGTGTGCGCAGGTTCTTCGTCTCTTTGGATTGTGTTCTACAGCATATAGTGTTAATAAAAATTAATTTGTTTTATTTCTTTATTGGCGCAACAACTAACTGAACATTTTTCCGTTTCCGTTTCCATTTACACATTATATTGTTCGGATCGGGTGATTTTTGTGACGTTGTTATTAGTTTTCTTTTTTCCTTTTCGATTTTCGTCGGCTCCTTGCCACCGTTAAGTTTTATTTAAGTTGAAACAATTTTTGTTTGATTGTAGAAAAGGTATTAAAGGTGATTGATAATAGAGGCTGATTTTGAAATTGTGCAGAAATCAGAAAATGGACTCCTGTTTACAAGAGATAGAGATAGAAATATTAAGCATATTTTAATTAATAAAAAATTTGTAAATATCTCTGGTTAACTGGTTAAACGATTACACTGATATTTATTTATTTTTTTGCATACAACTGAATTTTTTTACTTTCTAAATGTTTTTCTTTGTCACATGTGTTCAAACAGCCTGACAGTATTACTACCACCCCGCCGCCCTCCCCCACTAGTCATACACCGTCAATTTTTTCCATTTATGGCCACTGTTTTTTGGTTATATGAATCGAAACGGGTCACACAATAATTAAAAAAAGTGGCATTCTTATCTGATGTGTAAATTATTTTTTATTTTTGATTGGATATTTTTGAATCAGCCTATTGTGTTGCATGGGTTTAGGTTAATTCTTTTAGTGCTAATGTTAATTTTATTCATTATATTATTAACTTTTATTTTATTATTTGAGGCATATTGTTGTATGCGATAAGTGTGCGATAAATTTGAGTGAAAGTAATAACCATTGTCGAAAATGTTCTAGATTAAATAAAATTTCTGTTATAATCATTACAAATAAATTTCATTATTATCGTTTTTTCCGAATAGAAAAATATTTTTTTGAATTTTTTTTTTCTGGAGTGGAATTTTGAGTGGTATCGAATTCAAAGTAAATTATTGTAAATTGTTCGGTTTGTAAATTTCCGAAATATGAAGTTATCGGGTTGGGGGGGGGGGGTATGTAACGGTATGTTTTTTTGTTGTACATTTTTGGGCATAAGTAGTCATTAGTCAAAATCTAATGGAAGTTTAAATTTTGATGTGTAAACAAAACTTCCATTCATATAATTTTTTAAATTCGAATCTTTTTATTTTTTAAATACGAGACTCGAAAAGTGCTTAATTTACAGTGGACATCCTATGATTTGTACTCCGATTTTACGTAGTGACGTCAGCGACTTAGTGGCGTTCTCCTTTCACAGATATATTATCGTTTATCTGCGTACCATGCCAGGGCCGTGGGTAAATAGTATATCTTGACAAATGTTCTGGAATATTCTATTCGTAAACTAACAAAGATATCCAAATAAGCAGCACAGTTTGACAAAAATTCTAGAACGTTCTATTCGTTAATTAGCAAAAATATCGAAAGATCAATTACGGCATTTAATTGGTCATAGAAAAAGAGCCCAAATAGCATATCTTGACAAATGTTCTGGAATATTCTATTCGTAAACTAGCAAAGATATCCAAAAACAGACGGCGCCATTGAATTGGTTACCTAAAAAGAGACCAAATAGTATATTTTGGCAAATATTCTAGAATTTTCTATTTGTTAAGTACTTAGCAAAGATATTGAAAAATTGATCGCACCATTTAACTCTCCAGTCAAAATTAATCTAATATAAACTAAATGTCCCATTTTGGTCAACATTCTAGATTTCTAGAATGATCGCTTCGTCAGTCAGAATAGAATATTCTAGAACATTTATCAAAATGTGATATTTCGTTTTTTTTTTTTTTTTGATGACCAATTAAATGGTGCAACCGGTTTTTCGATATCTTTGTTAGTTGACGAATAGAACATTCTAGAATTTTTGTCAAATAGCGAACCAATTCAATAGCGAAGTCTGTTTTTTGATATCTCTGCTAGTTGACGAGTAGAATATTCTAGAATTTTTGTCAGCTTCCGCTATTTGTTAGGTATATATTAATGTAACATTCAATTCTGTTTATCGCTCTATACAACTGAATTTTAGGTGTAAATTGTCTCTTATAGTTTTGTTTTAAATAAATTCCGTTAAATAATATTCACCAACCCCCCACATAGAAGTTAGCCGACACCCCTGATCTTCCGATTTTACGTACTTCCCGTTAAATTTGCACCGACCACTGTGTATGTGCCAATGAATTTCTGGTGTAATTTTTGATAATTTTTCGACGTACTATTTTTCTGGTTCATTATTTCGAGTACTTACCGTCACTTTTGAAATTAGAAAATTGTAGAAATTATCCGTTTTTAATTGATTAAAAAGTTTCTTGGTTGGAATTAAATTCAAATCAATGGCGAAAAATGAAATTTATTTTTTGAATATGTAAAACTATTTCGTATCTTTAATTGAAGAACTCCTATCATATACAGGAACCCATTTTAATGTTATTAAACAATATGTTTTCGTAGGTTTTAATTTAGTGGAAATCAGGACAAAACCACTCTCCTGTATATAATTAATATTTTGAAAGAATAAAGGAATATAATAATGATAATAGTGTTCCCGTAGGAGTGTTTTCGGTGCCGAATAAATTATGATGCCACGCACGGCATACGCAATAGTTGCGCGTATCGTACCAAAAATTTTAATTAGAATAAATTGTCATGTTGCTCGTTTATTGATTGTCCAATTAATTTACAGTATGATTATAAATTCACTTCAACATTTCAAACGTTATTTCCATCTACTTTGTCCAATTGAGTATACGTATAGGTACGTCTACGTTTAATTGTCATTAAACCCAGAGAAAAAACAACTTAAGGGGGGAGTTCACGCCAGAAACGGCTAAGAAACTAATTTTTTTTGAATCTCGTTTTTTATTGTTATTTTGTTCTGTGCTTCTTTACAAACACGGTGATATATAAAACATGGCCAAAAAAAATTTTTTCAAGTAGAAAAATATTTATTTGTGAGTCGCTGCACAGCCAAGTTGCTGCTCTTAAAAAAAGGTGATTTTTGGGAATTTTTTTTAAGAAAACTACTATATGGAATGTTTCAATATTTTAAGGATATATTCGTCGATATATAATAAAGTCATGATAAAATTTTTGGACCAAGAAACTGAAAATTCAGGGAGTTATTCGCGATCTCCCAAGGCTCCAAAAGTTTCCCCACTGCTGCAGTGATAGCGACCTTCACAATGCCTGAAATCAAAAAAACCAAAAAGCCTATTAAACTAGAAGGTATTGCCCGTACCGTGAACCTCAATTGAAGAAAAAAGTTAAAATTTAATAAAATGGCGGAGCTTTTTAAAAAAAGTTTCAAAATTTGCACGAAAATTTGATGATTTTTGGCCTGCAAAAATTACATTTATTATTCGATCGGAAAACTGGAGGTTCATGGTACGGAGAAACATATATAAAAGAAACTGCAATAAGAATCAACTCGATCGGATGATTTGTCTTCGAGTTATAACTGCAGCAAATTTGAAAAATGTAGTTTCTCTATATTTTACCTTTTAGTTTTAATCACTGAGAATTTTTACTAAAATTATTTACAATGTACTCACTATAACGGTTATAGTAAAACTAGACGAGTCGTTTAAATGTGCCAGGGTCTAGCTTCTCCACAATATGTGACTGGCAGCCACGTCCAGAAACTCCCGAACTATCATACATTTCTCAATACCTCAAAGTTAACAATGAAAATCAGAATCCGCTCTTCGGATGGCTGTAACTCAAAAGCTATTTGAGATATGCGCTTGTAATTTTAGTATGTTATTTTTAAAGGTATAGACTGTCGAAACATGCAAAAAAAAATTTTCCAATTTTTTTAAAACGTCACACTAGTGATCCCCCTTAATATTGTAAATGCAAGAGTCTGTATGTCAGTTTGTTTGTGTCACATTCATTCCTGAACTGCTTAACTAATTCGGTTGAAACTTTTATGTAGCTGTAGTTGAAGTGATGAGGAAGGGCATAGGCTCTTTCTTATCTCGGGACGAAATGTATATTTAAAACTTCACTGCCGAAAAAATTGCATATTGTGACAGTTAGCGAAATATTGAAAGACATAGATCTCGACAAGCTTTTAACCCTAAGGAACTCGTCTGATTTTCATGTGACAAACTAGACAAACTTTACAATTAACGGAATATTATTTGTATTAGTCCTTCCTATATACAGTTATTCATTTTTAAAGCGATAAAGATAACCTATACACATAATTATATATATACTAACTTGTCATACTTTGTAGACTAGTATGCTATGCTTGTATAAGAGCTTAAGCCGGTTCTACACGATGCTACGAACACCTTCCAACATTGGACGTTCGATGGTTCATCGCATCGTGTGGCCGTTGTTCGAACCTACGAGTGTCCAATGTCGAGCGTCAAACATTCGCATTTGGCCATGTCCCGCTCGATGTCGGTATTCTTGCACCGAGTCAAAGGGATGCTTCGAACGTTTGAAGGTCAATGTTGGTTGCGTTGGTTGGTTCGACTCAGCAGCTGCACGACGCGTTCATGTGAAGAGAGACAACATCAGTGTATAACATTAGAGATCATATAAGACAGATGACATCCTCGTCCACTGAATAAACGTTTATACCAACACATCATCATTCGTATTGGATCAAACATTCGATTCACCGTGTAGCAGATACATTCGTCTCACCAACTAGTGAACTTAATTCCCTCAAACGTTCGATCGAACGTTGGAAGGGACGTTCGTAGCATCGTGTAGAACCGGCTTTAGTAAGCTAGCTGTGTTTGTTATAGTAGCTAACTTGATAGTAAAATGCTGAACGTTTTAATATTTTACATTATCAAAAATATGACTGTGTGCTGCTTACGTCACGCCATATACGGCTATCTCACTTTAATTAATTTTCCTCTTTATTTACAAAACGTAATGGGTTGTTGTAATGTACCTAGTTGTCTGTAGTATTGTGTATAAGTGCGCGCCTTTAGCGCATATAGTTTTAATTATTACAATTTTCTCAAAGAAAGATTAATATTTTATATTAATAATTTATAAAACTGTAATCATTTTTCATAGAAACGTTCTCTTTCTGTGTAAAAGAATCTATTTTTTAATTAAAAGAAACGTAAAGAGCAAAATTAAATGAGGATTATGTTAGATTTTAGATAGAATGTGAAACAAGTCAGTAGGATACGAGAATAGTATATTGTGCAATAAGTGGAGCAATCGACAATCCCGCACGAGTTGCACATACTATTTTTTATTACGAATTTCACATACTTTTTTCTATTATTATCACTATTTTTGACATTTTTATTACTTTTTAAAATAATATTTTTAAGTGTTCGTCTTTTTTTTCTGAATGAATTATCGTTTAAATTACTTTGTTAGTGGTTTCTATAGAAATAATTATGAAATATTTATTAAATGAAAAATCAAGAGGCGGCTTTGCGTGTTTTGATTAAATTTTGCGTACTTACACAATCAAAACCAACTGCGGGAAAATTACAATCAATAATACGAAAGACGACAAACCCGCAAATAAAATGATAAAAGTCACATCAACATTAAAAAAAAAAAAGATTAAAAAGAAAATGGAAAATTGAAATTAAAAAGAAATAAAAGGTCACGTTTAACTAGTTTCGACATATTTTAATAGTCATTCTCAAAAACAGCAGACCTAAAAATCGCAGTCATCAAACTCAACATTTCAGAAAACGTTTAGAAATTGTCATAAATAAAAAAATTAATTTTTGTATCTAGTGTGAAAAAACAACAAATTTTGATATATCATGATGACACTGACTGGATAAAAAAACCACACGTTACTTTCCACACGTAAAAAAGTATGCGAGAAAAGTACAGTGGGCAAACAGCTATTTTGCGTACAGAAATGTGCGCGCCAAGTTAGCACTTCTCCCACATGAGTAATAAAAAACATTTTTTATAGTGGAGCGAAGGTTAGTATCACAGAGTACAGAGGAAACACTGCTATCTCTATACTAGTGATACCAGCGTAGACAAAAAAATCCCATCTACTTCTCCCCACTGTGTTGTGTAGATACACACTGTTTGTAGTCGTGTGGGTTTGATGTTTGCATGTGTGTGAATGGTCACACACATAACTGCATAACACGTACGTGCGAACAGAGATCCATGCAGTGTAACTGACAATGATTTTAACAATATATAACAATATTGTCGTGCATTCGGTGACCGCAACCGAACGCCTAAATGCCTTAAGCTATGACAGACCAACAGATAACTCCACGCGATCCACACGTTTTTGATTTTAGTTTGCTTCTGGTGTTCTATGGTTAATATAGTTTCGTCACATTTTCATAATTTTTTTTTCTTAATCTTGGAATATGTAAATATCAAATTTTGTATGTGTATGCAAGATAGAGGTCCCAATTAATCCGGAGCAAGAGAATCTTTTTTCTTATTTTCTGGGGATGAAAATTATTTTCCCGTCTGTCTTATCATATAGGACACTGTTTCTCAACTTAAATTTATACAAAACACTATTTAGAAAAAAATTGAAACAAAATCTCTAAAAAATTTGATCGTGGGATCTCGTGACTTTGAGATAGAGTAAATAATTCCCAAACGGAAAAAAAATATTGTTTCTCCATTTTTCGTAAAATTTTACGTGGATGCAATTTTTAAAAATTGTTTCGTAGGACCTTTGACGACTCTTCGCGGAGCACCACTGTTCCGTGGAACACATTTTTGTGACCACTGATGTAGGGGTCAGAAAAGGCTTTTAGAATGGAATTAGGTTTCCGTTCAGTATTTTTTATTTTTAGGCCTCGTTTAGGAAATATTGACGAGCTTCAAAATGAGTTTGTTGATCTATAAGGATTGGCTATGCGGCTTGAGCTTTGAAAATATTTAATATGGGGAAGCCATGTGTCACATTTTTTTCGTTACAATCCAAAATAGTCTTCTGTTTAGAAAGTTTTAGAAAACAAGAAAAATCATGTCCTTTTGGGTATAAAAATGGTGGGGGCAGGGGTTAAAAGTCCAGACCCCAAAAAAGGCACCCCCTTGATACTAACTCAATCCGGATACAAAATTTCAGCCCTCTAGGTTTATTCGGGTGATCTGTGCGAGTGGTAGAAACTTCGAAAACGTCAAAAAAGCATGAAATTGTAGCTTAAAAATGAAGGGGTGGGGGTAAAATATTAAAACCTTCAAAAAGCACAACCTAGGTATGAACTCTATCAACACACCAAATTTCAACCCTCTACGTTAATTCTGGAGGGCTGGGGGCGTGTTAGATCCAGCGAAAATCGTTTTTTTTCCCCTACTCCCTCCAAATCATCCTAGGAAACTGAATTTTGGATATGTTGTAGACAATTGACCGAAACATTATTTCCAACCGGTTTGGAAAATTTTTATTGCTTTTACGCCCCCACCACCCCCTTAAAGGTTGGGTCGGATCCAAAATTTGCCCAAAATTAGACCCCACTTTGATAGTATTGTTGTGCATCGGAATGAGCCCCATTTACCAAATTTGAGTTTGAGCTCTTAACTTCCATAGGGGGGCCCTACACATATTAAAAGGTAGCGGGAAAATATATATATATATATATATATATATATATATATATATATATATATATATATATATATATATATATATATATATATATATATCAGACATTTTTTTTCTACATATTCGTGTTCTACGGGTCCGAAAACGGATAGCGCCCCTACTCTTGCCGTTCTTGTTGTATAGACTGTATAAGTCTAATTTTTTCAAGGAAAAATTCGACTAAAAAGATCAAATTTTATTTCGAAATATAGAAATAACTATACTATACGGAAATATCAAATCAAAATTAATATCGAATTTTCTAGGTTAATTACTGTGTTGTTACTATCTAAATGAAAAATAATTATCAAGGTAGTGTTTATCGCACATGAAACAAATTTTCTAAATGTTGGTAGATAAAAGAGTTGTTATCGGAGAGATGGAGGTGGTAAAAGAGCCATTGTTTCCATTTTATTCAAAACATGTGAGGTAATTGGTTTGGGACGAATCAGCGCAAACTAAATATGTATGGTTGGCTGTGTAAAATGTTTCATTTCTGTTCTAAATGTATATTTGATGAGTTGGCTTGTTGTTTGCTCTGAAGTGAATCAGAAGATGTGTTCGTTCCCATTTTATAATGTAAATTTTTACTATCAAAAATTTTATATACAAATATTTCATATGGTAATAAAAACCAAATAACTATTTTATCTGACGATTCGCTCGCTCATTCAGTGATTTGATTTTGCAATAGTTTGGGTAAATGCTACCACACACAATGTTTTTCGATGAGATATTTACCCGGGGAATAATTCCACGGTGACGGTAATGGTAACGATAAAAAGTTATAAAAATATTTTGTTAAAAATTCGTGCTTACAATTTTATATTAGGTAAGACAATTATCTGGTTCAGACTTTTTAAAAAATTTGGATTTTTCGTTGTACGAAACGGAGCGAGTATTATCAAAAGGGCGGCATTAAAAAAATTTAATGCCTGTTAGCGAATTTTCGAATCGAAAAATCAGCTATTACGGCCACTGCCATGACGCGACTTGATTCCAGGACTATGACAGAAATTTGTTTTGAGATCCCTAGAAACCGAAAATAATATTCACTAAAATTTATATGTTTATATATAGTGTGTGAGTTTTTTGTGAGTTGCCATTTTTATTACAGCCAAATCGTTGATTTAATCGAAAAATTGTTCAAATAAGAGTTGTAGATATCGAGGGGGGCAACCGATTGATATAGCCAGGAGCTTTATAACTCATATGGTTTTCGAGCTATGATACAAACTTATAGATTTTTAAATGAGACTGTATATTAATTTTTCGATAAAACTGATTTAGTGCATTAATTAACAACATAAATGAGCAAAAAAAATTTTTTTTACCCAAGTCTAATTTTTTAATTTTTCTTAAATTTATCAGTTAGATAAAGTTATCCATTACATCCAAGAAAAGAACCTTTTCCAGTACCATTTCTACATTTCTCTCATACAAATTTGGTTGTAATAAAAATGGCAACTCGCAACTCTCAAAAAACTCACATGGTATATACATATATATATATATATATATATATATATATATATATATATATATATATATATATATATATATATATATATATATATATATATATATATATATATATATGTGTGTGTGTGTGTGTGTGTGCCCGCGCGATAACTCTTGAATTTCGTCCTACTTTTACGAAAATGTTGCAAGTCCCAAACCGTTGGACAAGTTCGTTAGCCAGACACGTCCGATGCCCAGAACGTTTTTCTCCAAAATTTCCAGTTTTTAGATTCTGGTGAAAAAAATTAGTTTTTCTGCAAAATTTTTTTATACATCACATAAAAAAGGTAAATTCACATAAAGAGGTATTTTTTTTTTATTTTTTATTTGAAAGTTGATGATCCCGGGATAGCTTTTAACCAGGTGTGATGAAAATTGGTACAGCCCTTTTAGAGGATATTCCAGGACAAAAATACAATTAAAAATTGTAAGAATCCACCGCAAAAAGTTTCAAATAAAAAAGTTTTAAAAACCCACGACGAAAATTTCTTGGAATTCCATATTTCAAATTTCAAAAATAAAATTTGAATTATGAAATTCCCCGAACTTTTATTTGAAACTTTTAACTTCTTGATGACATATTTTATTAAAATGACAAGAATGACGTTAAAAAAAAAATATATATATTTTTCAAGAATAAAACTTGGTGAAAGTCACTTCAGTTCAGGGGTGAATTTTTTTTCATTTTTCCTATCAAAATGACAAAATTTCGTTTAGAAATACGTCTGATCTGTCCTTCTCTTGCTAATTGTAAATGTTCTCTTTAATCTAATTTTATGGTAATAATAGGATGTTAGGTCTCGGTGGAAATAAGATACTATAAATTTTGTTAGTGCTGCTATACCTAATGACAAAATAATAGAACAATATGTATCTACGATGGATGTATGTACTTAGAAGTATCGAGTTTTTCTTCGTATTATATTTTATATATATTTTTGGTTTAGTGTATTTGCACTTTCAATACAATTTCATGTGCATCTATTATTGCCAGCTATACATCTATCTCTTTTTTTTTTTAAATTTCGTCTTGTCTCTCTTGTTGACTATTAATTTAGTGTATCCTGTGTGTACAGGGGTTCCTTTGTGGAATATCGAGATACGTAATTTTTGAAATTTATAGGATTGTTTTATTGCTATAATTAATGATTGTGTAATTTTTTTTTCAGTTTTTAACCAACTGACTCAAAACTTTCAGAAAAGTAGGAATTTGCCTTAAAAATAGAAAATATTGTCCCAAGTTATGATAATTTTTGTAATAGAACCCGTACATATCTTTATATAATTTCCAGTAAAACAGATTTTTTTGCTTCCGAGACTACTAAAGTAGCGGAAGCATTGTGATCAATTTTGAAAAATAAAAAATTTTTCTCTCCAAAATCAAATTTTTTACGCACATTTTACGTTTTAGAGCTTCCTGAACAATTTTGGTTTGGTCCGTCCGTCTGTCTGTCCGTCTGTGTGTCTCCAATTTTGCACCAAGTGGCATAACTTCCGAACTATTCGATTGTTTTTAATGAAATTTTCAGAAATTATGCAGTTTGGTTCCGCGATGGTCCCCTATGAATTTAATCAAAATCGGAGTAACGGTAGCAACGCCGCTACCATGTCATTCCAAAATTGCACCAAGTGGCATAACTTCTGAACTACTCAATTCTTTTTTATGAAATTTTCAGAAATTATGTAGTTTGGGTCCTATATGGTCCCCTATGAATTTAATCGAAATCGGAGTAACGGTAGCTACGCCGCTACCATGAAATCCCATTAAATGTCAATATCTTATTTACTGCTAGTCCTATCTCGCTCAAATTTTTAGGGTATTTTGGGGGTTAGTTTCTAAAATATTTTTGCTATTATTTTATAATTTAGCCTGTAAGTCTTTTGAGTTACAACAGTTTTTTATAAAATTCATGGCGAAAATATAATTTCACTGTCTATAATATGTATATTTGTTAGAATACTGTTTTAAAGTCTTTTAACTGTTTTAAAGTCTTTTACGACTACGAGGAAGCTGTGTGCCCACCTCATTGGCGGCGTATTTTTAAATTTCGCTTGTTGACAAATTCTTATTTAGTATTTACTTAAGTCACATGAAACGATTCCATTTTGGTACTTAGGTACTACAGAAAAATCGGTCAAGTGCAAGTCGTACTTGAGGCGATAGTATTCCGTACAATAAATAGTTTTTAAACGTAAATTTGATGTAACTTATATTAGAATTTTCAATTCTGATAATTTTGGGTCAATCTAAAGCTCATTCTTCTCAATATTCATAATTTTTCCCAAATATTTCTAAGCAAATCTTTCAGGGAGAACAGCAGTTTTTAAATATTTTTCCCAAAATTTATACTATATGGAATTAGTGGTTCCATAAACTTTCCTTTGATACTTTACATGGGGCCTTTAAATTTTTTTTCTATTTCCTAATTTATTCTTTACTCGATACTCTTCATGTCTATAATCGCGTCATCACACGATTTCATTTCTGCCCTAAATTTCAAATACCCAAGTAATTCCATCAATATTCTGTTTTGCCAGTTTTTTGTTCGCACTAAATCTCTTGGACATCTTAATGATGCCATTTCTTCCTGCAATTTTAGATGAAACTTTTCAACGAAATGCAATCAATCTAGTCAGAGTTGCAAAATTGATGTTATTCGGCAACTTTATTGCAAGCAATTTATAAAACCACCCTCTATAATATATGGATACTACACACACACACATCTACCTCACCACTACCACCAGGGAGCTACCTAGCTCCCGTGCTTGCACCCAGTTAATGTGACAGACGTGGAGCTATCATGAAATGTGAACATAATGTTTCGCGCTTCCACGGTGTGCCGTGTTATTTATGTGTTTCACCGCTTGCTGATGCTTACCTGCTGCATTGGTACTTTTATTATTTTTTACAACACCCCCCCCCCATTTCTCCACCACTTAACCCCCCCCCGCCACGGCTAACCTCTAATTCTCCCTATTAACCTTGTTTTTATCTTGTAACGTGTGCGAAGCGAGTGATGGTTATTTACCTGATGATGTACAGTCGTCGTTAACAGTAGCGGGGGGGGGGTGGAAGTGAGGGGTTGATGCACTTGCTGTGGTGGTCGTGGTTGGTGCATCAAGTAACAATAGAAGCGAAGGAAGCATACCTTTGTACACTTAAATGCTTCTCACTGTTTCTATGGATATATTGTCTTACTATACTTTTTTTTATGTTTACATACATTTTTCTGTATTAATCTATTTAGCCGAGTTGCCCCAATACGTTCTTTTTTCCTCATTCTTTCCCCAATGTTCAATTTATTATTCTAACAATAGTGGGAAAATCTTATGTGACGTTTAGTTTTTGAAGGTTTATAATGCATTTTTAGCAGATCCGGATTTATCCGTGAAAGGTGTCCAAAGGAGAAAGTTCTTTGAGGTGACACGGACGGGACAGTATCTGTTTCGTGAGATCTGACATTTGATACGATTTGGTAGAACAAAATTTGTCTTTCGACAAAAATGTTACCTTAAAACTGCATTTCTCGGAAAATTACGAACAATTGTGAAACACTTTCGCCAAGCTCTCTCGAATCTTTCAACTTTTCATCCTGAGTATGTTTTTAATATTTTTATAAAACGATAGACGTGTTCTACGTCAAAAAAATGTATTTTATACTCGTTTAAATTGGGTTAATCAAAGTTTCTCTATACTAAAGCTTTTATAAGTTTTCGACTAAATTATCGAATAAAGTAAGGTAATAGAATGAAGTGCTTGTCTTTCTTTAATACCAAATTATTCCATTAGTAATTTCATTATTTTAACAAAACAATATTGTGTGTACCGTGTGTTTCAAAATTGACGTAAAGTCAAAGTCATATTTGCCATCCTATTTCAAACTGAAGAACTTGAATGCATTTCTAGTACTGTGAAATAGAGTGTTTACAATAATTTATTGTGACTTTTGTAATTAATGTTTAGTTCAGTAGACACGTAACGAGGACGAATAGACACGAATGTGAGGTGAATAGAATTTGACGTACCAGGGGTGACAAAAATTTTAAAAATTCAGTTTAATAGTTTTAGGGAATTTCCAGAATGGAATTCAGCTATTACAGCTACTGTCATGACACGACTTGAACCCGGCTCCATGGCAGAAATTTGTTTTGGAGTCCCTCGAAACCGAAAATAATAATCACCAAAATTTATATATATATATATATATATATATATATATATATATATATATATATATATATATATATATATATATATATATGTCCGCACGATAACTCTCGAACGGAATGTCCTAGGTTTACGAAATTTGGTGAAAATGTTGGAAGTCCCAAACCGTTGGACAAGTTCGTTAGCCAGACACGTTGGATGCCAGGAACATGGTGTTTGTTCTTGCAAAAAATTAGTTTTTGCCAAAATTTCCACTTATTTAAAAATTTTTGCCAAATTTTTTTACATAATTTAAACGAGGAGAAAAAATTACATAAAAAAGGTCTTTAAACTATTATTCTACGTCAACTAGTTTCCGAGAAAAATTAATTTTTATAAACCGGCATTCGCTATGTTATGCAGGATGCTGCGACAGGGGTATACCTATATGTATAATTATATGAACGAATTTGTTTGTGGTACAACAGGAAGATAGATTGTATATAAGCACGATATAAGTCATATACGTCATACATATGTATATGTTTGTATGTTACTTATATGCCGTTTTTTAGGGTTCCCAAGAAAGTTTTATTTTTTAGAGCTCCGAAATAAATCTCCCTAGACTATAATAGAAATTTGTTTTCCGGTCCCTAGAAACCGAAAATAATATTCACTAAAATTTATGTATTAAATTTATATTTAGTCCCACACCGTTGGACAAATTCGTTAGCCAGCCATGTCGGATGCTTAGAACATGGTTTTTTTTGACCAATTTTCGTGAAAAAAATTAGTTTTTTGCCAAAATTTTCTCAAGTTAAAAATTTTTGCGACATTTATTTACACCATTAGAAAGAGGAGGAAAAATCACTTAAAAGAGTGAAAAATCACAGAAAAACGGATTTTTATAAACGGAAATTCGCTATGTTATGCAGGATGCTGCGACAGGGGTATTTTTTTGTTTGCGTACATTGTATGATTGCAATACATTTGGAGTTTGTAAAACGTCCTATGGTCCGAATCAAAAATTGCAATACTCCCAGCAAATATGTATTATGTTTGTTTTAAAAATCGTATTGCATCTCTCTCGTATTGCAAATGTGTGGTTGGTTATTTTTTTATTTATTTTAATGTATGTTTTTCTTTTTTTTGTTACAGGTAAGAATTTCATCCGCTAATAATGTACACCATTATACCATTGAGTGAGTAGTTGAGTAGCTGAGTAGTTGTGAGTAGTAGGTACGTATATAAATAAAATGTACTTAGTAGGTACTAGAAGTGTGTATATAATCCAATTGTACAGTGAGATACAGCGTGAGTTTTTTGAGAGTTGCTATTTTTATTACACGGCTAAACTATTGGCTTAATAAAGAAAAAACTGTTCAGATAAGAGTTGTAGATATCACTGGAGGCAGTCGATTGCTATAACCACGAACTTCATAGCTCCTTTAATTTTCGAGCTATGATGTAAAATTACATTTTTTTTTAATTAAATGGAAATTTACGTTTAAAATTTTTTAATATTTAGTTTATGATTCAAAACTATACCAATAATATGTATTGAAATTTTCATTATTCTATGTCATATTCATAGCGAGGTTAGATGTTTAACATTATTTACTGAAGTAAAAAATAAAAAGTATACGTAAATAATTTTCAATAAATTAATAAATACGACACAAACTATAAATTAGCAATTAATTTAAATGTTAATCTTTCAAATTTTTATTTATTTATTCATTTATTTTTTTTTTTTACAAAAAAATTAAAATTATTAAATGTTGATGGTTGGTGATATCTACACGTTAAAAAATAAACTACTCTTTTGATCAGGGCCGGATCTAGGGAAGGCAGCGGGGGCACGTGCCCACTGCAAGCTTTTAGGGGCACCAAAAACGCAAGTTGAGGGGCGCCAAAACGGTGGAAATGGCAAATTATTTTGGCGCACCGATATTTTTTTTTTATTTTTTCCGTGCAAAAAGCAAGTGATGAGCAAAAAAACGCACTTGCTTTTTGCAGTGTTAAGGGCACCAAAAGCCCAACTCGAGCGCAAAAATGAAAAGTGTTGACCTTTTTTTTCTTGCTCTTCGCACTTGCTTTTTGCAGGGAAAAATTTGAAAGATATCGATTTGTCAAAATTTTTATTTTGGCATTTTCGGCGCCAACAGCAAAGTTTGCCCCCCTCGTAATAACTGTACGTCCGACCCTGGTTTTGTTGTCTGTTAACTGCTGAATCATTTTTTTTTAGCTCGAAAATTAAAGGAGCTACGAAGCTCCTGACAGTGGTATCTACAATTATTGTCATCTAAACAATTTTTTGATTTAGTCTGATGATTTAGATGACAACTCTAAAAAAAATTCATCCTGTATATGTACGTAAGTGGATATGCGCGGCAACGGGGTGGGGGATGAAAGATAACGATATTGTTTTGTCGGTAATGCATCTTGTCGTGAGATTCGATCCGATGACGTGGCGGTACTTTGCCTGGCTTTGATTCGAAATCGGATTAAGTAGGTATAAAGAAAGTAGACATACAAATAAATGTATTAGAAAAATACAATAATGTGTTCCATTACCCGGAATAAACAGATTGTGCGCCTTGTAGATTGTGGGAGAGGGGAGTTGAGGAGATATTGGAATAGATACAGTTATTGATAAATGTATTTTATTGCATGTACCTACAGTTTAAGTAAGTAAACGTAGATTTGTGCAAGAATTATTCAATTTTGCCAACTTTTTTGTGTGCTACAGTCTTGGATCTAAAAGGATTCAAGGGACGTATAGTCCAAAAAGAGCTACTGAATTATTTAAGGAGGTATTCTAGTCTAGAGGTTCGATTTTGAGGTGATTTTACGGGCGTTATAAAAAAAAAAAAAAAACAGTAAACATTTTTAGTATCCATTTTTTTATAATTTTTGATTGATATTTGAAAAGTATAAATAAGTGTAAAAATTTAAAAAAAATTCAAAATTGAAATCGATACAGGCCGGCAAAGTGGGGTCTCCTGGTTGACGTGATTCAAACCCTCCTGGTGATCTGAAACATACAATTTTAGTTAATTCTTAATTTCTTAATGAACAAGGATGTTTTGTTGAATTGATGAATTAGTTGAACGTAGCCGATTTGAAAAAAATAAATTTTTTCACAAAATGGTGTCCATTTAAAAAAAAAAAACTCATTTCTTCGCCTCCTTTCTTCAACTTTGGAAATTTTTTTTTAGAAAAAAATTTTAATAACCCCTACGTAGGACCAATTTTGATAGTATTAAGAAGGTCTGTACCAAATTTCAAGTACATAAATCGGTGCATTAGAACTTAACATATCATGTCAACCGTATCGAAAATAATAGTTCCAAGTAATTTATATTAAAAATTTGAATTTAAAGACATTCGAGCGCGTCCACAAAACTCTACAGAATAATGTTATGTAGCTACCACAAAACACTATACCTGTATGTTATGCATACAGAGCTTCTACTTGTTCATGTGTCATATCGTGTCGTGTATATGGGTGATTGCTATACGTACCACCTATATACTGATCTCTGACATCAATGCATACACAGTTGTTGATTGAAATTTAGTTTTTGTGCAATTATATAAACTGCATATTTCAAAGAATATTTTTAAACATTTTTTATTATGGTATCTACTCTTATAATATACTTACTATAATTTTTAAAATGAAAAAATGCTGTTTAGAATATTTTTTCCTAATAGCTCTGTGTTAAAAATTTTGTTTTTCGTCAATTACTTTAAGAAATGATCTATGAAGGCCTTAAAATCTTTGAGGGAAGATAACTATGTAACTGAGCTTGTCAATTCTCTAAAATTAAAATTTTTATCTACTATTAGGTTTAACGCACGAACGTCCTTAATACTGAAAAGATACACAGTAGGTACACCGGAAAAAAATAACCATAACTCCGAAAATAATTCGAATTTCTGTAAATCTTTTTAGAGGCTTATTCTTAAATATATGAAAAAATAATCGATTTTTTCGAATTCCTAGACTAGAATACCCCCTTAACAGTAACAATAATTAGGCATTGTATTCAATGCGTTCAATGACAAATGCGTTCAGTTATACAGAATGTCTATTTTTTTAACTGTAGTCAAAATACGAACGGGAAAAAAATCACCATCTAGAAATTCAGAATTGTCTCTATATTGATGAGATTCAATATTTTTCTCGCGCTCTTAGTGGAAAATTTCTTAATCGCAAATATTATAAAGTCAAATGCATATAATAATAACACAGTTGATATTTAAGTTTTACATTATTACTACTGTACTGTGTCTTTCATATTACATTATTTATAAGTGTTTTTACAAGTTACAGTAAAACCTGTCAGCTACAATCGAGTAGGTATTGGAACAAAGCAATCATAACGGTGCCAAAAAAAAGGTGGAAGCAATGTTAAAAAAAAAAATTGTGACTGTGCTTCTGATGACACGACCGAATTGAAACCGATTCGAAGGACTCTATGCTGAACGAGTCGCGGTTTAGATGAGCGTGCGACATCAATAACCAAAAACAAGGATTCAGTTAAAATATCGATAAATTTTCTGGAAAATAATTTATGATAGAAGGATGCTCTTGAAGTAATACAATCAGGGCCGGATTTACCTTAAGTGCCATCCGGAGCACCGTGAAAATGCCGCCTCTGTCCCCAAAGAAACTACATTTTGCCGCGCTCGTTATGAAACAGTTAGGTACTAATTTTGATAAATAAATTATTTTTTGGCGCTCGGGACACGTGTCCCCCCCGCCCGTGGATCCGGCCCTGAGTACAATATCTGATATCAGTTATAGGTGCTACAAAATTTTTATTGTTTTATTCGAATGGTTTTCATAGATTTGTTGAATTTTAGTAATCTGAAAAAGAATTTGCATTCAAATAACATTTTTAATAATTTGAAATAATATGAAATCAAGAATGTCCATCAAGAAAAACCATAATTTTAATAGTATATTATTCAACGAGCTAGTAATGATAGCTATTACTTACGAAGATGAAATTGCAACACGAGCCGAGCTCGCAGGGCGAGTGTCGTAATGTATCTGAGTGAGTAATAGCCATTGCTAGCGAGAAGAATACGATATTTTTCTACGACTTTTTTCCTTTTCGATTTAAATAAAATTGAATATAAATTTTAAATCAAATTTTTAATCTATTTCTAATTTCATTAAATGTTTACATAATATGTATAAAGCGATCAAAACAAAACATAAACTACTTTGTTTACTTGAACGTTACTACGCAACATAAATTAAAACTTGATACATAAATTATTCACAAAACAATCGCAAACCCATTGGATAATGGTCAATACTGTAATGTAATTGGTCAAAAAGGTATTGAGTAATGACCATTCCACCACACCGTTGAATAATGCCTAACTTTCTCAACAATTAACAGATATATAATGAGTGTGTTCTTCAACAGGAGTAGAAAAACACCATTACTGATTTAATTATTGCATTATTGTTTTCATGGCACTCTCAAAAACATTTTCGATTTTGTTACAACCTTCTCACCTTGGTATAGTGAAATTGTCTAAGTGAAGGAAACCGTATAGTTGTTTATGCTGATTTTGATCGGTTTTACTTTACAGGACATTTCTATACAACTACAAAATATATTTAATAATAATAATAATAATAATAATAATAATAAGTTGGAGGAAAGATAAAGTTCTCGAGTCAAAAGTTTTCGAGTCGATTCACACTTGATAAACTCGATGGAGTTTTCATTCGAACCATTACATTTCTGTTTATATATTGCCTTCATGTTTTAAAGCTTCCGAAAGTTACTTTCCAGCTTAAAACTTACACTTACCAGATGATTGTCAATTACCTCTTTTGAGTAATTGGTGGCAGGGGAGGGGTGTGTGTTCTGTAAGTGAAATTTTAGCAACTGTGGTTCAAAAGTGGCCGAGGTGAACACAATTGGAGTACGAGTATTAAAAAACCGTAAAACGAAATTAATAGTGAACTTTTTGAATTTAAGGATTTTTATTATTGGTGGAGGACGTTTTACGGTACCTAAAAAAGCATTTTTTTTTTTTTTACTTGTAACATTTTATACCTAAAAGTTTTGAGTGCTTTTCCCAATTTTTTCCGAAAAATGAAATAATTCATCTTTTTTAATTAAATAATCTGCCGCACCGCGTCGTTAAAATGAAACGTAAAATTTTCATTTAATGAAAAATGATGTTATTTTATCAAAATGAACACTTTAATCGATAATAATTCACAAAGACTGATACGATGGAACACACGTGACATCTATGATAATAAAAGTCAACTAACCGTAAAACAATAGTGAACACAAAAGTACCTATCAACTGACGATAACAAAGATATTCTTATTCCTCTCTCCCCTATTGTTATCCTTATTTACTAATTTACATTTTAAACGGTAATTTACGGGGTATATTTTGTGTTATTAAGTATATGTGATAGAAATGATGGAAAAGACAATGCAGAGCTTTTAAGTACAGTAAAACTACAGTACTAAGTCAAAATGTGTGCTTATTAGTGGGAAGAAACATAGCAAATGATAACAAACTGAAAATTACATATTTTCAAATTTTAAAAAAATCGTCGAGTCTTAGGCTTCTTCAATAGTTAAAATTTTTCGTAACTTTTGGGAATAAATACTTAGAGGTCGACACTTACGGGGTAGCATAAAAATAGATATTACCTTGCAAATATGTTAGTGTGCGGGTCAGTTATGTGATAATTTGGTGCCCTATATCTCGTTTAAGGGGAGGTTTACTTGAGATTTGATCAAAAAATCGATTCTTTTTACCGAAATTGATAGCAAATTATGTGTAGAATATGTTCAATAATTTAAAAAAAGATTTTTGCATATTAACCGAATCTAGCTTTCTATCAAAAAAAAAAATTAAAAATGTAGTTCACGCAATAATGAGTATTAAATATAAAATTTTGAAAATACGTTTCTTTATATATATTTTATAATACATTTTTGGAACTGGTGGACACGAAAATTCAAAAACAATTCGATGGATCCTGTTTTCTAATTTTTAATTTTAAAGATAATTCAATTCTCCGGCACCTATATTTAAGTCCGATATACTTTCAATACATGATTACATACTGGAGTATTTGGGTAGTAAGGTTTTTGTGTACATCACGTTACAAACACTTCAATACCATCATTTTTCCTTCTAAATAGTGTTACGATTTGACCGAATTGGTGTGAACGTCCACAGTTTGACTACATTGTATGCCACGCGCCACAGTCCGGTCAAATTGCGGCCGTGTCACGGTCTATCGTACCGGTCTGCTTATTGCCTATACCGGTATGATATTGTTACTTTATGCATTGAACTTGTTTGTGTTTATTTTCCCTGTTCAGGGGATCGCCTGAAAAAAGGTGATTTTTAGGAATTTTTTTAAAGAAAACCTGTATGGAATGTTTTAATATTTTAAGGATATATTTGTTGATATATAATAAATTCATGATAAAATTTTTGGACCAAAAAATTGAAAATTCAGTGAGTTATTCGCGATCTGCCAAGGCTCCAAAAAAAAGTTCCCCCACTGCTGCAGTGATAATGACCTTCACAGTGCCTGAAATTAAAAAAACCAAAAAGCCTATTAAACTAGAAGGAATTGTCCGTGCCATGAACCTTAATCGAAGAAAAAAAGTTGAAATTTAACAAAATGATGGAGTTTTTAAAAAAAAGTTTCAAATTTTGCGCGAAAATTTGATGATTTTTGGCCTGCAAAAATTACATTTTTTAATTCGATCGGAAAACTGGAGGTTCATGGCACGAAGAAACATATATAAAAGAAACTGGAATAAGAATCAAATCGATTGGATGATTTGTCTTCGAGTTATAACTGCAGTAAATTTGAAAAATGTAGTTTTTCTTTACCTTTTAGTTTTAATCACTGAGAATTTTTACTAAAATTATTTAATACGATGTACTCACTATAACGGTCATAGTAAAACTAGATGAGTCGTTTAAATGTGCCAGGGTCTAGCTGCTCCACAACATGTGACTGGCAGCCACGTCCAGAAATTCCCGAACTATCAACCAAAGTTAACAATGAAAATCGGAATCCACTCTTCAGATGGCTGTAACTCAAAAACTATTTGAGATATGCACTTGAAATTTTAATAGTGTTATTTTTTTTAACGGTATAGACTCGCTGCTCTGGTTTGTTCTATCTCCACTTTTCAAAAAAACTGAGTTTGATACATTTTTGAACTCAGCAATTTTTTCTCTACCATTTTCTAGTTTCAAAATGCCAATATTACGTTTATAAATATGTTTTTTCTAGTATTATTTTGTACTATCTCCACCGATTTCACAAAAATTTATTATTGGATTGTACTAACTCACATTTTTTGTGGCACATAGAACAAAACTATACTTAAATTTAAAAAATTGTAGTATTGGTGTGTTCCATATCCATAACAAGGTCTCTTATATTGCATTAATAATGTAGATATGTTTTATTTTTTCATTAAGATATTGTAATGGTTGCAATCCATTATAACTTACCTTATTTACTGTATTATAATTTCTTACAATGCAATCTTCTATTGTGTTAAAACTTGCGTATAAAGTAATGATGAAGGCATTAAAAATGTTTATGGAAAGTCATCCACAAATTAAAAACAAATTCTCATAAATTCTCTAAAAGTTGCCATAGCAAAGTTCAATACATTAATTATATTTTAAATTTTACATGTAAAATTGAACAGTTAGTTTACCTAAAAATCATAATTTATTTAGAAATCTAAGTTTAATCAGAAATCTTAATTTAATAAAAGATCAAAACAAAAAATTGAAATTATCCAATTAACATTTAAGGGTTCTTTTTATTTTCATAAAATTGCAGATTTGTATAAAAATTTTGATTATATGAAGTTTTCGATAATTAAACTTTAATATGTATAAAACGAGATAAACCAATACGCTTAAATGATGAATGTAAACAGAAAAACCGCATTCCTATCCAAATTCGGACGACTGAATCTATTAAATGATAACTTTACTTCTTTATTTCTTGAAAAACTAACTGAAATCGAAACGAAGTCAGAGGTATCTAGATTCTAGAGACAATTAGAGATAAATCAATGTTCAGCTATATGCTACCAGTAGAAACTCGTTTTTTTGAGCATCTTTTTAAAAACGTCTATTAAAATAGTAATCGGTTTCTAGAATTAATTTTTATACAATTTTTAACGCGATATTTCCCAAAATTCTTGCCCAAAAATTCCCAAGTTCTTGCCTATGTTTCAATTTACTTCCACACATAGAAAATAAGTTTGTGTTTAAAATTGATAGCAAAAAAATTTTTTCCAATTTTTTCAAAATGTCACACTAGCTAGTGGTCCGCCTTAATTCGATTAAAATGTTCACCGCTTACCATTTAAGTCAATTTACAATCAGCCCTGTGTATTTTGCTTATGTTATTTGTATACGACGTGGGACGAATATGAAAATCCGGGTGCGTGTGTGCCTTATCAAAAGGTATTCAGTTTGTTTGTAAAACAGTAAAAAAAAAATTCCTCCTCATCCATCCATCCCTTCAGTCCTTTTTTCTCTCCTTTTTCTTTTACGATTACATTTAATAATGTAATATAATTTATGATTATACATTATTTGCGTTTGATGTCACGGCGTAACACAAAAGTAAAGTTGGGTTCAAATCTGTCCGTAAATATTGTTTTGTTTCCACTGTGTAGGTAGATGGTGGCGCTGTTGATTTTATTGTTATTACGTTTTGGTAATCATCAAAGTGGTGTGTTGCCTTTTGTGTTTGATGTTCGTTTTTTTTTTCTTTCGTTTTTCATATTTTTTTTTTCGCGTCGCTTGGGACTGTTTTTTGTTTCGTTTGTGGGTTAACCAATAAAAAAAAAAGAAGAACGAACGCTACTAAACATAAAGAAGTTTTTGTTTGATAAAGTCCTTTAGTATGATCCAGTTTAAATTTATTGTCATTTAATAAAATAAAAATGGATTATTTTTTATGTGCTGATATGATCACTTTATCATTTTAAATGATTTTTTAAATTTTAATCTATTCTCGTCTTCCGTAATTAAATATGCGTCAAATTATGATATTAGCAATCATTTTGAATGCTAATATCTTAAACTAAACACATTAATTCATTGGTTCCGGCATTTTCTGTGCAAAGTTATTAAGTAAATTACATTGGAAATAAATTAAATATTAACAAAAATGATTTAGTTTAACCTCGAAAGAATAATTTAGTTAAAACTTTTTAATTGTTCATTAATTCATAACTTGTTAGCAACAATTATGTACTCAAAAATATCACAGGCCTGCGATGGTTTCCCCCTTTAAAATTTGACAACTGACTTTTATAGGTTTTAGGGCGCTAATTACGAGAAAAATATTCAAAAAACTCCAACACGTCAGAATTTTTAGATATTAGGCATTAAAATTTTTGACTAAAATTATCTAGGTTGACCAAGTCAAGAATATATTATGCATTTTTATTTATTTCGTATCTAATAAAAAGTCATTGCATAGTTGTAATTGACTTTTGGGAACAGATTTTCATCAATGGTTTCATTAAATAAAATCTAATTAACTAAGTGACATATTTTTATTTTGGGAAAAAGGTGAATTTTAAGATCATCCGCTAATGAGCTTATTATTGGGGGTAATTTATTTTTTTCTATTCAGTTTTAATTGATAACTAAACTTCGCAAATTTACGGTGCTAACAGGACCGTACTTATAAAAATTAAATAAGTAGATAGGTATAAATACAATTTAAAATATATATATATATATATATATATATATATATATATATATATATATATATATATATATATATATATGTATATATATATATATCGATATATTCTCTGTTAATCATCGGCTGTTAATAAAAATTAGTTTAAAACAACTATAAAAAAAAGTTGAAATTCATTTAAAGAGGTAGTAAAACATTTTTTAGGAAACAAAAAAAGCCCAGATTATAAAAATACAGTGAATAATATGCTCAGCAATTTCCATAAACTGGGTTGAAATAAGAGTATAAAATTACATTTTCTGCAATCTCATATTGATTTCTTTCCTGAGAATTTTGGTGCCGTAAGTGAAAAACAAGGTGAACGCTCCCACCAAGATATAAAGGTTACGGAGAGCAGATACCAAGGAAGGTGGGACGCAAGCATAATGGCAGACTACTGTTGGATGTTGAAGAGAGATGAACCGGATTGAATGTATAAGAGAAAAAGACTGAACAGGAGTTTTGAAGAAAGTAGAAAAAGATATTATAAGTCCTTTTAATTTACTTAGTTTCTTTAGCATTTTGTTCAACTAACGGACTGTTCAACTGTTGGTTTTTTTAGTAAAAATTTAATTTTAAATTCATTAATATTTATATTTTCATAATAATTGTTAAAAAATTTTGAAATATGCATGTCATCAATAAAAATAAATCTCGATGTGCTAAAAAAAAAACAGAGCTGTATTTTAATTTAACATACCTACCTAGATATGTAAAAAAAAAATCAATTATTGGAAGGCGGAAAAAAAGTCAAATTTCGCAGGCCTGTGTATTTATTCAAATATGTGATAATTAATTTTGAAGCTTCCCGCTCTCTTTTGGATAGAAAATATATGACGTGTCACGACTCTATTAATTTATTATAGGGACTCTACACATTAAAAGTTGGACGTGACATCTATATGTTAAAAAATGAACTACCTGATTAAATTTTTGTTCATTTTTTCGATAAAAAGTTTAAAAATATATACTATTTTGCCGAAAAGCTAAAAATTTTAAAAAAAATTAAGATACTTAAACTTGGAAAAAGAATTTTTCTTAGAAAAAAAAAAGTGCATCATTTGTTGAAAACCAAGAGACTTATAAAACTCCTGACAATGGCTACAACTCTTACTGGAACAGTTTTTTGATTACGTCAGCAGCTTTACCCAGTGGTGAATTTACCTTAAGTGTCTAAGTTCCCTAAAAAAAAATAACTGACGAGCAAAAAAAAAAAAAAAACTTGAAATTTAAAATTTTACCGGCCTTTCAGCCCAAATTTGCCACCCCTAAAATCTATCGCCCTAGGCTCCAGCCTACTCCACCACTGGTTTTATCGAAAGTGTCGAAATTTTCTAGTTATTCACCTGTTTGTCCATAGCTATAGACAAAAAACAGTGGACAGTGTCCGTTAGTGTTACATTAATATTTTATTAAATTTTCTACCTGGGCTACATGGATGCATTGGCACCAACGTTTTCTATTTTATTGAATTAAAAACATAATTAATTATTAAATAGATAATCTAATATTATTTTATCATATAAAATAAACAATTTAATAAAATCAATAAATTCGATCACTATCAGTTTTATCAACAATGAAAAAACATTTAAATCGTTTTAAACGTCACCTATTGTGTTTGATATTCTATTTATTTCCATAAATTAAATTTATTTCTGTTTCATACATACACCACAAATCCAATTTTACGTAGTGGTCGATGCAAATTTAAGGGGAAGTACGTAAAATCGGAAGATCAGGGGCGTCGATAAACTTTTGTTTCGGGGGTCGGTAAATATTATTTATCTGAATTTATTTAAAACAATATTATCTTAAGAGACAATTTATACCTAAAATTCGGTTGTGTAGACAAAGGAAATCGAATGTTATACTAACAAAGATATCGAAAAATCGATTGCACCATTTAATTGGTCATCAAATAAAAGACGGAATAGCACATTCTGATAAATGTTCTAGAATATTCTATTCGTCAAATAGCAAAAATTATTTGTCAAAATCGGACATTTGGTTTACATTAGTTTAATTTCGGTTGGACAATTATGTGGTGCAATAGATTTTCCAATATTTTTGTTAGTTGACAAATAGAATATTCTAGAACATTTCTCAAAATGTGTTATTTGGTCTCTTTTTTGGTAGCCAATTCAATGGCGACGTCTGTTTTTGAATATCTTTGCTAGTTGACGAATAGAATATTCCAGAAAATTTGTCAAAATGTGTAATTTGACCTCTTTTTCAATGGACAATTAAATGGTATAATTGATTTTTCAATATCTTTGCTAGTTGACAAATAGAACATTCTAGAATTTTTGTCAAACTACATTGTTTAATCTCATTTTTATTGACCAATTCAATGGTGAAGTCTGTTTTTTGATATCTCTGCTAGTTGACGATTAGAATATTCTAGAATTTTACGTTACTCATTTTGCATTTGCATTTTGCATATTCCGTGTACAGAATATGTGCATATATACCTGCAGTGAAAGTTTAAAATTTTTAAAGGCTACGAGACCCTCAGATAATATTACCTACGGCCCTGACTCTGGCTTGGTACATAAATTTCCACCAACACAGACAAACAACAACATATCTGTGAGAGGAGAACCCCACTAAATCGCTGACGTCACTACGTAAAATCGGAGTACGTACCATTGGATGGCCACTGTATTTTATGGTACAGGATGTTCAGTCATTTTCAAGCCATAAGGGGTTGATCCTTTCTTGCACAAACCAACTCTTTTGATCAAATTTTTTGGCTTGTAAACTTTTTGGGATAAGGTGTCGGATGGCCGATATTTTTCGCACGTGACTTGACCTGGTTTCCGCTTCCTTTTCAAAATAAAAATGTTTTTTAAAATTTTTGCACCTGAAATAAATGCACGCTGGTATGAATGAACTGACCCTCTAAATATGCCAAATTTCAATTCGATATTATGAAAATTCCCTTTTTTATCTATTTAAAAAAAGTGTCCCACATTCTTTTGGAATGAATTGTACATTTTTTTTATTGATACATCGGATATAACTAGCAGAATATAAAATTTTAATAATTTTACTTTTTTAAATTTTTTAAAATAAATTCTTGATTATATACTAATTTTAGTGAATTTCCAAACGGAAATTGAGCTATTATAGCAGGTATCATGGTGAGATTTGAGCCCTAGAACCATATATATATATATATATATATATATATATATATATATATATATATATATATATATATGTGTCCGCACAATAACTCTCGAACGAAACATCTGATTTTTACGAAATTTGTTGAGAACGTTCGAAATTGTAAACCCTTGGATGAGTTTTTACCAAAATTTAACGGAAATTAAAAGTTTTTTTTGATTTTTTTTGACACCGTGGCAAAGAGGAAAAAGTCACACGAGATACGTTTTGGAAACATTATCCTATATGGGCAAATTTTGGAGAAAATATAATTTTTGTAACTGCAAAAAGTGTATTTTAGTTATTTGTTATACAATAGAAAATTAATTTTTTTTTTTTGTTATGCTAACTACTCTTTCTTCTGTCTCTCTCTGTGTTATCCCCCTCTCTCAACCGGGGCCCTGTATTGTAAATTTTATAATGTGGACCATTAATAATTTATCTAAAAATATAATAATTTAAAAACGAAATGTTTTTTTTCTATGTACAATTAATTTGAAAAAAATATGTACCCTTTTTCAAATACTTCATATTTATAAAAATAAGGAAAATTCAGTTAATCAGGAAAATTACATTGTAAAATAAAGCCACTTTCAAATAATCGTGATATAATAGAATTAAATGTGTAAAACAATAAAAGTTAATAATATTAACGCGTGGTGTCGCGCAAAGGGCGCCACCCCAGTGCCCTCTTTATTGATAAAATCTGGTCACGTGTCATCGCCATTTAAAACGAAATCGGTACGTATTCATTAATACGGAATGAATTGATAATAAACTTGCCGCAACCCCTAACGAAAACACACCACGCGTACAATACATAAAATTAAAACATATTGGATTGGAAAAAAATCTTATCTTGGTTATGTTAACAAGTTTTGTTACAAATTTTTGTTGTAAACTGAAAATTTTAAATTAAATTTAAAATATGGCACCGATAAATAATGGAAACATCAGTTTTGGAAATTTTTTGAGAGCATCAAATTAGTCAACATCACTTTTGGAAAGTTGCATCAAAAATGTCGAGTACATAAATATTAGATACATGTGCAATAGACCATGACGCATGATTTTATCAAAAGAAACAAATAAATATACCGGTAATGGAAGTGACAAACAACAACAGACCTCAAAGCGTGGGAATGTCTATGTTAATTATTTATTGTACATAGAATGTTTATCTATATGTATTCTGTTCTGTGGCGGTTTTTATTGTACGTAAAATGTAAACAAAATTATATCAAAGCAAATTAATAAAACGACAAATGAAAAAATATTTTCTGAGATAAATAATTTTTAATTCTTCACTTTTTTTTTCTCTTATTAATATTTAAAAAAAAAAAATAATTTTAATTCAAAACATAATTTTACGATATTTGTGAATCGCCCCTGGTCAAAAAGCATCACTTTTGTCAAGCACCACTTTTGGAGACTACTTTTTCTTGACAAAACTGGTGCTCTACTGTAGCTATTTTCCGTGGTTTCATTTTTAAATCAGCTATTCCAAAATTCTGTTCAAAACCAGTTCTTGATCAGTACCTACTTTGTTAAACGATTCTAATGTATCCATATTCGTATTTCAAGACCTTAAGACTTTTCGGTAGGCTTCAATTTTAGGCTTCTTGAAAGGGGGTTCTTTAGGGAAAGGCTTCTTTAGGGTTCTTGAAATACCATGACCCTGGAGTACAATTTTAACTTCGCTTTCATTTTTTCCAGGATCTCAGTAGTATTTATACAAAATTTTGTCAAAACCTTTCCACTTGTTTCTTTTTGATCCTTTTTGGGTTTCACGGGCTTTTAGGCGTTGGGAGAATTTTAACTTCACATTCATATTTCCGTGGTTTCGGTAACTGAGCTTTATAAACATATAATTTATAGATATCTGATTAAATTTTGGTCAAGATCCATTCATATGTCTATTCTGAGCCCCTTTTAACAATTTTAACATTTCAAATGTAGCCTATATTAAAATAAAAGGTATCGCTTATTCACTAGTATAGTCGTTTGAGTAATTCTTGATGAGATTAGCCCAATTTTATTATAAATATGACCCACAAAATCGACTATAAACTCCGTTACCTTTTTATAAATTTTCTTTTAGGTTCATGAAATTTTTCTTTGCGGCATTCAGAGTGGTAACCTAACAAAAATTGCTTCCCTCAAAAATAAGAAAATAAATAACAATAAAGTATAATTGAATATATATTAGGACTATTCAGGGATGGCACGGGGCAAGGTAGGTGGAGGAATTACAAAGAGAAAGAGACTTCAAAGGCATAAAACAAATTTTATATCTTCACTACATATGTATGTATACAAATTTCTATACATTTGCTATACAAATGAGTTCATATAACAAATAAATCCTTTAATCAACATTATTTGTTGTATATATTGACAATAAATAATCAACATGATCGGGAAAATAATCCGTACTTTATCCTGTTGGATATTACAAATGTCATCGTCGTCGGAAACAATTACCAATTATCCTCTAACAAAATGTGTTTATAAAACAATAGCAGCGCTACCGTTGTCGACATAATAATTATAGCACTCCCTTTTTTATAAGATATAATATAATTATTATGTTGACAGACTGACCATAAACCAGCCAAGTCAAAAATTTGCTATTTCCTCAAAAATAAAAAAAAATTGGCCAAGTGTGCGTTTGACACGCATTAAGTTAGAGTTCCTTAATGATTTTTACAGCTTTTATGGTTTATATTACAATGTTACCTTGCACATGTGTTACTTGAGAATCAATTATGCGATAAATAATTTGGTACCGTAAAACTTGCAAATTCAGTGTTTCGCTAACAAGGCTTAAAAGTAAAAAAAGTATGCCTACCTTGGGGCGGCAAAAGTTGAAATTTGATGTGTTGTTTTTTTTTTGCACGTTATTTTTGTAGGGAAAAGTTCTAAGAAAAGTAGGAAAAGTTAAATTTTTTCTTTTTAAAGAAAGACAGGGGTGGCATTTTTTACGATGCCCAGGGCGTAATTTAGGGTAAATCCGGCTCTGCTCGCACGATAGGGTACTTGGAATTATTTCTGAAATTACTTACGGAAAATGGAAATTTTATCACTTTTCCAATATTTCCCTTAATCAATTGGATTTGCATCTTTGAGGGAATGCTTTTTACTGGGAACTGTGTTTACTGGGGACCATTTTCTTCACTTGAAATATTATTTTAAATTTCCGAAAATTTGTGACGCACATATTTTGTCTGTATTTCTGAATTCGTGTTGGTAAAGCTTCAGGGCTACAAAATAATATCTTTATATAAAGTTCAATCGATTATTATCAAACTTTTTAGTAAATAAAATATTTAACAATTCTTGATGACGAAGATATCGATATCATATTTATGAACACTTCTGTACTTGTCAACATTCATATTTTCTTTAAATTCAATTATGGTAATATTTGTTATTTGAAATTATTATTTCCAAAGAAATTCAATTAAATTTTGTTTTGTATACATTTACTGAAAAAATAAATACCTACCTAAGAATATAAAATATAAAAAAGAAATTTAATTTTTGGTCAATACTTCTAATACTGTGGTAACGTCACTAATGGATTCGATTAAATTAAACGAATTGGGTGGTTTAATTATTTTGCGTGACCCCATTTCTAAAAAATATGGTGTCACACACCACTTTTCAGATGCCGGGAAGAAAATAGAAATTATACATTGTTTTATTTTCCGCATCGTTTCAATTTTCCATTGAAATTTTCCGAATAAATAGCGTGTTTTTCTTTATTAATATAAATAAAACATTTGTTTTATGTTTTAATTAAATTTTCATTATTCAGCGAATTGTTTTTGAAAATACGTAGGTACCTAACGTAAACCCACCAGTCTTCGGTTTTCTTTTAGCTCACAATTAAAATTTTTCATTGTAACTTGACCTTGACGTATGACCTTATTGGATAAAGGTCAAAGAAAAAGTGTTTTTTGTAAAAACAAAAAGAGAATCATCAGAGTAATATTTGAAGAATATTGTCGGCACAAGTTTTTATGGATGCTTGATGGATAAAAAATTAAAAATTGGCCCCAGTTTAAAAATTTTTTTTAATTTTCTTTAAATACTTTCCGATATTGAAAAGATCTTTATACAAATTTGGATTTAGTTTTATCAATTTTATCAGTTATTAGTCAGTTAAAAATTAGAATTTTTATTGAAAATGATTTCAGTGCACAGAGAAAAAAACTACACACAATACTAAGAAGATTTCCACATTGACTTTTTTATACAGAAATCGTCTTAAAAATTACTGTTTAAGATGGTTTCTTCTTAAGAAGTATTTATACTTTCAAAGAGAAAATCCTTTTAAAAATCTATAAAGAAAGCATATTAAGTTAATGTGTGAACTATTTAATTCCGTGAAGAACATCCTATTAGAATAGTTATTTAAGTAATTAAGAAGTGTTTCTGCTTAAAATAAATAAAATTCTTGTTAATTTAAAATAAATAATTCAAAAAATTAATAGATTTCTGTATTCGTAAAACGTGTAGATGCAAGGACGCAATGTATCAGTTTGCATTCAAGCTTTTATAAGTTAATGATTTACATTTTATATTTATTTAATATATTTAGTTTATTCCCAAAAATTTCTGGAATAAATATAAAAAGAATTGTGAAAAGGATGAAATTAAAATATATCGACAAATTTTATCTGAATTGGGTTGTTCGAAATATTTTAGGTGTTTCTACAAGAGAAGGACAAGTAAGTATATAATATAATGTTATTTAACCTTAGGGCTTCTTTTGACATGTTTTAAGGTAATACTCTTATATTTTTTAGAATAAAGCAACCGTGAATCGAATGTGATAGAGGTGCTGTTTCGCCATCAACTCGATGTATACAGAGAAGGTTATTCGAAAAATGTGATTATATAAGATTTGTGTAACAAATTAATTGGTATACATTCTTCTGTCCAACTTAACTTAGTTCAATATTTTCAAGATGTTACTTTTATGATTAATTTGAATATACCTAAGTTACTACTGCAAAAGATCTTAATTTTGATATAAATAGGCTAGAAAATTAAACCAACCTATTTATTTACTATAGAATATAAATAATTTGAAAGTTAATTTGAAGGTAAGAAAAATATTATTTTGTATTGCTTAAAATTATGTATTCCACATGGCAGGAAAACATATTAACCGTCTTAGCTAATTTTCTAGCCTTAGTAATATCAAATATGCCAGTCGCGGCTGGAAATTTGTAACTTAAATAAAATGCTGTTGTAATTTTTATTGTATTAAATTCTTTGCCTACAAATTGGATTTTGACTTTTTCGCACGTAGGCAAAGTGTTTAGTAGATAACTATAACCTTTATTTTATAATTATAAAATTATATTTAGAAAAAAATTAGGTTAACCCAATTTTATGTAAAGTTTGTATTATTTACTTGTTTTTCTAATAATAAATATTTTAGAAAATACATTTGTATTTTAATGTACAGCCCTATTTAGTTTATTTAAATTAAGAAGATTACCCTTTAAATGTTTTATGTGCTTTCTCCTTTTAAATTAAAAAGATTTTTGCATAAAGGTTTCTTCTTGATTTAAGGTGCAGTCCTTAAAGATAATTATTGGGATTACTGCTCAATTTTAAGTGAAAACTTTATAAACTACTATTCGTAATTCTAAGATGAATTTCTTTACTATTTTATAAAGATTTCCTTCTTGGATAAAAACCATAGGGAAATCTTTATGATTTCTTGCTGTTTTAGGTGAATTTTTTTCTCTGTGTGAGATTGTGTCGACGATAGCCAATTAAATTTTCACGTGATTGACTCCCATAGTAACGGTGTCGTTGAATCCGTACATATATTTATCTATTTTTAGTTTTAGTAGAGTCTCTGTTAACAAATTTTATCTTCTCTCAGTTTTACTTACAAACTTAGCATGCAAATCTCTTACTGTAACCATCGAAATATAACATACATCTATACATATTTTATAATAAAACTGTAACGAGACCGTTTCTGTACATTGAATATTTTTTGAAAATTGTACAGGTACTATAAATAGTTATCGATGTAAATTAAAATTGACATAGTGTTTGAAAAATTACCAAACTGGATCGGCTGGGACTCGAACCCGGATCTCTTGGTTACCAGCCAAGCGCCTTACCAACTAGGCCACCGATCACTTGTTCGAGTGCCACTCCAATTCAGCAATCAATCAAACACAACCTCTCTCTAATGCGAGACGCAGTTTTATACTTTTAATTTCAAATGTTATCGAGTGCCTGTGAAACATTATTAGTGTATGGCGGATTTTTATCCGTATTTTTAAACATACACCAATATTCATATGTTCACTCAATGTCCAGCTTTGGCTGATACTTGAACAGTCGATGTACTTTGGCAAATTGGCAATTCATTATGTTAACTAAAATTGACATCGATGTAAATATCAAAACTGCGATTTTTAAAATTTTTGTCTGTCTGTCTGTCTGTCTGTTCACGCATCACGCAAAAATTACGGTGCGATGGTAACTCATTACTTGGGTCAACATCTAAGATATTTTTTACTCCAGGAAAATATCTCATTGCCACGGGAAAATACAAAAACCATTTTGAGCATGTGCATGCATTACGCAAAACTATTGTTCTATGCAAATGCTCTATAATTATTGTACTTATATAATACTTCTCATTGATTTTATGTGCGAACGACGTCACGGGTACAGCTAGTATTTTAATATACTGGGAGAATTTATTTTTTAGTCTAAAACCAACCTTCGCTCTTCTTTCCCCTAAGGGAAAATGAAACTAGTTATCCGTCAGGATATTAATTTCTGATTTTGTGATTCGCTTTTTAAAACCGCTTCTTCTTTGTTGTACACAATAATAATATGTATATATAAAAAAAAATGTTTTGACGTTTATTGCAATATTTACCGTATGGTTATAAAGAATTTTTTGATTGATAAAGACGAATTTTGAAAAGAGACCTTAAAGGGTTAATTAATTATTTTTAAATTGCCCTCAAAATTTTTGCGCGCATTCAATCGTGGTTGCTAATCACGTTAGTAAACACAATTTATTTTCTGTAAAATAAATGTGTAGGTAGGTAGTTTGAAATGATTGTTTGAGATAAATAATGAAAATTATATTTCTGAATGAAATTTTAAATAAATATTTTAAATTCGTAACGAAAATATTTATATAGGTACATATTTTAAGTAAAATTTTAAGTGAGTAGTTATAAAGATTTTAAATATTTAAAAAAAAAATAAGTAATTTTATCTTTTTAAATAAAAATACTTAAACAAAGTGAATTTTCATTTAGCAAAAAAAAGGTGTTTTTCTCATGAGAAATTTTGTCCAATATTTACTAAATACACTGTTAAAAAATTTTACAACATTTAATATAATGTTGGTATTTAATTGCCAACATTAAATATTGTAAAATTACATTTCGAAATGTTTAGAACATCTTTCTATGTAAAATTACATTGTAGAATGTTTTACCTTACATTTCGGATGTAATTTTACTCCATTCAATGTAAATTAGTTACGTACGACATGCAAAATTACACTGACAACTCAACTGACGCCGTCAATTGCGCAGAATCAGTCACGTGATACCGGTAATTTACATCCAAAAGATCAGTAATTTACATACAAATACAATAAATTTTCGTTTCGAAATGTAATTTTACTACTTTAGCATGTCAAATACCACTTTTATATGTAATTTTAGTATCAAAGTATTTAGAATTACAGTGAATATTTATCTTTACACAAAATTTCATATTTTACAACTAAAATAATTAAATTTACTACCACATTGTAATTTTCAAGACACATATTGTAAAAAATTATTAATATATTATTAATTGGACTATGAAAAATAATGTTCTATCGAAAAATAATACATTCAAATTTATCCAAAAGATACATGTTGCATTCGGTACAAATACCTAAAATCACATTTTGAAATTTTTCAACGTAATATAAACAAAAAACCTTATTGGCGATGATAAGATTTCCTAGCGACAAGTCGCGGAACTAACATATGATAGATAATTTTCATACAGTTGAATTTTCTAATAGCAATTTAATAAAATGTTCACGTAAATTGTGCGTATAATTACGTGATGTAAAGTGTTGAGATGAACAGCCACCATTTGAATACAAAAGAAAAGGGAGCACTTACTGCTGTGTTCCACAGTGCAGGAACTACAAAAGGGAAGGACTGAGTTTTCATCATTTTCCTACTTCAGTGTCAAACTTAAAAAACATTGGGAAACTATTCTTAAAATGAAAACTCCATCAGTGCTTGTTTTTTGGTTTCGATTTTTATCGAATTTTAAAAAAAAAACAAAACCTGCCTTAATTTAAATAATAAAAATAAAAAAAAAATATTAAATTACTTCTGTTTTCTTTGAATCATGCAACAATGAAATTTGAAACCGAAATTTTTAATTGACAATTTTTTTTCCCCTTTTAAATAAACTTCTCCAATATCATTCGATTTCCGTAGATAAAGCTACCACAGCGTACTGAAAACCGGATATTTTGAATTTTGACAAAAAGTTTTTTATTTTTTTTAGGGGTGTAAAACCACAGAGGGTGTATTTTTTTCTTTAATGACAAAGAAGCCTATAATCTGTTTTTATTTTGTATTGTGTAGTGGTTAAGCAATATTTATTATTTATCAATTGATTAGGGAGGCAAAGGGTGTATTTGTGTCAAATAAAATCATTGCATCCCTTAAAGGATCGGATAATACAGGATATACCATTGTAATTTTGTGAATGACGCGGAAGTTTTCTTTTTGAAAAATTACGTGTATCCTACCTTATTTGTATTACCTAATTGTGTTTATGTTTAGTAAATTTTTTTGAATAATTTATTAAGGGTAGGGGAAAATGGGGCCCAACAGGGTAGTTAAGCTCTGATGATAAGTAAAACTCAGTATTTCTGTACAATAGTACAACAACATAAAATCACCGAAAAGAAGTTAGCGTCGAAAGTTGAAAAATATTTTTGTTTTTTATGTGGTTCCCAAAATTGCTCCCAAATTGCTCCGTTGAAATCAGTAATTGCTCCACCTGAAACTTAATTATTTAATTAGTTATTTATAAAGAAAAAAATTTTTTCCCGTTATTTAAGTTATCAAAATCTCGCAAAATAATACTTTTTTATATAATTTCTTTACTCAATAAATTGCTCCCAATTTGCTCTATTTAATTTAAAAGCTAAACATCAATTTTTTTGAATAATTAATATATTTTGTTTTTATGATGTTATTTAACTGTCAAAATGTAATTATCCTTAAATATATGCAAACGACTTAAAGAGTATGTTGGATTGCCTATACGTTTTAATAATACATAACCTAATTCAAAATATTTTTTATTTTAATATATTTTAATTATTATTCAGAAAAACTAATTAACTTTTAACGTAGATGGAGCAAATTGGGAGCAATCTTTTGATATATAAAGTAATTATATAAAAATGCATTATTTGACAAGATTTTGAGAATGGAAATAGTGAAACAAAAGTTTTTTTGTTTGTAAATAACTAATTAAATAATTAAGTTTCATGCAGTTACGTATTCCCATCGTTTCTTTATGACTAACACTAACTGAGGCGACAGACCGAATGTGGATACTTGCTTACTTGATAATGTCGAAATTCCATCTTACTCCCCTACAACATCTTGTTCCATATTCCCCTACTGTAAAAAGGGAATCCTTTTGGTTAGATTTCGATGTCCATCCTTCCGTCCATACGTCACGGCCAAATTCGAATTGCGCTTTTAAATAAAAAATTACACAAAACAATTTTAAAATTTGAAATTAATTCATTTTTTATTGCTAATTTTTGGTGGTGGATATAATATCGTAAAATGTTACCATCAGTTATAATTTGTAACATAATATCCTTTTTATAAGCCCTGAATACAATACATAATATGTATGTCCGCGATGGTTCATATTTTGTGTATCCTCTTTGTTTAATATTCATTGTTAGAACAAAGAGACACAATCAGATTCACTATGAATGAAATATACTACACACGTACAGGGTGTTACTGTATATTAAAGATACAGAATGTACAGTGTGCATTCAGCAAAAATTTGTCATCCATTGTCGTCCACTAATTCAGAAATGTTATTCATTTTATACTAAGATAGTTGTATCTTGTATCCCAACTGAACTGAAGATGGTTTAAAAACCATGTACAATTTAGATCCTCTAATAAAAGAGATTTTTTCATTATTAAGGAGAAAGAATTAATTCGAATTCAATCAAACTTTGACATCATTTTACTCAAATTTCGAACAACTTGTGTGAATTTTTTTGAATAATTTTAGCCAAAAATAACAAAGTTACGCGCTGATGTCTGTCGAGTGCCGTAAGTAAAGTTCTCCAATTGCGGGACGTGTAGCCATTCTAATTTTCATCGAAAATCAAAAAGGTTTTTATTTTACATTAATAACTTATTTTCTAAGAACATGAACCTCAATGCAGGTGGAAATAAGAAAAATTAAAAATTTTGCAGGCGTTTGAAAAATTTACTTTGACCATTTTTTTCACTAATTATGGAAAAAAAACACCGTTAAAATCATGATATCCTGAAATTTCGCATTGAAATTTTGACAGCATATTCTTGGATAATTAAGTTAACGATTTATGTGATAAAGAAATTAATTTTTTTGAACCGCCTAATGTGGTTTCCTCCCTTAACCCCTAGATTCATACGTTGGTCTACGTTAATCATACATCGTCGTCAATTTGACGAATAGACTTCTTACGGAGAATTCTTGAGTTTATTTGCAAAAAGCATTCTTTTTACGTAACAGTACTACAAAACGGAACAAAATATTTAAAAAAAATGCATTTAGAATAATTTTTTAATTTAAATATTTATTAATTTTTTTAATCTTTTTATGAAAGCATATTTTTAATATAAAAATTAAAAAATAGATAAATACATCAATTGTATCATAAGACATGTCTTTCAAATAATTAATTTATAAACTATTATGAGTCAGTGGACATGTGTGACTTTACAGAATGTGAAGTTTCTCGATCACAAATATTCCCGTAGATAGGTATGTAGTTATTTCGTCATTAGGCACATTTGTAAATTTTCTAAAATTTGTTAGGAATTTTTCGAATATGATCTCAAAAAACAATAAAAATTAAAATATTTTCTTACAAAATAAATTGTTAATCTTTTATTAAGTCAGTTGAAACGCATTCTTTGGTTTTCGATTCAATATATTAAAACTTCAGTATTATGTCGTCTCTTATAAGTCAAACAGTTGCCATCATCTTTCACATGATCATTGTTCACTGAATAAATTAATTATAACATCCATACTTTTAATAAATTTTAGAAAAATTAGGAAAACTTATATATAAAGAACAAAATCTTTTAAAAAAAAAAAAAAAACATACGTTAATCATACATCGTCGTCAAATTGACGGGCACTATTTTAATATAAACAAAACGACAGCAACTATAGACAATATTCATACGTTTTCTGTGCTATCATAATAAATAAATTAGATAACAGAAGTTTCAGAGCAAGCAGGCAACTACTAGTTATAGTATTGGAGCAGGTAGAGAGAAATTTGGTCGCCAATTTTAAAGAAACAACCAATGAACACAATTTTCAAGAAGCAAAAATTTATAGATCGCACCGTATACAGGATGCGCGTTATTTGCAATGCTTGTACCTGTATGCTTTTGGAATTTGATATTTTGCGTTGTTGTCGCCTTGAGCTGCTGCTGATCATGGTGGTGTCGAATTTTTCTACACAGGACGATGAGAGAATATTTTTTTTTTTTGTACATATAGACAAGAAGGAAGATGGTGGCAAATGAAACCGAGGATAGATGTCACTGTATATGTCTAGGAGTACCACGGACGGCTTTGTACCAATACCACCTATCCACTTGTTTATACCTTTTTAGTGCTGCTGCATACTTTGTGTTCAGGACGTGCCGGATTACAGAAATGACATTTTTCCTCTCGTCGTTGATGGATTTTTGATGTAAATTTTGTCAAAGTGAGATGCGGTTATGTTTGTCCGTTTCTTTTTTCCGCCCGTCTCGTGTAAAAATTGTTGTTAACGGTTTGTTAGGAATGGAAAATTCGGCTATTATGACCATTTTCATATTATGAACTACGAAACTCTTGTATCAAATATCCAGTTCTTACGAAATTTTATGAAAATGTTAGAAAGTTCAAACTCTTTAGCCCAACGTGTCCTATGCTCGAAACCTTAAAAAAGTGATGCAAAAAAGAAATTTCATACGTTTTTGAATTGTCATCCTCAAAAATTCGCTATGTTATACAGAATGCTGCGACAGGGAAATTTTTAAATTTCTATGTAAAGCAAAATAATAAAGTGACCCATTGCCTAAGGATTAATTTACAAAAAGCTTACTTTTATCTTAAGGGGGTATTCTAGTCTAGAGGCCCGATTTTGAGGTGATTTTAGGGGCGTAATAAAAAAAAAAATTTTACAGTTTTTTATTGATATTTGAAAAGTATAAAAATGTATAAAAATTAAGAAAAAAAATTCAAAATTGAAATCGGTACAGGTCGGCAAAGTGGGGACTCAAAAAAAAAGGTGTCTCCTGGTTGACGTGATTTCAACATAAAATAAAAGTTAATTTTTAATAAACAAGGATATAGAATTAGTTAGACGTAACCGATTTGAAAAGATAAATTTTTTCAAAAAAATGGCGTCCACTTAAAAATAAAAAAACATTTTTCCGCCTCCTTTTTTCAATTTGAAAAATTTTTTAACAATGGTAAAAAAAAAAAATTTTAAAAACCTCTACGTCGGACCAATTTTGATAGTATTGAGAAGGTCTGTACCAAATTTCAAGTAAGTCGGTGCATTAGAACTTGAGATATCATGTCACCTATATCGAAAAAAAATAGTTTCGAGTAATTTATATTAAAAAAATTTGAATTTAACACTGAAAAGATACACAGTACACGGGGAAAAATAACCATAACTTCGAAAATAATTCGAATTTCCGTAAATGCTTTAAAGGTCTGAACTTTGAAAACAATATGAAAACAAAGAGAAATTGATTTTTTCGCATTTCTAGACTAGAATACCTACCCGCTTAATCCTACTAATTGGGTATTGGTCTTGTAAAAATTGTGAGACCGGAACATAAAGACTGTATAATATATTCAAAATTTGTATTTTCATAGGCTCAAATACGTATGCGTTCGTTCTCGCTTGTTTAATTACAGGTGATTTATTAATAATGTTGTAAACAAAACAAGAGCTTTCAACCACCACTCTGGATTGAATAGTCCCAAACATATAGTGACAGTTAACACGATTGACTACGATAAAACAATTCAAACGGTCCTAATAATAGAAAAGATACATAGGACCATCTGTGGGATCGTTTTGTAATGTTACATATGATGTGAAAGTGCATATTATAACACGAATGTGAAAGTGCATATTATAACGAATGAATTATTAATATAATATATGTATGGCGAAATGTTTTGTTTTCACGAAGCACAGTGTGCTATAGCTTTGCTGCTTTACTGCTTGTATAAGTGTACTTTATTCTGTTAATATATATTTTATTAGAGAAAGACAAGATAATAGAGACTGTTAAGCCGGTTCTACACGATGTTACGAACGTTCCTTCCAACGTTCGATCGAACGTTTGAGGCAATTAAGTTCGATAGTTGGTGCGAAGAATGTATCTGCTACACGGTGAATCGAATGTTTGATCCAATACGAATGATGATGTGTTGGTACAAACGTTTATTCAGTGGACGACGATGTCATCTGTCTTATGTGATCTCTAATGTCATACACTGATGTTGTCTCTCTTCACATGAACGAGTCGTGCAGCTGCTGAGTCGAACCAACCAACGCAACCAACATTGACCTTCAAACGTTCGAAGCATCCCTTTGACTCGGTGCAAGAATACCGACATCGAGCGGGACATGGCCAAATGCGAATGTTTGACGCTCGACATTGGACACTCGTAGGTTCGAACAACGGCCACACGATGCGATGAACCATCGAACGTCCAATGTTGGAAGGTGTTCGTAGCATCGTGTAGAACCGGCTTTAGGCTATATTATATACATATGTATATATGTCGCCACCAAATCATGAAATCAGTCAGATTCAGGCGCGACGAGAGGGTGTGCTAGCCAGAGTTGTAGTCCCAGGGCCTGGGCTTGAGTAGGGAGCCATTACATGGTGGCCAGCCACATTATTGGAAAACGTGGAAATGTCAGGGAATCTTTACTTTCTGGAAAAGTCAGGGAATTTTACCAGAAGACTGGAAAAAATTGATTTTTATATTTAGGGATAAAATTTTGAAATTAAATTTAAAAATTAGCGCGTATTTCTTGCATTTTTTTTTTGCTCGTCATTTACTTTTTTACGTCAGAATTTTTTTTAAGCTTTTTTTGGGATAAAATAGGGGTGACATTTTTCACAAAATAGTCAGGGAATTTTTTAATAAAATTTCTGGAAAACCTGGAAAAGTCAGGGAATTTGATCTTTAAAAATCTGTGGCCACCATGCATTAGCTATTGGTAGAGGGCCCAAAAAAATATTAAGAACTTTTCCTTGCTCACCATTTATTTTTTTGAGAGGAAATTTTTAAAATTGCAGCTTATTCCCGGGGCGTGCCATTTCTCTCCATGGCCCTGGTCGGATTACAAAATCCCTAACCCAGGTACTGCCAAAAAAATAGGTCCAGATTAATTGATCGTCATAAAACTGACTTTCACAGTCGGCAGTCTATATTTTGAAAAACTTTTTTTCAAAATATAACAAATTTTTATTTTTTGATCTTAAGAGATTAAGACTTTTTGGGGTTCTATAGAGATATATTTGGAACTTTATTGAATATTAATTAAATTTAAGGATATAATAATTGTATTATAAACTTTCTAATTCGTTTTTGACATCTAAATAGTAATTTTTAGGGCCTCGAAGTAAAAACAATCCAAAACTTAAAAAATTTTTTATTTCTTAAATTTTTTTTTAAAATATAGATTGTGCTGTGAAGGTCAGTTTTATAACGATATTAATTTGGACCCATTTTTTGAACAGTACCCATTTATATTCGTATTATTTAATAGTGACAATTTAATTCATGTGTATTATGTCCCATAAGAATATAGTTTGTTTTTTTTTTTTTTCACTTTTACCATGGAAAAAAGTTAGGACAGATTTTTACAGTGAAAAAAAAAATGGTACAAAACATTTCATTGGTCATTTTATTGTAGGTAAACACGATAAAAACGAAACAAAAATTCGTATTGGTAAATTTAACTGAGTTCAGAACCATAGTAACAATGTATTAGGTAAATAATAATATGAATTATAACAATATATTTTATTCGTTAAATTGTCGTACCCGTAGTACACTTGAGTTTTATATTTTTTCTGAATAAATTTCTTGCCTAAAAGCAATTTAACTCGAAGAACTGGCAACTAATAAAAACGCTTCAACTTCGCTGTCGCGTTTTTGTTAGTTGACAATTTTTCTCGTTAAATTGTTAGGCAACAAATTTTCGTTAGACGAACCCAAATGTATTTGCAAGAATACAAACCTCTTGTATAATAAATAATAAGTGATAAAATATTTGACATTAATAGGGTACTTGACTGCAATTGAGAAATGATTCTAAATGTTTTGTTCTTACGTATAAATTAGTTCATTTTTGTAAAATTTTTAAAAATCTTCAAAAAAACCATTGTTCAATTTTAAATGAACAAATTGGCGGGAAAAACGACTTGACGTAGTGACGTATGCAATGATGTCACGATGTAACTCAAACAGATGTCGCTTTCATTCATGTCAACACTTGTCAACATGGTTTCAAATTTGTACACAATATTCAGCAGTCATCATGCTCAGTTTTAGTGGTATTTACAACTTTCTACTTTGTTATCTTCTTCATTTATTATCACTGTAAGATTTTCATGAAGCGCTACAAATATTAAATGCACTTTAAGAAAACAGTTTGACGTAACTTTAAAATTGTAGCAAAAAATAAAAGCATTTTTAACATAATATTTAAAACAAGTTGATAAGGATATTTTACGTATTAAGTGACGATATATTCCTTCCATCAATCTTTTTTGAGTGCAAAATTAATTGCAAACCAAAAAGTTCAAAATAAATTACAAAGAAGAACAACTTCTCTTGGTCAATTAGAATTGTAAAAATGTCACAATGAAAATGCAATTTGTCATAGACAATACGTAACTACAGTAATAAGATCTGCTATAAAAAAATGACGTCATTTTCAAATATCAATGCGTTTTTAATCATTTAAATGAAGGCTAAAAATTTATAATTTTCAAAATCGAATTTTTAAATAACTAAAGAATATTTTTATTTGTCACTACTAAAATTGAATATATTTAAGGATAATACATAAAATTATTCAACATTTAAAACAAATTTTGAATACAGTCAAGTACCGTATTTATTTTATACAATAATAAAAATGTGACAGATTCTACAATTCGACGGCGACATATAGGTACAGTATTGCACTATCATACACATAGTTCTGTTGTAATATGTAACAAATTTGTTCTTCATTCATTGAGCCCCAGAAATGGAGAATCTGGAAAGCAGTTTGTCTATTTTATTATTACAATGAATCATGTCTGAAAATTTATTCATAATGTATAGGGTATTTTAAAGAAGAAAAGTAAATCTATGAAGGTATATTCGGCGTAAAAAATTTGAAATTTCGCATAGAGTGTATTGGCTCAATAATAGATTTGATTTTTTTTTAATTTCAAAAAACTATCGAGTGCCTGTGAAACATTATTAATGTATGGCGGACTTTTGTCCGTATTTTAAACACACACCAATATTCATATGTTCACTTAATGTCCAGCTTTGGCTGATACTTGAACACTCGATGTACCTTGGCAAATGACCAATTCATTATGTTAATTAGAATTCACATAGTGTTTGAAAAATTATTAAAACTGGATCGGCTGGGACTCGAACTCGGATCTCTTGGTTACTAGCCAAGCGCCTTACCAATTAGGCCACCGACCGTTCGTTCGAGCGCCACTCCAATTTCACTCAAAATTGGAGTGGCACTCGAACTTAGATCAGTTTTATCGAAAAATTAATATATAGTTTCATTTAAAAATCTATAAGTTTCTATCATAGCTCGAAAACCGTAAGAGCTATAAAGGTTGCCTCCGTCGATATCTACAACTCTTATTTGAACAATTTTTCGATTAAATCAACGGTTTGGCTGTAATAAAAATGGCAACTCTCGAAAAACTCACACAGTATATAAACATTTAATGAAATTAGAGATAGATTAAAAATTTTATTCTTTTGATTTAAAAATATTCAATTTTATTTAAATAAAAAAAAAGTAGAGAAAATATCGTATTCTACTTGTTTGCAATGGCTATTATTCACTCAGATGCATTACGACACTCGCCTCGCAAGCTCGGCTCGTGTCACAATTTCATCTTCGTGAGTAATAGCTATCATTACCAGCTTGTTGAATAATATACCTACTACATATTGTGTGAAATACCCTGTAATTTATAATTATATATACGTAAGGATTTTAATTTAATATTAAACTAATAACGTTAAGCAGCTGCCGGCTACAAAAGACCGACCACCTTCTACATATAGTAGTTTAGTGAGATCCCCCCCCCCCAATCGCCTCTTCATATGGTCTACGATTAAATGCAATTATGGTTATTATTATTTCAGGCAATATCTTCCTCAATGAATAATTATTTCATTTTTTCATTACTTATTTTATTTATTTATTTTTTTAATAATTATACACTATGCGCACACTATGTAAATATTAAGAAACAAGTACAGTAGAGCACCAATTAACTATCCGGTATCAGTTGGAACTGGGAAGAATTTGGATAATCAAACTGGGCTGATTTTCGTAAAAAGATTGAGAATATGGCAGGTACGTGTTGGACACGTTTTAATTTAGGGTTCCTCAGTTGTTTCACAATTCTCTGAATAAAATATCTAAGAAATTTGAGCATATTTTTTTACGATGTATGGTAAAAATATATTAGTCGGTAAACTGTTCAAGTTACAAATCAAAGCTAATCGATTTTGGCGGGACAGTCCCGCTTTCTGGAAGACTGTCCCGCGTCCCGCCGATTTTGAAAAATGTCCCGCTCTTTAGAGAATATCTGCATTTCTTATTTTTAATGTAATTGAGGTTTTCTTTTTTTTGCTCGCCACTTATTTTTTAACGCTTTAAGTGATTAAGACGAGTTAACTCGTCCCGCTTTGTGGCGGCTCAAAATGCTGTAATATGTAGGTATTTATTCACTGGTACAGATGCCATTATCTGTGACAGATTTTCCGAAATACGTTTTCTCGGAAAAAGTTAGTTAGTTACTTTAAACTATTATTCTATGTCAACTAATTTCCGAGAAAAAATTAGTTTCTCTCGGAAACTAATTTTTTCTCGGAAACTAGTTGGCATAGAATAATAGTTTAAAGACCTTTTTTGTGTGATTTTTTCTCCTCGTTTCAATAGTGTAAAAATTTTTGAATAAGGAGAAATTTTGGAAAAAAGTTAACTTTTTTTCGTGAAGATTTCCAAAAATAACATGTTTCGGGCATCGGACATGCCTGGTTAACGAACTTGTCCAACGGTTTAGGACTTTTGAGAATTTCTGCCATAGTCTTGCACCATTTTATACCAAAGTTATAATGGGCTCAAGTTACCCTAATTTTAAGGTTATTTTACTGATTTATCAAAACCTTAATTTAAAAAATTAACGAAATAGTTGGCATATGAACATATCTGAATTTAGTTTAGTAATGAACAAAATATTAAAATTATACACTTACCTTCCTTTGTAGGCTATCACAATTATTTTTACAATCAAAAGTTAGCAACGTAAAAAAAACATCAATTTCAAACAGAGAGTAAACAACATCATTTTCAAACAGAGAGTAAAGAACTACTTAAACTTAAACACCGTAAACATACTACTGTTACCTATTAGTTAAACATCTAACTTACTTCTACTACTGAATAATATAAGCACAAAACAGAAAATAATACTTTTTCCGTTTTGGGCTCAAGAAATTTAAAAAAAATTACTACGGATTAACTTAGCTCTCTTCTTTATATATCGCACTTTTGAAAATTTGGCGACGGACATACACATGACAAAACTACTGGTATTCCGAATTTTTTTCTTCGAAACCCTTAGATTTTGGATGTTTACACTTTCGTTAAATTTATTTCTAAAAACTTGATCTTAAAATTGTTTTAAAAGTTTTTATTCTTCGAGATTTGCGTTCGATTATTTGATGGTCGGATAACCGGCGCGTTACTGTACACATTTTTTCCAGAATTTATGCACTATGCCACTGTTAGTGTTGAGATATAGCTCTTGTACATTTATGGTGGGTTATTTCCATATAATTTATGGAACTTTGCTTGTGCTGGTTATAAATTCTATATTTCTGTTGTTTTATGAAATATTATTGTTTGAATTTTTTTTTTTGTCATTTGTTTATAGTTAAAAGCAGGGACTAGTAAATTTTTTTTTGAAAAAAATTTAATAAATGTATGGAATTTTGAATTAGCATTGTGCGAACATTTGAGACACAAAATGAATAGAATTCTAGAATTTTTTTCTTTTAATTTATGGGAATATTTGTATTTTTTTTATTTATTAATGTGTTTAATGTCCGACTAAATTTTATCATGTCTGTCCGTCTGTCATATCCCAATAATTCGTACATTGTTGGGCGTATGAACATAACATTTTGTAGGTACGTACTTTCTCCCTTTTTTGGGGTATTTTCATTTTTAAATTGTATCATTAAATCATAAATAATTTGAATACTAGAATGTAGATACTAGAGCTTGATAAGAAGTATAGGCAGTCAAATTTTGGTCAGTCAAGCAATTAAGAAAAATTAAGTAAGGAAAGTGGTTTTCACTATACAGCTGAACCTTTTTTCATATGATGATAGGGACCGCATAAAAAATCGCACAAAAAAAAATATATATTCAGAAATATCATAAATAGGTATAAAAATTAGCTTGGTCCAGATTGTAAAAAAAGCTTTTTTTATGCAGTAGATAGGGACCGCATAAAAAAAGTTTCATCGAAATAACATCACTCAAAATGCTCAAAACCTCACAATTTCAATAGAAGTTGCTCTTCTAAACAAGATAAAGCCTTAATATACACGTAGAAACATTTTATTTCATTGTTATAATATTATGCAAATTTTGAAAAATACATCTGCAAAAAATTAAATGATGCAATGTATTGGATTAAATGCTTAAAAGCAGTTAAAAAATATTTTTATCAAAGAAAGTTATTATAGTAAATGTTTAAGTTTCTTACTGTCTCGTGATTTTGATTCATATTATGTATTTTAATGGCCATTTTTTACAAACTGCATAAAAAAAATCGCACAAAAGAAGACCGCATAAAAAAAGGTTTAGCTGTATATGTATAAAATTTTGTATGGTTGTAGAGCCGGCCCGACCAGGGTCCGGTACAAAATTAGCTTGCGGAGCCTTGAAACAAATTTCGTACAGTAAATAGTTTATTGCATTTTACCATTTTTATACATCATTGCTCAAATTCGTACAGTCAGGGGTCACAGGGGATGTCCTTTGTCCTTGGAACAGAACTGACAGAACTGCTATGACTTTATTACTATTGATACAGAATCGCTGTAACTGTAAGTACTACTTTTTGCATAGAAATTCGATGGAGAAAATTACTGAAGATGTAAATAGATCTTGACTAACGGTAGGCTCGAAGCAATATTTTATTATCTGCAGACTTCAAGTTAATATACACTGTTAAAAAATTTTACAACATTTAATGTTGGCATTTAATTCCCAACATTAAATATTGTAAAATTACATTTTGAAATGTTTAGAACATTTTTCTATGTAAAATTACATTGTGGAATGTTTTACCTTACATTTCGAATGTAATTTTACGCCACTCAATGTAAATAACTACGTACGACATGTAAAATTCCATTGTCAACTCAACTGACGCCGTCAACTGCGCAGAATAAATCACGTGATACCGGTAATTTACATCCAAAAGACCGGTAATTTACATACAAATACAGTAAATTTTCGTTTCGAAATGTAATTTTATTATTTTAGCATGTCAAATACCACTTTTATATGCAATTTTAGTATCAAAGTATTTAAAATCACAGGGAAAATTTATTTTTACACAAAATTTCATATTTTACAACTAAATTATTTAAATTTACTAACACATTGTAATTTTCAAGATACATATTGTAAAAAATTACCATATTTTTTATTGTAATAATACATATTTTTTAACACCACCCTACCTAAACTGACCCCGCTCCCCTAACTTCAATTCAAATGAAACCAATTAGTTTGTAATTTATTTCATTTTATCATTTCAAATATTACGTTAGAATGAATAAACACGATATTGGAAAGTATTACATACGTATATATAAGAGAGAGATGAACAATTCATATTGTCCACAGTCAGTGTTGCAACGTTACCAATTATATAAGGACCATTATTATTTCAATAGCCCCACTTAGTATGCAGTCAAATAATCAGGACTGACAACTTAATAATATTGTAATTAGTGAATAATGCAAAAACAATATTGTTTTATTTATTAGTTTTAGTCCTACAGGTGTTCCCACATTTTTAAAAAGAGATACGGTTTTTCAGGTGCGTAACCGAAAAAAACAAACAGCTGTTTAACGTGCAGCTGTGTGAAGATTTCTCAAGCGGATTCTTTTAAGGTAGTTATCTCGACATTGAACTTTTCGAGAGAAGAATACTATATCTGATTATCCTTGTAATTTGGGAAAGATTGATCGCTTCTGAGTTAAAATAATTAGAGTTAAACTTTGTATCTACTCCATGTATTATTAGATCTCAAAATTCTGACTACGTACCCTTATTTTGTATTTAATAACATAATGACTCGACCGAATTCAATAAAAAAACTAGGAAAAGAAAGATTAATAAGTTCTGAATGTAAAGAAAAAATTGAATTATTTGCTAATCGTTTTGAATTGAAGATATCATCAGAGAAATTAGGAGTATTTTAATAAAAACACCAATTTCAAGCAACTGAATCGAAGCAGTCTGGCAACCCTGTATATTAAATAATTGGTTTATTCGTATTTATTGTTTAAACAATACTGAAAATTTATCAATAGCATTTTTTGATCGTTCACCGCTTACGTAGCGAAAACGGTGATAGATACATTAAAAAGTGTTAAGACCTTTTTTTGTAGAGAATCGAATTCTCTACAAAAAAAGTCCGCGAGGGCACCTGTCTATCTTGTACAGGTGAAAAAATAAAGCATCCAAACGCATGTGCATACTACTTAATATGTTTGTTGAGCAAATAACATTGATGTCAAAGCATAATAAAACTTTGATAGTATAAGTGTGTATGCATAGACTATGTTTGAATGTATGCGTACCCGTGCGTATGAAAAAAGTATACATCAACATCTATCCATTAATACGTACAATAATGACAAAGTAATTTTGGTTTGCAATTTTTTCTACTAGCATATCACAAGATAACTGCCTTAAATTAAAACGTTCAAATCTTGACTAATATTATAAATGTGAAAGTGAGTTTGTTGGTTTGTTTGTCTTGCTTTCATACCTCAGTAGTTTAACCTAACCAATCAACTGAGTTAGCTTGGGACACAGAAAAAGTCATAAGCTACTTATTACTCCAAGAAAAGATTCGATTTTTTTCGAAAAATTTTCTCAAAAAATAACTACTCTCAGTGGTGACACAATGTAAGTATACTTCTATGCGTATTAACCCTTTGCGCTTATAAGACATGTACAGCATGACAAGGTGGTTTGTCCATTAACTCTATCATATTTAAAGGTGTTTTGTCTGTTGGATCATAAGACATGTACCACATGACACACTGAATGCTGAACTGTAATGACTGCTCATACTTCACATTACATGAATATTTTATTTAATAACTGCAAACACATTCATTTATTAGAAAAATTGTAAATAAAATAATACAAAATCACGTTGAATTATCTTTTTAAAATTAAAAACTAATAAAAACAGCATTGAGGACGTATTTAGCGCATTTAGTATTCAACTTTGGGGAAACAAGGTTAGAACGTCAAAAGAACCCGTCAAAAAAAGAACGTCGGTCGTTGTCATGTGCTACATGTCTTATCAGCCTATTTACAACTCACTTTTTTTTGTTTGAGTGCAAAGAGTTAACTTGATGTAGTTTCAAACACTACTTGAGCAGCAAAGCCACATATAAATACTGTACTCGTATTTTATTGTGATTATATCTCAAAAAGTTTTGAATTTTGAAATATATGAAAAATTAATAATGAAATAGTGGAAAAATTTTCCCCTAAATTCCCTAGAAGTGTAAAATAAATCGGAAGTGATATTTTAAAATTTTTGCCTAAATAAAAAAAAGTAAATAAATTCTCATAATTGTACAAAAATTAATAAGCTATTGAAACGAAAATTTGTCTGTTCTAACATCATCTAATATTTTAAAAAAAAATGTAAGACATTACTGTTCGTCCCATTTTACGGTATGTAATTGATCTGCTTGATGCATCTGATAGTATACCTCATTTCAAATACAATTGATCATGAGATTTCGTTAAAAAATTAAATATAATTCTTATATTCGAAACAAATCAATGTTTTCTATTCTTTTCTAAAAACAAACTGCAAATTTCAAATTTACGTAAATGCAATAATGAAAGAGATAAAGCCAAGAAAACGGAAATTATTTAAATTCAAAGTGACGAAGCATGGTTAAATTTTAGTGGAATGGACCATATAATTTGATACCAAAAATGAAATTTGTATTTTAAATATCACCGCTTTACATTTTAAAATGTTTTGGCTTGAATGTCGAATACTGTTTATTAAATATTAAATAAACAATTATCAACCTACGTGCATATTATATGCTGGCATGATTGTACTCGACTTAAATACATAAGTACATAGTTAGGGATATTTTATTTTAATATAGTTATTATGTTCGTAATAGCCAGTTCAATGTAGATATTTTGTAACTATCTTTTTTTTTTATTTTTTAAATTATAATTGAATTATATTGTGGGGAGTATTTTGTGGGCGGAATTCGCTAAGTGATAAAATGGGTAAAATGTGTATTTGATTTTATCGATTGTAAGACTGTGATTACACAGAACGTATATATATATATATATATATATATATATATATATATATATATATATATATATATATATATATATATATGTGTATATATGTATTTATATATTTATGTATCAGCACGATAACTCTCGAATGAAATGTCCTAGGTTTACGAAATTTGGTGACGACGTTGGAAGTCCAAAAATCTTGGATGAGTTCTTCAGCCAGACACGTCGGATGCCAGGAACATGGCTTTTGTTCTTGCAAAAAATTAGTTTTTTGCCACAATTTTCACTTAGTCAAAAATTTTTGCCAAATTTTTTTACACTATTTAAAAGAGGAAAAAAAATTACATAAAAAAGGTCTTTAAACTATTATTCTATGTCAACTAGTTTCCGAGAAAAACTAATTTTTATAAACGGAAATTCGCTATGTTATGCAGGATGCTGCGACAGGTTTTTTTTTCGGTACAAGGAATAGTGTAGGAAAATCTGACACGGGTAATTAAATATATAGAGTGTCCCAATAAACAGTTTTTGTTTATTCGCGTTCTACTATGTTACAATGTATTTTAGGTATCTGAAAAAATTATAGTTTTGTGAATATTTGATTTAAAAAAAAAAAAAAATTTCACACATATCAATAATATTATCTCAGACATTGTTAATATCTGAGATAAGTATTTGATTTTGCTTTAGTGATTCAGTGCCTTTTTCCTTGTTTAAATATTAATATTTTAGCTTTAATTCATATTAATCAACTTCTTTCCAAATCTAATCTAAACGAAAAAAGTCATAAAAAGATCAACCGATTCAAGAACGGTGTGAAATTTAAATAGTCGATAAGTTGATCGATAAAACGATTTTTTCAAAGGATTTTAACGAAACTTCTCTAGATATTTATTTAATTCAGTACCAATAATACGAGTCCTTACCGAAAATTTAATTCTGCATAATTATCCACCCCAATTGTGAGAAAAGCGATTTCAAAAGTTTTGTAATTTTAATTATGAGAAAACTCAATTTTTTTTTAATAAAATGAAAACGTGTCAGAGGAATTTGATAAAAATTTAATAGGTTTTAAAATACAAAGTTACAAACCATGTTTAATAAGAAATAAAAATTATTTACCACGCTGTTTTTGAAATATAATTTATAAACATCATTTTACAATGTTTTTACAACGTTTTTCCAACAATGTTCTTATATTGCTACAACATAAACGTGCGGAAATTTAAAAAAAAAGAAGTAATATACAAATATAATCACTGAAGAATATTAATACATTATTTAATTTTTGATAGAAGAAATTTTTTTTAAAGATATACTTTTGTACCTGACTATCTCAGAGCAACTACGTTAACAAAATTTATTGAAACATTTTTCGAACCAGACTCCTTGCGCATTTTAATTGTAGCATTGAACTTGTAAAACATAACCAATGCGTAAAACCTTATGCCCCTTACACAGACACAATATGTTTTTACGACTTAATTGTAATTAATAAAATAATTTTATTATGCTAATTAGCCTTAAAAAAAATTTCAGCCAAACATAATTCAAAACCCACACACACACACAGTCATAATCTCATATAACGTTTTTGTCATGTTTTTTGTCTATTATAAATTCCAGTATACTACAATATACATATATACACGTGAAGTTTGTTACATATATGAGCCGTTTATTTTGAAAGTGGGGCAAGTCCATATTTTGTTATTGCGAGATATTTAAGGGTTTGCGTTTCAATAAATTTAAAAATATTGGTAAGTGTTAATAGACATATTTTTTGCATTTTATGGTATTAGATAATGTAAGTTTATAATCCAATACTCTTCATAGCGCTGAATAAAAAAAAAATAGTGGTTTTATTATAAACTAAATGGACTTGCCTCACTTTCAAAATTAATGAATTATTGTAATCGTTAATTTTAATGGATAATATTTGAGTTTTATCATTTAAAAATAAACATAATAAAAACTTTTCATACGACATTTCAACTTCAGAAGCACATACTGTGACATTATTACCACCTGCCAGTGCCTTAGTAGTAGAAATGAGTGTATGAAAATAAGTATGTACTTTAAAAGGGCGACTCCCCTCTTTGCAGTGTTGCAACTATTTTCCTTGAAGGAGTTTTCAATTACTCAAATAGTAGGTACGATTATGTCGATACAGTCACCCCCGTAGTAAACTACCTCTGGATTTGATATTTGTTAATTGAGTAAAAACAGGTCGATTAAATTCTTTTACGTACATTTGAAATCTGTAAACAAAACTCTATTATATTTTTTTTTTCCTTTTCGCAAAATTAGCCCCCAAATTTTAGCCCTAAACTACCCCTGTTGGTGTAATTTAAACAAATTACATATTAATGGATAGTTTTTAAAAAAGGGCAATATCGCCAATTTAAGCTTTTGCTCTATTTCTTACCGTTTTCGAGATATTTGAAAAATTAAATTTTCACCCCAATTTTTGCAGGACGATTTCACCCCTTCAAACCGCTTTTCCGCAGATAAAAAAAATACGTATTACTTATTTTTTAGTGTTCTGCAACATATCTAAGTTTCATCAAAATCAATAGGTTCGGTCTCGGAAATTTTACTTGTAAGATGGACTTGCACCACTATCAAAATAAACAGATTTACAATACTGTTAAGAGCTAAAACTTCAATCTTCCAAATATTAGGCTTCTGAATTTTTTTGGCTATGAACTGTTGACAGATAAAGAGATCATACTAAGTCTTATCTATAACTACCATTATCTTCATTTTTTTCAAAAGTGGACTTGCCCCACTCTCAAAATAAACGGCTCATATAAACATTTTGTAATGAAAGTATGAAACAATTGAATTAAATTTTGTTTAGTTGTTTTTTGTTTAGCGGATTCATGAATACGCCATCTTTTATTTAACTGTCACTATGTGTGTACAGTAATTAATTACATGTTCTAAACATTGTAGAATTAAATGAATTTCTTCTTTATACTTATTAGCTATTTTGTATTCAGAATTAAATTTTGTGTATATAGATTATAGGTACATAGATGAAGAAAATAAACGTTAATCTTAAAAATAAAATTTAAAAAAAAAAAAAACGGTTTATCGAAATTTCAAAAAATTTCTTCACTTTGATTGATCTCCCCAACGAAGTTCATATCATTTTTTATTCCTGACTTCGTGAGATATCGTGCAAGAAAAAGTCTACATACATGTGACGGAACGCATGCGCAGATCTACATACCTGTGCGCACTTGTACATTTTATGTTAAAAATTTTTTTCAACTATGGTTGAAATTGTAAAATTGTAAAAAAATAGTATATACGTTACGGGACTAATGTTTCCTTCGACCCCTCATGTGATTTGTACCCCTCGAGCCTCTTTTACAGGTTGTTTGGTTTTTTTTAATTTCAAATGTTATCGAGTGCCTGTGAAACATTATTAATGTATGGCGGACTTTTGTCCGTATTTTGAACATACACCAATATTCATATGTTCACTTAATGTCCAGCTTTGGCTGATACTTGAACACTCGATGTACTTTGGCATGTAGCACCAATTCATTATGTTAATTAAAATTCACATAGTGTTTGAAAAATTATCAAAACTGGATCGGCTGGGACTCGAACCCGGATCTCTTGGTACTAGCCAAGCGCCTTACCAATTAGGCCACCGACCGACCAATTAGGCCAGCCGATCCGGTTTTGATAATTTTTCAAACACTATGTGAATTTTAATTAACATAATGAATTGGCCATTTGCCAAGGTACATCGAGTGTTCAAGTATCAGCCAAAGCTGGACATTAAGTGAACATATGAATATTGGTGTATGTTTAAAATACGGACAAAAGTCCGCCATACATTAATAATGTTTCACAGGCACTCGATAACATTTGAAATTAAAAAGTGTACTGCGTCTCGCATTAAAGAGAGGATGTGTTTGATTGATTATCAAAATTGGAGTGAGTAGATAGGCTAGGAGAGAGCTACCCCACAGTAGAACCCCAATTTTCCGGACTACTTTTTTGACCGTGTTAAGAACCGTGTAGTTTGGGGTCCTACTGTACCTAGTGTATGAATTGACCTTTGACCCGGCACGTACCAGGTACATGTATTTAAAATTTGTTGTTGACATTTGACCCCACACGCGCTCATACTGTTAGCCTTGAAATTCATAAGAGATGAGTCATTACCCGCAACCAAATTAATTTATGTTAACCCATTATGCGTCATCACAATTTACTTATAACAATTTGGTTGTGTGTTAACCCATTACCCGCCAGCACTGACGTAGTTTTTGAATGCAAACCTAACGCATGCGCAGACTGAATTTAAGTACACGACGCATGCGCAGACTGAATTTTAGGTTACAATTTGATAGATGGGGTACACTACCGCGTCAAAAATGTGGGGTTACCCTAACTCGGGGGGTGGCCCCAAACTTTTGACGCCGTACTGTACTTAAATTTTTGGTACACTGCCGTGTCAAAAGTGCGGGCCCCCCTGACCAAAAAGGTATCCGATCACTTTTTTAAGCGTACTGTACGTGCAAACCTTGGCCCCAACACGCGCTTGCCTTAATTACGTCATCTTAAACGAACTATCACGTCAAAAAATGTGGGGAATACCCTAACTCGGGGGTGGCCCCAAATTTTTGACGCCGTACTGTACTTAAATTTTTGGTACACTACCATGTCAAAAGTGCGGGCCCCCCTGAGCAAAAAGGTATCCGATCACTTTTTGAAGCGTACTGTGCTTATTACGTGCAAATCTTGGTCTCACTTAACTGCGTCATCTTAAATTGGGTGCGGTCGCTAACGATAAATTTTGTCGGGGGCGCACTGTACCAAGCGCTAGATTTTAAGATTAGACTCCGGGGTCCAGATTTCTGACCGCTACTGTACTGTAAATCGAGTGTCTACTGTACTTTTCAACAAGTTTAAGCCTGTTTTCAGCAAAGTCAGCACTTTTTTAATTTGTTTATTTATATAAGTTTTAATTTAAAAAAAATGTTTATTTAAGATTTTGATGACTCAGCAATTTTTTTGTTTGGATTTCAAATACGAAATAGTCTTCTTGGAATTTTTTAATTTATGGCCTGATTGTTGAATTATAATTATAGTATGATTCATACAAGCGGGGATTTTTGTTATATTTGTTTATTTATATAATAATTTTGGATCATGTAATAATTTTAAAATTGTTTATTTAAGATTGGGAGGCCGCTAAATTTTGTGGGGGCACTGTACCAAGCGCTACCGCAAAACTAACTTCAGACTCCAGGGTCCAGATGTCTGACCGCTACTGTACTGCCGGAAATTTGGGTGTCAACTGTAACTCAGGGGTTTTTGTGTATATTTAACCTTGGAAAATTCCAGGAATTTTTATCAGTTTTAACATAAACAAACAACTAATAATTAAATGTTTGTTTTAGCTGAATTATAATCGTAAGACTCATATAAGGAGTTTTTTTGGTATAAGAAAGATGACGTCATGGAATATTAATGAGTTAAAAAATTGTTTAGTAAAAAATATCAACCATTGTAGGCCTCAAGCAAGAAATTATTTTTATCAGTTTTAATACTTTAACATTTAACCTACAGTGACCAATTTTTTAGTTAACTAACAGAAGTTCTTGAAATTTTAACAAGTTACAAAAAATATTACTTCTTATGGTGCACAACATTTTTGAATTTGACTGTAGCACAAAACTGTTTCTATATCAAACGAAAATTATCTGAAATAATTCAGTATGTACATATGTATAGACTCTGTATATTAAAAATATTTTATGTATACACTCTGTATATTGAGAATAAGAAAGAAAATTTGTATATAATTTTAATTTTTATGAATACTAGTAAACGAATTGTATAGCCATTTATGAATAAGTATTAAATCTAATTATAAAATATAAATATTGCAAAAAATTTGTTTAATCAGCAAAATCAATGTATATCATTTTAATACTGATACATATTCATATTAGGGTATAATAGTATTGTATTTAACATTTTTAAATAGAATAAAAGTTCAATTTTTGGTTTTAAATTACTATAAGTTAAACACGTCGCTTAATATAAAAAAGATAACAGCATTGAGTTTTACTAAATTTTTAAGTCTGTAAAATCAAAATTTTTTATAGACTAGAACATTTTGAATTTGCTACTCTATCATTAACATACAAATAATATCATGTGTATATAACGGGTGTATATTTAGTATTTTTAATAAATATTTTAGTATACAGGGTGTATCATGAAATATGCTTTTCAATTAGAACAATAAATTTCATAAGATTTTTGTTAATACTCTTATAGGTTAACGAAAGAAACTTTTTGCTGTAAAAAATAGGGGAATGCAGGGTAATAATTAAATAAAACGCACATATTTTTTTTTTTTAAATTTTATTTATAGAATAAATGTATACAAAAAATTAAATTGCTTAAATCTATATATTACTTAAAATCTATTTATTTTCCATATAAAAATTTTTTAAAAGAATACAATTTTCTAATGAACAAATTTTATCTGAATGAAGCATACAGCGTCTTGAATAATATTCATCTCGCAGAATGGAAATCTTCGGTACATCAAATATTTCTTCCAAATTCAAAATCCACGGCTGGTTTTCGGTACCATCAAACAAACTTGATATCCATTTCTTCTTTTCACCACCCTTGACGTATATAACATCATACTTCTTTAATATAGGTTTCAATATGGTATGAAGTTTTTTGTATGGAATAAATCCATACGACCAAGGTATGCCATGCCAATTTCGGTAAAGCCAACTGGCTACTCGTTGATATTTCTTCGGCAACTCGTTGAAATCAAACGGTGCGTCGAATATAAGATGTAATATATCATCCGAATTTTCTGCAGCAATACCAACTTCTTTAAAATAAAATTCGTTGTTAGCTCCTTGATAGCCTTGTATGTCAAGAAACGCCATTTTTTACCGCCACCGTAGAACTGAAATTATTCACACAATCCACAACTTTATATAGAATAATTGAAAGTGGTGGGGGTAGTTAGTTAATTTGTGGAACGTATTCGAAAATGGCTATTAATAGCTATTGCTAGTTTACCATCAAATTACAAACTGTTAATAATATTTAGCACATTTGTGAGTACCAGGTTCTTTTCACTTTAAGACCTAGTGATTTAAGGAATGCTAAATTTTCAGGTGAAATGTGTTGTTGCTCAAAAGTTTTACGTTTAATGATCTTAGGTTTCGAAAGTCCTTTGCTAGGTTCTCTAGCGGTGGACTGCGCTGAATTGTAAATTAACATGGTTCCAAAATGTAATTGTTTTACCACGAAAGTATAATTTTCAACGAAAGAGATGTTAACTCTTTGACAACCACCGGTAAATAGATAATATTTTATGTAAGTTCAACTATTTTATACCCTTCAACCATGATAAGGTGTATAAGCTTGAGTATAACTCAGCAAATTATATAGCGGTGGTGACGTAACACACAAATGCGGTGGTTGTGTTGCGTTTGTGGCGGTGGCGGTGTTTGTGTGGCGGTTGTGTGGTGGCGGCGGTGGTGTTTGTGTGGCGGTGGTATTTGTATGGTGGTTTCGATGGCTGTGTGGTGGTTGTGGGGGTGGCGGGGTAGCAGCGGTGTTTGCGGCTGACGTGCACAACTTTATCATTAATTCAATCGAAGCAGCAATTTACTGTAGACAATAAATCGGTGGTGACATCTCGCGGTGTTTGTTGAACGCAATATCTAAATTAATCATCATCATAATCGCTAGCATCTTCTTTATCAGTTTCATCCAGATAATCACCTAGTGGCTCAATAACATCAGCCTTTTGAAGTTCACGAAGTATAGAGAATATTTCTTGACCGACAGTAGTTTCTCTTAAAGCATCTAACTCTTCGATTAAAGCTTCACTATCGTCAACGTTAAACAATATGTTTTTATTTTCCTCTATACTCCGAATAATATTGAGTATTTTTTCACCAGTCTCTGAAGTCTCGTATAAACGTCGTAATTCATCTATTAAAGTATTAGGATTATGCCAGTATTTTATTTTTTTCGATTGCCTATTAGCATTTTCCGAGTCGTTGTATTTGATACGCTTAGCAAGCAGCTCTTGGTCCGTTGAATTGACTGGACGTTTTATTGCTATTCGTTCATTAGAATCCTCAACTTTATTTTGAGTTTCTTTGATTAATAAAATATCCAAAAGGGTTTGCAAAGCTGTAGTTAACTTGGGAATGATAACAGTTCCACTATCAGAAGTGGTTAAAACCCTGTTATTATACTCATCGCTGGGTGTGTAAACATTATTTTGATTTCTTAAATTATTAAATTTAGTTTGAATTGCTTTTGATGCAGCTTTAATTCTTTGTTCAAGTGGATTGACCCTTTCTTCAACTTTAATGTTTAGAAATTCATCATCAACATCATTCCTCCCGGTATCATAACTAGATAAGTCATCAGCCGTGTCTAATGTTTGTCTTTTTAGCGGATCAAGAGAGTAACTATTTTCAAACCTTTTTGGTGAAAATTCCCGCATATGTGTATTTCTTATATGACGTGAAAGAGAATCTTTCCGCGAGAAGCTTTTATAGCACCGCGTACACTCGAACATTATAATAGATGTGTAAAGCTCAACTAGTCTTACAAGATTAATTCAGAATTGTGTTAGCGATTACTTATATACTCCACCACCACCACCGCCGCCACCGCACCACCACCACCACCGCCGCCGCCACCGCCACCACCACCGCCGCCGCCACCACCGCCGCCGCCGCCGCAAACACCACATCTGAGTTGCTCATTTTACTCCATGAAGTAGCTGTTGACATCCGGCTTACACATTTTGCCCCCATTACGCTCTTTCGGTTTGGAAATTAGTTCAGAAAAATGAATGAAGAGCCATATGCAAGTGTCAGGTGACTCAACACCAACATTAGAATACTTTCTCCTGAATATAGGCAATTACATTGCGTTGCCAACTGCGTCCATACCTACTGAGAGTCTTATCATAATTCAAGATATAATTTGGGAGGTTCTAGTGTGTTGTAAAATAAGAACAATATAAAAATTTATACGTAAAATAATTTATTTTTTAATGAAATATACGTTTACAGCATTAAAATTAAAAAGTAAATCAATTCATTTTCATATCTGACAGTTACCTTAATCTTACATCTAACATCATACATGTGATAGCTATTTACTAAATTCCACAATATGTAAAAAACCACTAGAATCAGTTCCTTTATATGTAATAAAATATTGTCCTGTACGTAAACATTGAATGGTCTGCTCATCCAAATCCGCGAATCGTTTTGGAAGGAACACTTGAGCATCTGCAAGTTCCACCGCAACCGCTGGCCCATATCGAGTTTCCATGCGTCGTACATCAAGAATTTTCCACGTTTCATACGGTTTGAGTGTAGATAGCGATTTGAATGGTTTACCAGCACCAAGTTTATTCAACTTCTCCAAAACCGGATCCATTGTTGTATCAGTGGCAGTAAAAGTGGTCCACAGATCACTTATACTTAACTCAACACCGTGTTGTTCAGACATTTTGCCAATACACTACCAATTTCTGTTACAGCACGTCGCTTAAATAAATTATGAGTTGCCACCACAAAAACCACCACCACCACCACCGCCACCACCACCACCACCACCGCCACCACCACCACCACCACCACCACCACCACCACCCCAACTACAAAATTTGAGTTGCTCATTTTACCCCACCGATATGTTTATTCCCACACAGCTACAAATTAAGTTACTCTAAAGCAACCACACCTTCATATGATCAGTGTTTATACACCACAACCAATGGAAAATATCAAATAAACATTAACATTTATTTAATAATGAGGTATAATGTATATTTTGAGTATTCAACAGAAACTTTAATACTGATTAATAGCTATTAGTCAATTCCACTGTTACTCAAAATATACATTATACCTCATTACTAAATAAATGCTAATGTTTGTTTTAACAACCGTGGAATTGGTCAATACTTATGATGTGGCAATCAGGTGATTGATTTTACTAAATTATTCGCAATTGCAGCGGCTTTTACATGTGGTACAGTTTACATAATTGCAAACACAGTTTGGAAATGGCATCATACATCGTTTACAACACATGCAAATTCGTTTTTCGTTTCGACACCTATCACAATACTCGGGGAAGGAACACTTACACTGTGGTGGTTGAAATTTACAAATACCACAAATCGGCATGTTGTTTTTGTTTACTTTCTGGAACTTAACCAACAAATGACATCCGGTTAATAATTCAGTTGTATTTATAGTATTTTGACTGAAACCAAATAATCTAATATTTTATAAAAAATCGATATTTAATCGATATTGACCAATTCCACTGTTACACAAAATATCCATTATGCCTCATTACATCGCTGGTCATTGCGTTATAAATAAATGTTTACGTTGGTTTGAGCAACCGTGGAATTGGTCAATATGTATTATGTGGCAATCAGATGATTGATTTTACTAAATTATTTGCAATTGCAGCGGCCTTTACATGTGGTACAGTTTATATAATTGCAAACACAGTTTGGAAATGGCATCATACATCGTTTACAACACATGCAAATTCGTTTTTCATTTCGACACCTATCACAGTACTCGTAGAAGGCACACTTACACTGTGACGGTTGAAATTTACAAATACCACAAATCGGCATGTTGCTGTTGTTGTTTACCTTCTGGAATTTAACCAACAAGTGACATCCGGTTAGTAATTCAGTTGTATTTATAGTATTTTGTAACCGAAATTTTCCAATATTTTATCTAAAATCGATATCTAATAATCTTCCAGCATAAGAGCAGGGAAGAGGAACGTCACCAGATTGATTAATTTAGATATTGCGTTCAACAAACACCGCGAGATGTCACCACCGATTTATTGTCTACAGTAAATTGCTGCTTCGATTGAATTAATGATAAAGTTGTGCACGTCAGCCGCAAACACCGCTGCTACCCCGCCACCCCCACAACCACCACACAGCCATCGAAACCACCATACAAATACCACCGCCACACAAACACCACCGCCGCCACCACACAACCGCCACACAAACACCGCCACCGCCACAAACGCAACACAACCACCGCATTTGTGTGTTACGTCACCACCGCTATATAATTTGCTGAGTTATACTCAAGCTTATACACCTTATCATGGTTGAAGGGTATAAAATAGTTGAACTTACATAAAATATTATCTATTTACCGGTGGTTGTCAAAGAGTTAACATCTCTTTCGTTGAAAATTATACTTTCGTGGTAAAACAATTACATTTTGGAACCATGTTAATTTACAATTCAGCGCAGTCCACCGCTAGAGAACCTAGCAAAGGACTTTCGAAACCTAAGATCATTAAACGTAAAACTTTTGAGCAACAACACATTTCACCTGAAAATTTAGCATTCCTTAAATCACTAGGTCTTAAAGTGAAAAGAACCTGGTACTCACAAATGTGCTAAATATTATTAACAGTTTGTAATTTGATGGTAAACTAGCAATAGCTATTAATAGCCATTTTCGAATACGTTCCACAAATTAACTAACTACCCCCACCACTTTCAATTATTCTATATAAAGTTGTGGATTGTGTGAATAATTTCAGTTCTACGGTGGCGGTAAAAAATGGCGTTTCTTGACATACAAGGCTATCAAGGAGCTAACAACGAATTTTATTTTAAAGAAGTTGGTATTGCTGCAGAAAATTCGGATGATATATTACATCTTATATTCGACGCACCGTTTGATTTCAACGAGTTGCCGAAGAAATATCAACGAGTAGCCAGTTGGCTTTACCGAAATTGGCATGGCATACCTTGGTCGTATGGATTTATTCCATACAAAAAACTTCATACCATATTGAAACCTATATTAAAGAAGTATGATGTTATATACGTCAAGGGTGGTGAAAAGAAGAAATGGATATCAAGTTTGTTTGATGGTACCGAAAACCAGCCGTGGATTTTGAATTTGGAAGAAATATTTGATGTACCGAAGATTTCCATTCTGCGAGATGAATATTATTCAAGACGCTGTATGCTTCATTCAGATAAAATTTGTTCATTAGAAAATTGTATTCTTTTAAAAAATTTTTATATGGAAAATAAATAGATTTTAAGTAATATATAGATTTAAGCAATTTAATTTTTTGTATACATTTATTCTATAAATAAAATTTAAAAAAAAAAAATATGTGCGTTTTATTTAATTATTACCCTGCATTCCCCTATTTTTTACAGCAAAAAGTTTCTTTCGTTAACCTATAAGAGTATTAACAAAAATCTTATGAAATTTATTGTTCTAATTGAAAAGCATATTTCATGATACACCCTGTATACTAAAATATTTATTAAAAATACTAAATATACACCCGTTATATACACATGATATTATTTGTATGTTAATGATAGAGTAGCAAATTCAAAATGTTCTAGTCTATAAAAAATTTTGATTTTACAGACTTAAAAATTTAGTAAAACTCAATGCTGTTATCTTTTTTATATTAAGCGACGTGTTTAACTTATAGTAATTTAAAACCAAAAATTGAACTTTTATTCTATTTAAAAATGTTAAATACAATACTATTATACCCTAATATGAATATGTATCAGTATTAAAATGATATACATTGATTTTGCTGATTAAACAAATTTTTTGCAATATTTATATTTTATAATTAGATTTAATACTTATTCATAAATGGCTATACAATTCGTTTACTAGTATTCATAAAAATTAAAATTATATACAAATTTTCTTTCTTATTCTCAATATACAGAGTGTATACATAAAATATTTTTAATATACAGAGTCTATACATATGTACATACTGAATTATTTCAGATAATTTTCGTTTGATATAGAAACAGTTTTGTGCTACAGTCAAATTCAAAAATGTTGTGCACCATAAGAAGTAATATTTTTTGTAACTTGTTAAAATTTCAAGAACTTCTGTTAGTTAACTAAAAAATTGGTCACTGTAGGTTAAATGTTAAAGTATTAAAACTGATAAAAATAATTTCTTGCTTGAGGCCTACAATGGTTGATATTTTTTACTAAACAATTTTTTAACTCATTAATATTCCATGACGTCATCTTTCTTATACCAAAAAAACTCCTTATATGAGTCTTACGATTATAATTCAGCTAAAACAAACATTTAATTATTAGTTGTTTGTTTATGTTAAAACTGATAAAAATTCCTGGAATTTTCCAAGGTTAAATATACACAAAAACCCCTGAGTTACAGTTGACACCCAAATTTCCGGCAGTACAGTAGCGGTCAGACATCTGGACCCTGGAGTCTGAAGTTAGTTTTGCGGTAGCGCTTGGTACAGTGCCCCCACAAAATTTAGCGGCCTCCCAATCTTAAATAAACAATTTTAAAATTATTACATGATCCAAAATTATTATATAAATAAACAAATATAACAAAAATCCCCGCTTGTATGAATCATACTATAATTATAATTCAACAATCAGGCCATAAATTAAAAAATTCCAAGAAGACTATTTCGTATTTGAAATCCAAACAAAAAAATTGCTGAGTCATCAAAATCTTAAATAAACATTTTTTTTAAATTAAAACTTATATAAATAAACAAATTAAAAAAGTGCTGACTTTGCTGAAAACAGGCTTAAACTTGTTGAAAAGTACAGTAGACACTCGATTTACAGTACAGTAGCGGTCAGAAATCTGGACCCCGGAGTCTAATCTTAAAATCTAGCGCTTGGTACAGTGCGCCCCCGACAAAATTTATCGTTAGCGACCGCACCCAATTTAAGATGACGCAGTTAAGTGAGACCAAGATTTGCACGTAATAAGCACAGTACGCTTCAAAAAGTGATCGGATACCTTTTTGCTCAGGGGGGCCCGCACTTTTGACATGGTAGTGTACCAAAAATTTAAGTACAGTACGGCGTCAAAAATTTGGGGCCACCCCCGAGTTAGGGTATTCCCCACATTTTTTGACGTGATAGTTCGTTTAAGATGACGTAATTAAGGCAAGCGCGTGTTGGGGCCAAGGTTTGCACGTACAGTACGCTTAAAAAAGTGATCGGATACCTTTTTGGTCAGGGGGGCCCGCACTTTTGACACGGCAGTGTACCAAAAATTTAAGTACAGTACGGCGTCAAAAGTTTGGGGCCACCCCCCGAGTTAGGGTAACCCCACATTTTTGACGCGGTAGTGTACCCCATCTATCAAATTGTAACCTAAAATTCAGTCTGCGCATGCGTCGTGTACTTAAATTCAGTCTGCGCATGCGTTAGGTTTGCATTCAAAAACTACGTCAGTGCTGGCGGGTAATGGGTTAACACAAAACCAAATTGTTATAAGTAAATTGTGATGACGCATAATGGGTTAACATAAATTAATTTGGTTGCGGGTAATGACTCATCTCTTATGAATTTCAAGGCTAACAGTATGAGCGCGTGTGGGGTCAAATGTCAACAACAAATTTTAAATACATGTACCTGGTACGTGCCGGGTCAAAGGTCAATTCATACACTAGGTACAGTAGGACCCCAAACTACACGGTTCTTAACACGGTCAAAAAAGTAGTCCGGAAAATTGGGGTTCTACTGTGGGGTAGCTCTCTCCTAGCCTATCTACTGGAGTGGCACTCGAACGAACGGTCGGTGGCCTAATTGGTAAGGCGCTTGGCTAGTACCAAGAGATCCGGGTTCGAGTCCCAGCCGATCCGGTTTTGATAATTTTTCAAACACTATGTGAATTTTAATTAAGGTTGTTTGGTAACAAACTTTACACTTGGGTTTAAAAATCTGACTTTTGTCCCTTATTGTTTAATATATTATTTTACATAAGTTCGAAATTTTAGTATATAGCGTGTTTCCAGGTCCGTGAAGAAAAAAGTAAGCGACACAGTGGTCAAAAAAATTTTTTCAAATTTTTCCTAAACATATTTTTTATTATTGCTTACTTGGAAAAAAATTTACTAATCGAAAATATTATTATTAGGTTCTTTTGGCCTTAAACTGACATAAAGCTACAAAAAGTGATATGATATAAAGATTAGATATATACAATACATTCTCTACATAAATCTATAGCATCTCTAACGAAAACAGAACAAAGAAGCATAAAAAGAGCTTCAGCTCGTACATCTCATGCACGGCACCTAGCTCGCATATAGTACATGCAAGTTCGTAAACAATCTGTCGTTTAACAAACGGTAGAGTTAGTACTACCTATGACGGGGAATGGAATGGAATGAATACCGTTGGAGCTATGTAGCTACAACACACAGTTGTAGCTCTAGCTCTTTCTTGGCTCAATGTGTCATTCATTTATTTCTATTCATATAAGAACTAAACAACATTCTTCTTCTATGTCATTTATTCGTTTAGTACAATATAATGTGCGAATACGAGAATATACATATTATGTATATGTATATACGGGTATACATTGTACCGATAAGACATACAGGACGTCTTTAGAACAATTTATTTTTCAGATAGACTGAATTATAGGATCAACAATGATGGAGGGTAATTCCATGGTCACTTACATTACAATTTGATTTAAAATTGGGATTAAAATCTTTTGAATTTTCGTATTTAATGAGTAAAAATCCACTAAAATTTAGTCAAATTAAATCGAATGCGATTGGAACTTTTAAACAAAGGAAATCAAACAAGAAAAAATGAATATAATTTTTTTTCATACAAGATAAAGTAGGTGGTCATTTACGTTACTCAAAAAGGAACATAATTTTTCATCTTTTATAGAATGAGAATTTTCTGTTCTATTTTGATAACAAACAGCTTCATTTAAATAAATTTAAACAAATAATGTTTCAATAAATTATTTTAATAAGAAATTTCATAACTTATTATATATTTTTGATAAAAATGTAACTTTTAGTCGGTCACTTACTTTACACCCTCTTTGGTCACTTACATTACAGTCACTTTAAAACGAATTTTATTAAAAGTAGTTTATTAGTTTGATTTTTTGGAAAATATGATAGATAACAAAGATAAAAGTTTATTTTAGTAATAAAAAAAGTCTGTCGGTTTTGATAGCCTCCATTACTCGAATTCGTAGCTTGACAAAAAATCAAAATAATACTCAAAAGGAGTATAGTAATTATTACAGCCTAAAGAAAAAGGTAAATTTAACTGTACTTTAATATTCATTTGAAAAAGATCACAAGTTATAGTATTTTTTTTTTATTAAGTAATGAATTTTTAAGCTAAATTTACAAAATGAAAACAATTAAAGGTAAAAAAATATAAAAAAAAACGTTGTATATCAGTGATTTAGTCTTCTGAGTATCAAGTAGGCATGATTTTGATCAATTATTTTCATTTTGCTTCCGAGACTACTAAAGTAGCGGAAACATTGTGATCACTTTTGAAAAATAAAAAATTTTTTCTCTCCAAAATCAAATTTTTTACGCACATTTTACGTTTTAGAGCTTCCTGAACAATTTTGGTTTGGGCTGTCCGTCTGTCTGTCCGTCTGTGTGTCTCCAATTTTGCACCAAGTGGCATAACTTCCGAACTATTCGATTGTTTTTAATGAAATTTTCAGAAATTATGCAGTTTGGCTCCGCGATGGTCCCCTATGAATTTAATCAAAATCGGAGTAACGGTAGCAACGCCGCTACCATATCATTCCAAAATTGCACCAAGTGGCATAACTTCGGAACTACTCAATTCTTTTTTATGAAATTTTCAGAAATTATGTAGTTTGGTTCCTATATGGTCCCCTATGAATTTAATCGAAATCGGAGTAACGGTAGCTACGCCGCTACCATGAAGTCCCATTAAATGTCAATATCTTATTTACTGCTAGTCCTATCTCGCTCAAATTTTTAGGGTATATTGGGGGTTAGTTTCTAAAATATTTTTGCTATTATTTTATAATTTAGCCTTTAAGTCTTTTGAGTTACAACAGTTTTTTATAAACTTCAAGGCGAAAATATAATTTCACGGTATATAATATGTATATTTGGTAGAATACTGTTTTAAAGCCTTTTACGACTACGAGGAAGCTGTGTGCCCACACTATTGGCAGTTAATATTCTTTTGAACGTAAACTAAATTACTAAACAACTTAAGCCTAATTTTTGTATTGTTTCACTAATGACTTTTCACATTTAATTTTTTTTTTTTTAAATAATCTTACCAATTTAATATTGTTATTTATTCAAAATTAACTATAGTGATACACTCAAATACAACGATCTTCCGTCTATAAAATTGTTAGTTTTTCTTATCTACTCTGTATAAAGTATACAGTAAAATTATGGAGAAAATTTTTATTTATTTTATTCATTTAACAACACAGTGTTTGCGACGAAGTGGATGACGTAATGATAAATTGAGTATTTCTATTATCAAATTCACGGGACGACAACATTCAGAATTTCCTCACACATTATGTACTAACATTTTCATTTATCTTAATCCCACACTAGCTCAAGAAAATCCACACAGAAAAAGAAAAATTTTTTTTCCACGTTGCTTGAAGAAAACATTGAATTGCATTTTTGTCTAAATTAATACCTAAAAACATTTTTATGATACAAAATCAAAAAAATAAAAAAATTGTTACACTTTGAGTGAGATTTGAACGCCAGACCTCCTTGTGAATGTGGCACAGTCAATTTACCTAGAGGCATCCCCCGAAGAACATGGTGCTCGAAGAACACGGGTCTCAACGAACACGGGTACCCTTCCCCCGAATTACACGGTTTCAAACAACATGATTTTTAAGTACATATTATATATTTGATACAAAGTTACATCAGTCCTCAATGTACACGAATATGTATATCACATGTGGATTCGATTTACACGAATAAAAATCGTGGTAATTGAATCTGTCATTGTAAAAGAAAAATGCTGGAAATAAAAACTATTAAAATTTTTGAGAATTTTATAATAGAAATGATAAAGAATATGTAGAAATTTACATATTTAAATTTTGAAAATGTTATTTTCGACATCGATAATTTTCGATAACGAAAAGTAGATTTTGACAGTCTCAATATGTTCGGAATACCCATAACTTGCTTCGCTTAAGCCTTCAAAAATTTCGTTATTTTTTCGCTACGACGCACCGTTTACGAGATATTTACGATCAAAAGTTTACGTTTACGTCTACGTAAACTTTTGATTGTAAATATCTCGTAAACGGTGCGTCGTAGCGAAAAAATAACGAAATTTTTGAAGGCTTAAGCGAAGCAAGTTATGGGTATTCCGAATATATTGAGACTGTCAAAACCTACTTTTCGTTATCGAAAATTATCGATACCACGTAACTTATCATCGATTGGTTATAACTGGTTTCTTTAGGCTCTGTTAGCTCCATTGATTTAGTCACCAATAGCATATTTTCGAAAAAATTAGTTTTCGATATTTTTCGTAACTTTACGAAAAGTATCGAAAACTAATTTTTTCGAAAATATTCTATTGGTAACCAAATCATAGGGACTAATAGAGCTTAAATTAAACAATTATAACCAATTTATGATAAGTAGTCTGTTATCGATAATTTTCGATAACGAAAAGTAGGTTTTAACAGTCGCAATACGTTTGGAATACCCACAACTTGCAAATTAAACGGAATGTTTTTTTATATATTTTTTTATTTTCACACTTGTAATCTTTTGGTAATCTCAAACTACACGGTTTCAAAGAACACGGAAGCAATTAATCGTGTTCTTCGGGGGATTGCTGTACTTTATACGTAGCGTTTATAAGAAACATTTTTCTAAAATGAATTTGTATCTTGATAATTTTATGAAATTGTTTACATCCAATTAAAATAAACAGTACAATTAAATTAAAAATACTAATTAAAATGAAATTGTCTGTGTGTCTGTCTGTCTGTCGCCATCGTATTCAATTATGTAGATTAAAAAGTTAGCAAATTACCTGGGAACAAACAATGAAACAATTGCAAAATAAATATATTATGTATGTCGGTTTTTTCTCAAAACAACATTTAGACAAAGCAAAAGCACAAAAGTAGTAGAAAATTTTATTTTTATTATGTGTAGTTTTATACATATAATAACATTTAAGTGAATATTTGCATATACAGTGAAACATACAGTAAACCCTCGTTTTGTGCGGGTTTATTTTATATGATTTTAATTATGTGTGCTTAATGTGTTGATTTGCGTTTCTCCCGTATTAGGTTTTTGCTTCCAAGACTACTAAAGTAGCGGAAGCATTACTGTAATCAATTCTGAAAAATACGAAATTTTTTCCCTTCAAAATAAAATTTTTTACGCACATTTTACGTTTTTTAGGTTTGATGTCATGTTTGAAGTTTGCACCAAGTGGCATAACTTCTGAACTATTTGATTGTTTTTAATGAAATTTTCAGAAATTATACAGTTTGGTTCCTAGATGGTTCCCGATGAATTTAATCAAAATCGGAGTAACGGTAGCTACGCCGCTACCATGTCATTTCATTAATATACAAAATTGCACCAAGTGGCATAGCTTCTGAACTATTCAATTCTTTTTTTGTGAAATTGTCGGAAATGATGCGGTCTGGTTTCGCCTTTTATTATTTTGAGTTATAACAATTTTTTTATGAACTTTAAGGCGAACATATAATTTATTTTCCGAGTACCAGGAAGCTGTGTGCCGCACGCCATTGGCGGCAGCGTATTTTTTTTTTGTTCGAATTGTGATGGGAACTAGGAAATGGAAATTTGATCATTATCGCCAGTTTGTTCAATTTTTTAATGTTGCGTACCAAAATTGGCCAAAATCGTGTGTGTCCGTTTGCTAAAAGCAATTCTGTCTGAAATCTAGCTTCGATATAAAAGTTTGTAATTTAATACAAAGGTAAAATATGGTGGAATGTAGTAAATTTTGATTCTGTGAACTTATTTGGGAAATGAAAAATTTAACCCTTTGCACTCGATTGGCGCCGCCACGGCGACACAATAAATACCCTTTGCACTTGAAAGGCGCCTCTCAGGCGCCATCCTATTCTTTACTTCAAACATCACACTAAGGAAAATTATAAAATTTAATATTAAAATATAATGTTTATAATATGCAAATAAAAATAAAATATGTAAGTAAACTACACTGTTAAAAAAATATGTAATATTAAAATAAAAAATATGGAAATTTTTTACAATATGTGTCTTGAAAATTACAATGTGTTGTAAAATATGAAATTTTGTGTAAAAATAAATATTCACTGTAATTTTAAATACTTTGATACTAAAATTACATATAAAAATGGTATTTGACATGTTAAAATAGCAAAATTACATTTCGAAACGAAAATTTACTGTATTTGTATGTGAATTACTGATCTTTTGGATGTAAATTACCGGTATCACGTGATTGATTTTGCGCAATTGAAGGCGTCAGTTGAGTTGACACTGTAATTTTGCATCTCGTACGTAATCAATTTACATTGAGTGGAGTAAAATTACATCCGAAATGTAACGTAAAACATTCTGCAATGTAATTTTACCTAGAAAAATGTTCTAAACATTTTGAAATGTAATTTTACAATATTTAATGTTGGCAATTAAATGCCAACATTAAATGTTATAACATTTTTTAACAGTGTACTTTTGTTTAAAATACTTATCTTTGATGTATTACAATTTTTTATTAAAACTATTGTCGAGTAGCTGAGTACCGATACTAAAAAATGGTTCGAGTGCAAAGGGTTAATTTTGACACGTTTTTCGAGAAAAATTTTTAAAAGTTGGCGTTCATCGAACAGAGGATCAGTGGTCTAGGGAGCGGCCGTTTGGTTAATCGTCAAGAGATCCCGGGTTCCAATCCCAGCCGATCCAGTGTGATAATTTTTTAATCGCTATAAGTAAATTTTTCAACAGAAACTTTTTCTCGTGACGTAAGCTACAAGTGCTACAAATTTTGTCATTGTGGATTCAAAATTTTGAATCCACTTGTGTAGAATGTAAACGTCGTGGAAAGTAAGCGTCTGTTGTACACATATATGTATACTTTTAATAACTGTAATGGCAATTTTCTGATTTAATTATTACAAGAACATAATTACGTAGATATTTAAGTAGATGTAGAACTAAACTACGTATGTATGTGAACCAAGTTTGAATTGGTGTGATTTTTATTCAGTGATAGTGTGAGTTTGTACAGAGAGTAAACAAAAGCCATCTTATTCCGTTCCGTTGTCCTCATAATATCATTTCATTAATTAAATTTATTCTAAAATTATTTTACATTTTGCGAAAAGTCTATACAATGTGCATAGAAATATTTGGGCGTCAATTTGGGTCAGTATATAAATCGCGTGCGTCAATGCTAAGACAATAGAAAAATGCCAGGTGCATATTGAAAGTGTATTTAAGGTTTTGTATCTGTAGGTATGTGAAACAATATTTTAATAAGGCGAGATTCGCTAAAAAAAAAAGAGATCGATTTTTTTTTCTTTCTAAATTATGTTCCTTAGTGTTACAAAAAAATTCTCCTAAAATTTTATTAAAAAAAAAATGAAAAATTAAAAAAGAAATTTAAAAAAAAACCCTGTCGCAGCATCCTGCATAACATAGCGAATTTCCGTTTATAAAAATTAGTTTTTCTCGGAAACTAGTTGACATAGAATAATAGTTTAAAGACCTTTTTTATGTAATTTTTTCTCCATTTTTAAATGATGTAAAAAAAATTTTTGAATAAGTGGAAATTTTGGCAAAAAACTAATTTTTTGCAAGAACAAAAACCATGTTCCTGGCATCCGACGTGTCTGGCTGAAGAACTGGCATCCAACGTTGCCACCAAATTTCATAAATCTAGGACATTTCATTCGAGAGTTATCGTGCTGATACATAAATGCATAAATACATATATATATATATATATATATATATATATATATATATATATATATATATATATATATATATATAAATTTTAGTAAATGTTATTTTTGGGTTCTAGGGACCCTCAAAACAAATTTCTGCCATAGTGTCGGGCTCAAGTCGCGACATGAGACCTACTGTAATAGGTGAATTTCCATTCTGGAAATTCGCTAAAAAACTTTAAATGCTTTTTTCTCGAAAGTACATTTTTCGACATAATTCGAGATATCGACATAAATCAAAGTGCATATTATTCCTCGATACCGTCATTTTGGCAGGAACTACTAGGATCTTTTGGTTCCGTAATATATTTCAAAATGGCGGCTATTTATAGTCGGGAAAAATCGGTGATTTTTGAAAATTTATATTCAAAATGCGATTTTTCGCTGGTTTTTTATTTTTTTTCTTAGATTCTGGTTAGTGCCATAACTGTATATGTATATTTTGAGAAAATTTTTAATTTTTTGATTTTGGTTTATTGGGGATTTCAGAATGCGAGGAAACATCAAATCAAAAATCTCGTAGTGTCGACTTCAAAGCCATTTATACTTAGCTCGTTTTTGAAATTTTTTTTGAAATTTTTTTTTGTAATGATGACATGTAGAAACAATGTTGTATATTTAGTTTTTTAATAAAATATTTATTTGCATAAAAAAATCATAAAATACACAGTCGATTTTTGATGTTTTTTTAGCGAATCTCCCCTTAATTGAAAATTTTTTAAATCGCGAAATTTTATGGGATTTTTTTTTTATTCATAATTGGAAAGCTAATAGAAGAAGCGACAAGATTACGTGAAAAATATCTTCATCCCTTCAATACGGGGAGGTACCGTAGTCAGCTTCGTTTCCGTTGGTCTAAAATCAAATTCTCGAGTTCTCTGCTTAGCTATAAAATCGTAAAAGTATTTTAAAATTACTTTTGTTTCGATTTAAATCGATTTAAACTTGAAAAATTATATTAAAACCACAAAGTTATACCTTACCTTTTCAGCTACCTAGAATAGGGTACTTGACTGAAATTAAAAAAAAAAAATATCTAAAGGTCTAGTTTTTTTATGCATATCAGTTATTTTCTTTATTTTTGATAAATTTTGTGAAAATCATCAAAAATTTTCTGCAAATATTTAAATTTTATTGCCACCTTGGACTTCTATTCTATGTCCTTTCGGCGACTTCACAACTTGGCAGACCATTTCAAATTCGTATTCATTTTCTCTGGGATCTCGCAGTAGTATATGAGCAAGATTTGATCAGGATCTGTGCAGTAATTTGTTTTGAACCTTTGGAAAGAAAACGTTTTTAAGAGACCAAATTCTTTTGTTTACACAGTATGTGAAGTATGAAAAACAAAGTAACATGTTATTATATTGTGAAAATACACTGAGTCGAATGAAAAGTTTACTTTGAAAATTAAAACAACAATTTTCACTACATTCATATGACGTAATAAGAACCGTATATTTTTCCTTCTGTCAAACATAATTAAATCAACCATATAAGTATGCACAACTCTTAAAACTCTGCATATATTGAGTGAAAATGAAAACAAACAGTAATTGTTACGTCATATGTGCCGTATTATACTTTATCGAAAAGTACATATATATATATATATATATATATATATATATATATATATATATATATATATATATATATATATATATATATATACATAGAACATGAAATAGTATGTTATAAAATACACATTTCACATTAATATTTTAACTTAATGTGGTGTTAATCAACTTTTGCTGTTCACTCAAAATTAAGCTGATTTAGTAGAGTGTAGCTACAGAGCTATAATACACACTAAACACAAGACGAGAAAGTAATATTTTCATAAAATCTGTACAGATTAAAATTAATTTTACATAATACAATAATATGTATTATTAACTTTCTCCAAATAATTTAAAATATGTTTGTTGTTAATTTTGGTAAAATATAGTGGGATAGTATATGTAGATAATAGTCTTAAGACACTCCCCCCTGCACCCTCCCACCCAAAGCCTTCTTACTTCTTATTTTACTAGAAGAGATTAATGTGAAATTTATATATATTTTGTAATAATTATACTCTAAGCTTGTAGTAAGCACACTGCTTTTATTCGAATAAATTTATAAAAAAAGGGTTCGTTCCTCAGTAGTTAGAATTTTTAATAGTGTTATTTCATTGGATATGTAGGACCATTTTCAGAGGAGTGCCCTTTTTAAGAACTGAATTTTTCAAAAAATTTCACCGCGGGCCTGAACACTATTAGTTTCCCTTTTTTAACTTGACAGCTGCGGCCCACAGTTTGGGAATCCCTGGTGTATGCTGTTAAGTATGCATTGTAGCGAAAAATGAAAATTTGTTTCATTTTCCACGATTTTTTCTAATAATCTTTCTTTAATTGTTTTAAGTCTTCTTATCAAACGCTACCATCTATATTGCTTCGGAGACGACTAAAATAGCGGTAGCATTGTGATCACTTTTGATAAAATAAAAAATTATTTCCCGCCAAAATAAAATTTTTGACGCACATTTTACGTTTCAGAGCTTTCTGAATAATTTTGGTTTGGTGTCTGTCTGTCCGTCTGTCTGTGTGTCGCCGGTTTGCATCAAGTGGCATAACTTCTGAACTATTCGATTGTTTTCAATGATATTTTCAGAAATTATGCAGTTTGGTTCGTAGATGGTCCCCTATGAATTTAATCGAAATCGGAGTAACGGTAGCTACGCCGCTACCGTGTCATTCCATTAATATACTAAATTGCACCGAGGGGCATAATCTCTGAACTATTCAATTTTTTTTTATGAAATTGTCAGCAATTATGCGGTCTGGTTCCTAGATGGTCCCCTACAAATTTCATTGCATTCGGAGTAATAGTATTATAGTATCCACGGCGCTAACATGAAAGCCCATTAAATGTCAATATCTTATTTACTGTTAGTCCCACTTTGCTCAGTTTTTTATGAATCGTTTTGTTTATTTATTTTTATAAATTTATATATACCTATATTAAATTATACAAAGATATATTGGGCATTAAATTAACAAGGTGCTTTGACGAGTACGAGGAAGCTGTGTGCCACATTTCATTGGCAGCGTATTTTTTTCTATAATTCCTGGATTAAGGGAATCGAAAACCTCCCTTTGAAGTTTATTACTTCGCAAGCAGGTTCTGTATACTGAATCCAGTCTTACCCAGACCGAAAGATGTGAGTTTGACGTAACGAAATTAGTAGCGTTCCAAAATTTTCTCTTCGCAACCCTAAAAAATTTGAAAAACAATTTATGATTTAATAATAAAATACATAGTATACAAAACGGCTTGTTTCCGTCTTAAGCATATTTAAAAATAAAAAATAAAAATTGAAATTCTCAAATTCGATTAAAACAAACTTTTTTCGGGGAACATTTAAATAATATTCCCGAGCAAAAATATCACAAATAAAATATGTTTAATATATTCCACTTTTTTTTTATTCCCAAAAAAGAAAATATTTTTCGAGAGAAGACAAGAGAAGTAGAAATAAGAGAGATATATTTTATATATATATATATATATATATATATATATATATATATATATATATATGTATATATATATATATATATATATATATATATATATATATATATATATATATAAAAGTAAGATTATCATATTATGCAAAGAATTATGAATGAAATAAAAGTTATATTGAAATATGACAAATTCTACTTTTTTTTAATATTAAAAAAATAATAATAATATAAAAGCCAACAGAGAACAATCTGTTCACGGAAAGGAGCTCGAATAAGAAAAGTATTATACGGAAACAGATATTGTTAACATAAAACAATATATTATTCCGGTATAAACATTTGTACCGGGTGTTTCGATTCATGCCACCAGCCCCCCGAAAAAAGAAAAAGTACTGGTCGTTGATGCTACCGTATTTTATTTAGTTGTTGGCTTCGATTCCAGTCTAATTTTGGAAATCCGTGGTTACCCAAATATTTCTGTAGAATTTTTTTTTCAAATTTTGTATCTTTTTGGAGTTATTGAAATACATAATATGTTTGGAAGTATCAGGAAGTAGTGATGAGCCAGTACAAAACCAAGACCAAATATTCCTGGCTTTTCTCTTGGCCTTGCCCAAAGAGTGTTAGCTTCGGCCTACTTCGTAATCTTGTTCTAAAATATTTTAAAACCAAAACTGATTTTGTTCACTTTTGCACTTTTAAATTGTAATGTAGATGTTTCGAAAACTTTTCAAAAATTCTAGTAAATTTTAAATTGGGCAAGCCATACTGGAGATTTTTTAGAGATTTTAGTAACAACATCTGGTACATCTCTAAGTTTGTAGCAAGTGTTTTGCTTATTATTTCTTGATCTTACTTGTTTAGGTTTTTCTATTGGTCGTGCAACCACATTCATAATCTTGATAGGTATCGGTTTTAGTCTTGGAAATCATTTCTAAAATCTCATTCCATTTTATGTCGTCAAATCTGTCAAATCGAAAATTGTGAATTCACTTTATACCTTCGCGTAGTTCATGACTTCCAACTGCTACAAATTTTAAAGCGATACTGACAAAAACTTTCATTTTTACGATTTCGTAGTTCGAACAACGAAATCATTATGCTCTTCATAAAAATGAGACCAAAATATACAGCTGTATTGTTGTCTATTTTTAATCGGGTTACTCGGGTCTTTTGGGAAAAAGAGCATTCAACGTAGACACACATCTTTTTCTTTGTTTTTTTGTGTCATTATTTGTGTTGTACAATCAAAAAATCAAAGATATGAAACTTCACTAAAAAAGTTTTTTAAAATTTTTTAAAATTTTAAGTTACTCAACATTAATTTTTGTGATCGCTGATATTAATTCAGTTTTTCAACTAGTGTTTTTTAAATAGTTTTTAAAGAAGTTTGAAGTATTAATATTAAAAGTTTTTGATAATTATTATGTTTGAAATCAACGATTTTGACCTCCATGTCAATTTGTGTTTGTTACATGGTGTTTTCTTTGTTCTCGTTGTTTGCACAAATTGGATGTGCCTGTTTTTGACAAGTTTTTTAAAAAATTTCTCGACTTCGAATTCCTTTGTGAATTCGTTTAATTTGTCTATTTTACGATATGATTTTTTGTTCTTGATTTTCTTTTCTTTTGCTATGATCTTTTATAATGGTCATATTGACCGAAACATGTAAGATGATTCCTTAAATTATAATTTTTGATTTTATTTTTATTTATTTTTATTCTATTTATTGTTGCTATGAGCACTTGATCTGTTACCAGACGTATATGTAACTCATTTTGTGATTTACGACGTTGGTTTTTTGATTTTTACAATTTTGCAGGAAGTCGTTTAAAAAAAAAATTTTTCATATTATTTAACCTATACATATATGTGATCTGTCGTAATTTTACATAAACACCCGATATAATTATTTACCAATATATGTAATACACATGTTCAATGATATTATAATAATACATTTGTATGTATGTATATGAAATCTATCTTTGAATAATACAACTCCTCGAACTTCGTGTCATCTCATTGCAGGCAGTAGGTATTGAGTATTAAATTTTGGAACTTTGCCATCAAAATCACAAACAAACATTACATTACATTACCAGTGTACTATGCAATATGTACAGCTTTAACCTCCATTACTTACTCATTCTGTTTGATGGCGGTGAGGAGAGGTGGAGAGGTACTCCAGGCAGGATTCATATACTACATATATACATATGAAAAGCTACAACAAAGCTCTACTACCATATCCATATATAACTTGATAAAAGAGATAAACCTAACCTCATCTGTCATTATATAATGTTATCTCTTTATATTATAAGGATTTCGTTCGCTATTATCATTTAATTTGAACTTAAACTGGATCTCTACTCTGTGTACAGAATTTTTCTCTTTTTAAACTGTGACAAAGATACTGTGAAATATTTTTTCGAAATGTATTTAACCTAGAAAATATTGTGTTTAAAATGTTCAAACATTGCAGCATAATTCTGTGACCATAAGCCAAATTATCTTAAAGTCAATTTAAGTAAAAAAAAAACAACAGATTTCTATTGATTATTACATACTGTTCATTAGAACATAATAGGAAAAAACGCCGTGAGCAGCGGCGCCCCATCACGGTAGTCGAATTTTCCCCTTCATCTTCGGTATTGAATGTCTACAAGCGAAATGTGATTGAAAGTCTACAACCAAATTGTCATTTTGTTGGTTTCAAAACTGGTGATGAGTGTTCGGCTGATCGAGGCTTTAAAAAAAGGTTTTAAGTATTTAAGGGCTGTATCTCAGTAAATTTCAATTTTGTGCCGAAAACAGGTAGCAGAAAAAAAACCAACACAATTCGTACGAGGACATTCCTGCCCATGTTTATCCGCTAATTGCCTTTATGTTTTAGTTTTAAATATTAAAAATGGACCTTAAATAGTAAACTGGAAGGCCTTTATAAAGATATTTTTTCTTTCAAAAAAAAAAAAAAAAAATAAAACATAAAAAATAAAAAAATTTTGGTGGTTTCAAAACTGATGATGAGTGTCCGGTTGATCGGGGCTTTAAAAAAAAGGTTTTAAGTTTTTAAGGGCTGAATCTCAGTAAATTTCAATTTTGTGCCGATAGCAGTTAACAGGGAAAAAGCCACCACAATTCGTATGAGGGCATTTCTATCCATGCTTATCCGCCAATTGCCTTTGTGTTTTATTTTTAAATATTAAAAAAGAAACTTAAATAGTAAACTGGAAGGCTTTTATGAAGATATTTTTTCTTTCCAAAAAAATCCAAAATTTCTATTTTATAAATAATAAAAATCCAAAATTCCTAATTTATAAATAAACAGTGACTTTAATAACATTTTCAAATTACTTAATATGTATGTATTTCATTTGTTAAAAAATTGTATTCACTTATTTTTAAATTTTTTAAAATTACTATTCGCCTACTTGTATTTAGAATAAAAAAATGCATTTAAAACACATTTAACAATAGCATTCAATTCCGATGTAAAAATGGGAGAAGTGGGGGGAAAAGTAATGTGGACTCCCTAAAAGGTACTAGCTGGATACTAACTGAATACACGTACAAAATTTCAGGCCTGTAGGTTTCCATCGAGAGTGTCTAGACGTGTTAGAAAACAAGCAAAAAAATTAAGGAAATATTGCCGTAAAAATCGTGGGGGTAAGGGTTAAAAGTTGAAACCCCCAAAAAACAGTGTCTGGCTATTAGCTTAACCTGTACATAAAATTTCAGCCCTCTAGGTTTATTTGGGGAGATTTTGACCCGAACGAAACTGTTAAAAAACAAGAAAAATCATGTTTTATTAGGTATAAAAATGGTGGGGGTAGGGGTTAAACGTCGAGTCCCCCAAAAGGCACCCCCTTGTTACTAACTCAATCCGAATACAAAATTTCAGCCCTCTAGGTTTATTTGGGTGACCTGTGCGAGTGGTACAAACTTCGAAAACGTCGAAAATGCATGAAATTGTAGCTTAAAAATGAGGGGGGTGGGGGTAAAATATTAAAACCTCCAAAAAGCACAACCTAGGTACGAACTTTATCAACACACCAAATTTCAACCCTCTACGTTAATTCTGGGGGGCTGGGGGCCTGTTAGATCCAGGGAAAATCGTTTTTCCCCCCTCTACTCCCACCAAATCATCCTAGGAAGCTGAATTTTGGATATGTTGTAGATAATTGACCGAAACATTATTTAAAACCGGTTGGGAAAAGTTTTAATTCTTTTCCGCCCCCCACCACCCCCTTAAAGGTCGGGTCAGAAAAAAAATTTGCCCAAAATTTGACCCCACTTTGATAGTATGAGGTGCCTCGAAAATGAGCCCCATTTACCAAATTTCATCTCTTAACTTCCATAGGGGGGCCCTACACAAATTAAAAGGTGGCGGGAATATATATATATATATATATATATATATATATATATATATATATATATATATATATCAGACATTTTTTTTTCTACATATTCGTGTTCTACGGGTCCGAAAACGGATAGCGCCCCTACTCTCGCCTCTCGCAGCTCTTATCGTATAGACTGTATAAGTCTAATTTTTCGGAGAAAATTCGACTAAAAATAGGAAAAAATTGACAGTAGAAAAACAGTATAGTAGAAAAACTCGGCTTATGAGAAATAAAAATAAAAATTTTAGACTTAAGATATTTTTTTAAAGCCCCGATCAACCGGACACTCATCATCAGTTTTGAAACCACCGAAATGACAAATCGCTTGTGGACTTTCAATTACATTTCGCTTGTAGACACTCAATACCGAAGATGAAAGGAAAAATTCGACTTCCCTGATGGGGCTCCGCTGCTCATGGCGTTTTTTTTCTTCAGAAATATGTCATCACAATACATGGTTGTACGCACGCCACTGGTTTGAGTGGAAATATTCTGTCTATCTCAGAATATGGGTATTTATCCTGTCATAACGTGTCTCAAATTTTGTGTCGATATCTCAAAACGGTTTTGAAATATTTAGGAAAATACTAAAAAAAAAACGAGAAACTGAACACCCTGTATCTTGGAAACTAATTTTTACATAACAGAACTTCAGCAATCACCTGTTAAAATCTTTCGCACTTATTCACTAACACCCTATATATATATATATATATATATATATATATATATATATATATATATATATATATATATATATATATATACATTTTGCTTTTATAATTATACGAAATCAAAAAAAAATTTTAGTTGTTATAAATTTTATGGCTTAATAAAATCGGTTTAAGTTAATGTCGTCATCAGGACTAATTTTCATATTCAAACAAGTTTTTCACCTTAACCGTTCAGTCAACGTAGGTATTTGAAAATTTACGTAATGGTATAGTCGATACGACGGAGAAGGATCAGTGAGATTACGGAAAAGAACAACGAAGAACTGATATTAAATTTTGTATATTTCTAACAGGGGGGGGGGCAAGTATAGGCTATCTGTTAATTCGGAGAAAACATTTTTGCGACTGTGCGTTTCTTTGTTTTTCTTGCTTTCACGCCTCAACAGCAACCTATAGACTTAAAACTTGACACAGAGGTAGTCTGAGATGGTTATAGGCTACTTTTAAGTCGAAGTACAATTCCCCGGTCCCATAAGATAACTTTCAATGGTTCCCTAGTTAACTATAATAATATAATATCTGTCTTATTTTAGTTGGAAATTTTACAGTAAAAGAAAATAATAGAATAACCGTAATGACGTCATAGAAATGACGATTATCATAATCACTACGTCTGGTACACGCTAATATCAGTAGCGATGTTTTGGAAAGACGTGCTGGAAGCTAGAATACCTAGATTATAAATTTGTCTAGTAATCTAAGAATTACAAGTACGGAGAGTCAGTTTCATAAAAATTAGGGCCAAGTCGTTTGGTTTTGTAAAGTGGACCATGTAGCAAATTACAGTTATAACCTTTCGATTGGCCAGTTTTTTTTTTTTTTTTGAAACTAATTATGCATTTATCACTGGCACCTAAACCTAATCATTTACATTCAATAGGTCCAATTTAAAAATTCCCAAATTTTTTTTTTAATAGGTCAACTTTTGTGTTCATAATGTTCTAAAAGTAAATACACTTGTCGCGTCATTCTGCATAAGGCCGGTCGTCCTTTGGATGCGGAAACGTGCGATACTTAATACGGACGAATATGCACGTTTGTTCTTCGTCCGAAATGATATGTCTACTGTTCGTCCACTAGCTCAATATACGTCAGTATTTTCCTTTTTAATTTTTTTTTCTGAAGCTATAAATGCTATAAAAATACGTAAAAAACAATTTATGGCACGTAATATGCAAAGGTACACAGTTATAATTGTAATTTACCTTCAGTTTCATTTCAATAAAATAAAAATCTCATGGAACGGACTTCTTCGCGCGACAAAATCCAAACAAAATTGGATCTGTTCGCACGTCGCAATTATACGTACGGAAACGGACGAACGAGACGCTTTCAATGGACGAGGATGTATAGCTTGGACGAGGATTTACAGCTGTTTGGATCGTTCGTCCGTTTTCATGCGTATTCGTCCGAATTAAATATCGCACGTTTCCGCATCCAAAGGACGAGCGGCCTAACATAGCGAATTTCCGTTTTAAAAAATTAGTTTTTCTCGAAAACTAGTTGACATAGAATAATAGTTTAAAGACATTTTTTATGTGATTTTTTCTACTCGTTTCAGTGGTGTAAAAAATGTTGCAAACATTTTTGAATAAGAGGAAAATTTGGCAAAACACTAATTTTTTTACGAAAATTGTCAAATAAACCGTATTCCGGGCATCGAAGGTGTCTGGTTAACGAACTTGTTCAACGTTTTGGGATTTCTAATATTTTCACGAAATTTCGTAATAGTAAGACATTTCGTTCGAGAATTATCGTGCGGACATATATATACATATATATATACATATATATATATATATATATATATATATATATATATATATATATATATATATATATACGAAGCATGCTTTAAAGTAAGTACCGTTTTTAAATTACGCCGCCGCAGCGCTGCAGTTGCCGTTTAGCGCATGCGTGTAGTGTAGCTACATCAGTTGGGAAGCCACAGACACCATTAGGACGCCGTTTGGTCGAGTCTTCGTTTGTTTACGTGATTTTAAAATGCCGCCGACTATCGAAAACCCCGCCGACTGTGAAGTGCGTGCTGTGATTCGTTTTCTCTGTGCTAAAGGCTTAAAAGCAATTGATATTCATCGTCAAATCAGTGAAGTTTATGGTGAAAACATTATGAGTGAAGGAATGGTGCGGAAAAGGGTGAGGACCTTCAAAGATGGCCGCACAAACGTTCATGATGAGGAACAAAGTGGGCGACCTTCAGTCATTACCGATGATTTCATTCAAAAAGTGGATTGTAAAGTGAAAGAGAACAGACGGTTCACAATTTCGTCCTTAGCTACGACTACCATTTGTTTCTTCACTTGAAGACGCATTTGGCGGGGAAGCGTGATTCCAATGATGAAGAAGTAAAAACGTCTGTGCAGCAGTGGTTGTCCAGTTTGGCGGCAAGCTTCTTTGACGACGGCATACAAAAGCTGGTCCCAAGATACGTCAAGTGCCTTAATAATAATGGAAATTATGCAGAGAAGTAGAGGAAAGAATGCTCTTTCAGATAAATAAAGTTTTGTTTGAAAAATTTACTTGCTGATTTTTTTTATATCAAAACGGTACTTACTTTAAAAACATGCCTCATATATATATATATATATATATATATATATATATATATATATATATATATATATATATATATATATATATATAAATTTTAGTGAATATTATTTTCAGTTTCTAGGCATCTCAAAACAAATTTCTGCCATAGTCCCGGGCTCAAGTCGCGTCATGACAGTGGCTGTAATAGCTGAATTCTATTCTGGAAATTCGCCAAACTAAAAATTTACAGTTATTCCCTTATTGCAATTTGGTAATACCTAGATGACTAAATTACATTCACTTCATGAAACTATTCACGTTGCCAGCGTATATATGTAACATCCAACGAACATCTTAAGTTATTTGTTAAATTGAGACAAGTACTTCTTATCTCACTGTCTGTCTGTCTGTCTGTCTGGTTGTGTGATTCATTCGTGTATCGTTTTTGTGTTACTTATTTTACTTAGAAGTATTGCCACGTTTGCAATGTTCGGGTTCTCTACGTTGCATTGTTTCTCTGTTTTGTTTTTTATCCTTATTATATATACATAGCCCTGTCTAAATGGTTTAACTTTATTATTTTGGGCACTCACACACCTTCAAGTAAATGGATCGTCTGGTCGAGACTTTTTGGAAAATCAGAGTCTACTGTCTTTCAACCAACTAGTTTTAGTAGCATTTGACTCTATAAAAATCGACATATTAGAAGTGTTACAGTCACAGACCAATAAACATATTATATATTATATTATATAGACTAATTATATAAATGTATAATTGAGGCAGCCAGTTATGACCAAGTTCCGATCTTAATAGGGTCATTCCATGGTCACTTACATATTACAATTTGATTTAAAATTGCGATTAAAATCTTTTGAATTTTCGTATTTATAATGAGTAAATCCACTAAAATTTAGTCAAATTAAATCAAATACGATTTGAACTTTTAAACAAAGGAAATCAAACAACAAAAAATGCATATATGTAAATTTTTTTTATACAAGATAAAGTAGTTGGTCACTTACATTACTCAAAAAGGAACATAAGTTTTTATCTTGTACACAATGAGAATTTTCTGTTTTATTTTGATAACAAACAGCTTCATTTAAGTAAATGTAAGCAAATAATGTTTCAGTAAATTATTTTAATAAGAAATTTCATAAAATATATAATTTTGATAAAAATATAACTTTTAATCGGTCACTTACATTACACCTCTTTGGTCACTTACATTACAGTCACTTTAAAACAACTTTTATTAAAAAGTAAGTAGATTATTAGTTTGACTTTTTGGCAAATATGATAGATAACAAAGATAAAAGTTTATTTTAGTAAAAAAAAAGTCTGTCGGTTTTGATAGCCTCCATTACTCAAATACGTAGCTTGACAAAAAATCAAAATAATACTCAAAACGAGTATAGTAATTATTTCAGCACAGAGAAAAAGGTAAGTTTAGCTGTATTTTAATATTCATTTGAAAAAATCACAAGTTACAGTATTTTTTTTTATTAGGTAATAAAGTTTTAAGCTAAATTTGCAAAATAAAAACAAAGATAAAAAAAAAAACGTATATCAGTGATTTAGTCTTTTGAGTATCAAGTAGGCATGATTTTGATTAATTATTTTCATTTCTTAATTTTTACTAAAATTCCATCATTTCATGGAATTGCCCAATAGTATTCTGTAATATAGTAATGGATTGTAACCGTAGTAACGTTTGCAAATAATTATTGTCAAAATAGGTATAATATTGATAATAAAATTTTACTTTTTTGAGAAGAAACTGCAAAATTTTGAATGAAAAAAAGTGGGATTCGTTTTATTTTCCTACAATAATTATAGTCGCATCTGCTGAAAAATTGACTTTATATTATATTCCTTAAATGTCACCCGTCTCACTCCGTTACCTGCTTCAAGAAAAATGCCTACACAATGGCTTTACGCTTTGTCTAGTAGTATAATATAATAGTGTTCATTGGTTTATGTGCGGTTACAGTATGTTCTGTAATTCTATATGAATGCCAAACGTTTCATGAATTTTATGAATTTTTCACGTTCACGAGTTTTCACCTAAATGTTTACAAGTTTTCCTCTTTCATACGAACAATTTTTCTCGTTGATGAGTTTGTTCGTATAGAAGACAACTATCGTTTTCGTATCGCTTGCTCGAAAAGGAATTTTCTTGTCAGTGAGGGCGAGTTTTTTTGTTCACAAATACGAATTTCCTCGTTCACGCACACAAGATTTCCCGTTCACGAAGAAGAGATTTCCAACAAAAACGAGGACGAGTATTCTCGTCTACGAAGACGAGTTTTCTCGTTCAGAAACACAACTTTTGTCATTTATCGGAACAAGTTTTCTCGTCCACAAAGGGCGAGTATTCTCGTTTACGAGAGCGAGTTTTCTCGTTTACAATGACGAGATTTCTCACACACACTCAAGCTTTCAAATATAATACTTCCCGGAGATATAACTCGAAAGTCGACTTGTAATCTTCAAGATTATCTATTGAAATGAGAAACGACAAAGCAAACATTTTGATATTTCCTGCTCTTGATTTGGTTTGGGAAGTTTTCATTTCGAAAATATTATTCTTTATCAATTTTTAAAATGAAAATATATGTTTAAGGTAGTTACCGTGTGACATGCTAGTAGAAAAAATTGCAAACCAAACTTACTTTATGTCATTATTGTATGTATTAATTGATAGATGTTGATGCATACTATTTTTCATACGAACGTGTATGCATACATTCAAACATAGTCAGTGCCTTCACACTTATACTATCAAAGTTTTTTTTTATAATAAATGCTTTGACATCATTGTTATTTACCCAACAAACATATTAAGTGGTATACGTATGCGTTTTGAGCGCTTTATTTTTTCACACCTGTACAAGATAGACAGGTGCTCTCGCGGACTTTTTTGTAGAGAATTCGGTTCTCTACAAAAAAAGGTCTTAACACTTTTTAATGTATCTATCACCGTTTTCGCTACGTAAGCGGTGAAAGGTCCAAAAATACTATTCATGAATTTTCAATATTGTTTAAACAATAAATACGAATAACCCAAGTTATTTAATATGCAGAGTAGCCAGACTGCTTCGGTTCAGTTGCTTGAAATTGATGTATTTATTAATATACTATAATTTCTCTGATGATTCATATCTTCAATTCAAAACGATCAACAAACAATTCAATTTTTTCTTTACATTCAGAACTTATTAGTCTTTCTCTCCTTAGTTTTTTATTGAATTCTGTCGAGTCATTATATTGTTAAATACACAATAAGGGTACGTAGTCAGAATTTTGAGCTCTAATACATGGAGTAGATACAAACTTTAACCCTAATTATCTTAACTCAGAAACGATCAATCTTTCCCAAATTACAAAGACAATCAGATGTAGTATTCTTCTTTATACTATTAAAATTTGAAACTATTCTGTCGAAAAATTGATTGTCGCCGTAACTACCTTAAAAAAATTTAAAATCCAATTATAAATGTACTATACAAATAAACATAGTATATTATGTAAACATGTCATATTGTAAACATTTCTATGGGTCTCCGATGTAAATCTATGTACAAAGTTTTTGCTGCCAATTTGGTTTTGTAGTAGTACATTGGACATATTTTATAAAATTATGTCGAAATATGCAATATGATGCTATGTTAGCTATTATAGCTATATAGTAGCTAGCGTTTCGGGCTACCTAGAATACGCATGCGTGCTTCCCAATTGGTATACACAAAAGCGGATTTTTGTTAATTTTTTTTTTTTTAATTGTCGAAACAGTAATAATTGTAAATATGTTGTCATATAGAATTAAATGAATAAATAGGGTAGTTGGTCCAAATATCACTCCAGGCATTCTGAATATTTCCGCTCTCAATAGTTCCGCTTCCCCAGTTTGAGACTCGAGCGTTACCCCCACTTTGCCACCTATTATAATTTCATACGAGCTAAAAATGTTTTGTTTATATTAAATGAAAGAAAAATTACCTAAATTGAATAAATATAGTAAGACAATTTAAGTTTGTAACATCATTATTCGACCAACTGATCAGCATTGTTTATACTGTTCCACTGTTTCACTGATATGTATCAATTAGTGTCCTGATTATGTAAACAGATAGACGTAAATTATTATGTGACATATATCGGTGTTATGCATGCAGGTATAAAAATTAAATTAGAAGAATACATTTAGAGATGCGAGCGTAGTCTTGCAAAATTTTATGAGGAGATACATATTTGATCAGTAAAAGAAAAAGGTTACACAATAGTCAGTACTTTTTAATTAATAATTACAATTAGATTTTTAAAAATAAATAAAAAAGAAATAAAATAAACTTGTTAACTGCGTACATAAATAGATGATTATAGTGAAAATGATATACCATTAAGTAATTATACATACCTAACTGTAAGTCCAATACCGTACACACGTACATTATACTCATATAGTACAATTATGCATATCAGCATATCTGTACATATGTTAAACGTAAACCACTAGAGTTTCGTTACATGGTTATATAAATATTAATTTAAATTTTTAAGTTACATTATTATTTTTAGACCCCCGTACTTTTCTTTTGATGCTCGTGGAAAAATTTTCAATTTTGACACAATCATAAATTATTGAACTACAATTTCTGAATTTAGACATAAAGAAATTTATTACCTTGCTAGCGAGCAATTGGAATTCGGTGGGGGAACAACAATTCCTGGAAAAGCTATTCCCCTAAATCTAAAATTTGCTAAATTCTGATAATTCATGACCGAAAATTGGTAGGGCGCCTCATATTTTAGCCCTTTCAATTTTTATTCCATTTAAAAAAAAAAAACTCTTAATTGGATTATACTAAGCTTATACAAGTGCAGGGTGAGGGGGCATAAAGTTTTTTTACACGTAGGGATTATAAATTCGGCCCTAATTATCCGTATTATTAATGGTGTCCAATCAGTTCAATTTTCAAGTGGCACTTTCTAAAAATTTGTTGTAAAGTTATGAATATCTTTTTTGTATTCTGTTTGAAAGTGACCTACATTTGGACCATTTACCCTATTGATTATTTATGTAATTCATATGCATGTTGTGTTATGTTGGTTGCATATGTGGCGCCATGCTACGCTCCGCGCTCGTTGGCTCTCATCGAATGCAATGAAACAGTTGAACAATTTTTACACAATTTTTTCGAATTGAAAATTTTTTGTTGTTTTGTAATTCCGTTCGATTGGTTTCCGCACGTTTCAAATTCAATTTCGTTGGAAAAACCGTAGGTATGGAAAATTTATAATTTTCACGTAACTTAATTAAATGGAAATATTCAAAATTTTAGTATCAATAATGTTAAACCGTAAAGTTTGCAAAGAGTAAAATTGAAAGTTCTGAAATGAGGTGCAAATCTGATACGCGTACTGAGAGTTGACTTGCAATTTTTGGCGAAGAATCTGTACAAAATAAAATTAAATAGTTAATGTTATTTGACGTAGTTATTGCGTATCAATAAATATAAAATTTGAAAGTTTATTGTTTCCGAGACTACTAAAGTAGCGGAAGCATTGTGATCACTTTTGAAAAAGAAAAAATCTTTTCCCTCCAAAATAACAATTTTTTACGCACATTTTACGTTTTAGAGCTTCCTGAACAATTTTGGTTTGGTGTCTGTCTGTCTGTGTGCCGCCAGTTTGCACCAAGTGGCATAACTTCTGAACTATTCGATTATTTTTAATGAAATTTTCAGAAATTGTGCAGTTTGATTCCTAGATGTTCCCCTATGAATTTAATGGAAATCGGAAAACGGTAGCTACGCCGCTACCATGTCATTCCATTAATATACTAAATTGCACCAAGTGGCATAACTTCTCAACTATTCAATTTTCTTTTATGAAATTGTCAGAAATTATGCGGTCTGATTCGTAGATGGTCCCCTGAAAATTTGATTACATTTGGAGTAATAGTATCCACGGCGCTACCATCAAATCCCATTAAATGTCAATATCTTATTTACTGCTAGTCGCACTTCGCTCAAATTTTTAAAGTATTTTAGAGGTTAGTTTCTTAGGTTTCTCTAGGTTAGCTTTCTTTCTCTAGGTTAGTTAATAATATTTTTGCTATTAATTTATAATTTAGCCTTTAAGTATTTCGCGTTACAACAATTTGTATGAACTTCAAGGCGAAAATATAATTTCACGGTATATATATATATATATATATATATATATATATATATATATATATATATATATATATATATATATATATATATATTTGGTAGAATACTGTTTTAATGTCTTTTACGAGTACGAGGAAGCTGTGTGCCATACCCCATTGGCAACGTATTTTAGCTTGTAAACTCTAAGGATACAGTCGGAGGGGGATTGTCAAAACGTAACTTGCCTTAAAATTAAAATAATTTTGAAATCTGTAAACAAAACTCTCTCTCTTTATTCTTAAACGATAGTAGATTAGCTAGGCCGATACGGCTGAGGTAAGCTGACGGAGTCCATCTACTTTTCTACTCGATATCACTAATGTTTATTGAGAAAAATGGACGTAAATTATCATTTTGGTTCGGATCCCTAAAAAAGATTCGTAATAAATTAAAGCATTGACCTCGAAAAATCAATATGTGACAACGAAAAGACGAAATTAGTTGTATAATTTTTTATTTCGTGTTACAGTTCGACAAAATGTGTTCCTCCTAATAAACTATGGACGATGATGAAGGATAATAAAATGAAATAAATTTCGTTTATTAATTTTCTATGGCTCTTACGTCACACGGTCAAAAAAAAAAAAAGAAAACAAAATCTATTATTAAAAAGGAAAAGAGCCGAGAAATGGTTATTATTAAATAAGCACAATAATATTAAAGGAAAAAATGAGGTTAATTTTCTTCCACAGGAATGAATTATTTCAACAATCGATCATGCATTGTGTTTATCCTTACACAATTCAATTTTCTTGTTTTTATTTTCTCCGTATTTCCTCCTAGTACCCACTTCCTACACACACTTCGAATGTGGTGACTCTTTTTTTTGTCACATGAGATACATATATAGGTAGATATGTAATAATATAAAAATGTTTTTATTGTAGCAACCAATTTCCTGTTTTTGTTTTATATCATTTTTATCATTTTTATTTTAAAATGAATCGGGTTTGCGTGTTGTTCCGTATGGTGGCATTGCTGTTGTCGGTATCTGTGATTGGCTACAGAGTAATTTTTATGTAATCGCTCCGGGCTACTTTGTTCCCGTTTTCTAGTTTGTGATTCAATTGTATTTTTCAATTTTTTTTTTTTATATCTTTACCTGAAAGCGATCTGAATGTTATTTTTATTGCGTACCTTATTTTTTTTGTCTGGTTTGACATTTATTGCTCAGTTTTATGATAACACCGCAAGTCAGTTACAAATTTAGAAAATGGAAAATATGTGAATTACTAAAATCACTTTTTACTTTCCGCTAGACGCCGCTTATTATATTAAATGTTACCTGGTAGAAGCAAAAGGGTATTTTATCTTCTGCTCAATCTCACTGTTAGTTTAACAGAGAGTGAGCATCATTTTGAGTTAAATTTTAATCCCGAAAATTAGCGGCTATCCCGAGCACAGCTTGTCATATGAATTATACCACTTGAATGACTCTCCCGACTTGAACTCGCCTCGTGTTGGTAGCTGTAAAGCCGGGTACACACGTGAGCACGAACGCACATGAGGCAAGCCGAGGACGTACAGTATGCCTCGAATTCAATTTCCGTTATTTCCGAAAGTTCCTACGAACGAGGCTGAATAAAATAAGCGAGCCATTAATTCTCATTTGTTCAGCACTTTTAAAAAGTTGGTGGTCTACTTAATTATATATAAATAGACCTATCTCTACAAATATCCTAAATAACTTAATTTACGATGAAGAAAATGACTGTTTTAAACATTTTGTTCGAATGTCTCCCGAAGATTTTGTTTTCCTGACACAATGCATTTACGAAAAAAGTTAAAAAGAAAGATACAGATTTGAGAAAAGCAATTTCTGTAGAATAAATATTAGCTGTTACCTTACGATATAATATGGGTTTTATTATTTACATACCTTACATCAATATACGTATTTATATAATAATATAAATAATAGAACCGAGGCACGAATTCCTTTGATGTACCGACTCGATATAGCTCGCCGTTGCCTCGCCTCGGCATGTAGCTGAGGCATGTTGCCGCGCTCTGAACAGACGTATACACTTGAGCAAGTGTACCTCCTCGGCTTGCCTCATGTGCATTTGTGCTCACGTGTGTACCCGGCTTAAGATGTTGTCATCTGCTGTCGTAAAAGCATTATTAAAGCAAAAAATATCGAATGGGTTGGCCATATAATTATGCAATTAAATTAAGTATTTTCAAAGATCATTTTATTTGGTTAGTTTTACATGAGCCGCTACGTCTCATTCAGAGGACTCATGAATATTGGTGTATGTTTAAAATACGGACAAAAGTCCGCCATATATTAATAATGTTTCACAGGCACTCGATAACATTTGAAATTAAAAAGTGTAACTGCGTCTCGCATTAAAGAGAGGATGTGTTTGATTGATTGTCAAAATTGGAGTGGCACTCGAACGAACGGTCGGTGGCCTAATTGGTAAGGCGCTTGGCTGGTAACCAAGAGATCCCGGTTCGAGTCCCAGCCGATCCAGTTTTGATAATTTTTCAAACACTATGTGAATTTTAATTAACATAAGGGTTAAAATTTATTTAAAAAAAAAATAATTAAAAAAATCAAAAACGCCGACTGCATTTAAAGTAAACTAAAACGGTGGAAACAAGATGAAATAGAGAAAAAGGACAATGAATAAAAAGTGAAGCAGTCTGAGGCATCAAACTTTTCTGTTTAACTTGGCACAACAGGTATGCCTCCGACTGCTTTACTTTTTATTCATTCTTCTTTTTCTCTATTTCATCTTGTTTCCACCGTTTTAGTTTACTTTAAATGCAGTCGGGTTTTTTGATTTTTTTAATTAATCTTTTTTTTTGTAACGAAAAGTTAAAAAACAATCATGAAATTTGAATTTTTTTTTTTCAAACGTCTACCAAAAACCCAATTTTCAATATTTTCAAATGATTCTAGTTCATTCGATGCATTTATGCTTACAAATTAAAATGCCGTTTTTTTTCTTTCGGGTAAGTGGTACAACTTATGTACTAGTTAAAATTTTAATTTGAAATTTGTTTTACACACTCGTGAAATAGTAATAAATAAATGATAAAAAACTCAAAGTTCTATCTTTTCACTGTTCGTTAAAAAAAAAAAAAATTCCCGAAAAATGCTTAAAAAACAGGCTGTCACACGGGAGAACCCCCTTAATTAAATAAAGATATCCCTTTAGTGCCTTGTAAATGTTTTCAGAAAAATTTACTTTGCCGTATTTATTTACAAATATATTTGGAAATTATTTAATTTATTAAAATGAAGAAAACTAACGTGAAGTAGATTTTCGAAGTTAATTAAATTAAGTCGCTGGATATAAAGTAAGACAACACGGGAAATAGCTTACGATGTAGCCAACTATAATATTTGTCCGTATCCGTATATAAAACATATTTTCTTCGTCGTTCTCCAGGGAAAATTAAATTATTTTAATAAAATAGTTTCACCTGCGCTGTGACTTTTATGTAAAAGAAAGAACATTAAAAAGATTTAAACAACATTTTCAACTTTACAAAAGTATCTCGAGCTGTTTATTAGATGCAAAGATAATGATACTATCCCATTTACATGATAATGCCATCCTTTTCTTTGAATAAGAGGGGAAAAATCTTTAGTTTCACTCCATACTCCGTTAAGTTTTTATAAAATAATATTATAGAAAAAAATTGACATTATAGCTGTAGTAGAGTTTTTGTTTGAAACCTGATTTTAACCGCCAAAGAGTTGAGGGTTAAAATCAGGAACTATAGTAATTATGCAAAAATTCAGTGAAAGAGATGATTCCGTTCATAGTTACAAGCGAATCCAAATTCCTTGCGTTGCTTAGAGTGAATGGTGATTCACTCCCAACGACGTTTTTTTTTTTTTTCTTTTGAAATTCCCTCCTCCAGTTAACGTAAGATGGGACAGTTTATGCTTAAAGTCACTCTTAACTGCTGTAACTCGTGTTTTGAATTCAAGAATTGTCAATTTTAACACTAACACGAAAAAGGACATTTTCAATTTTTTTCAAAATATTAAAAGTGATGATAACTCTAGAACTATTAGAGGATAAGAGGTAATTAAAATTTACTCCTTCTAAATGTTCGAGATATAGAATTATTTTCTAGCTTCTAGTTAGTATTTCGACAAGACACACGTTGACATTCGGAGAACTTCAATCCAATTTCTTAATTTTCTATGATTCTTCAGACCTTAAGCCTTCAAGATCCGATGAAACCCGGACGGCATATACATTTTAGGCTGTTCAATCCGAGTTTAACCGAAATCGTTACTTTAGTGTAACGGTCAGACATCTTTTTACCGTCTAGATGTGTGCGCCCAGAGAAAAAAGTTTAAACCTCGGAAAACTACTAATTATTAAAAATTAAACGAAATAATATGAATTTAAATATTGAAATAGCAAACGTCGCGACGCTCCATATGCATCGTTCTCACGGGCGTCGTTTATTAATAAAATATTTAAACAATATTATATATAGTTTTATAGAGTTGTTACTATTTGACAATATAATTATATATAAATATTAAATAAGATTTAAAACAAGTCTATTTATATAATACTTATATAAAGTAATAGCTATTTATTTAAGAAATATTAAAAAGGGTGTAATAAGACGCCATACATACATTAAAATGAAACAGGAAAGGAATCGTGATTTAGGAAAAATCATTGCCGATCATGCTCCGTATCATTGTAGTCTAAATTTATATTTAAATCACAACACTCGTGTCATGACGTTTGCATAATTTTTTAAACTCGTCAAGTGCATGTTGAACATGAGGGTTCCGTAGTTAGTGAGTAGAGTTTTTCAAAATTTTCCAAACAGAATATTGAAAAAAGTGTGTATATTTATTACGGTTCATCATTTTTCTTTGACATAACTACGGAATACAAATTTTCGGTGGCTCAGCGTGCACTTGACGATGAACTCAGATCATTCTTATCTGTACAGGACACAACAGTAGTATCCGTTATACTATCTGTAGTGATGTCGGATAATAATTAATCGATTAATCGGTTTAGTCGACTAATTTTGTTTACTTTTAATCACTTTTCAATCGACTATTTTACAGTTGACTAAATGACTAAAATGACTAATATTTTTTTAAATGACTAAAAACGACTAATTTAATAATTTTTCTGCATTATTTATTAGAGTCGAAAAAATTAAAACTAAAAATTATCTTTTTGTATGATTTCTTACTTTTATGTGAATAATACATTGTAATTAGTATTTTTTTTTTTTTTTAAATAAAAATAAAAGTCAATTAAATTTAAAACATTGTTTTTAAAAGAGTTACATAGGTTACCCTGTTCATGAATTCGAATAAAAATTTAGTCGATTAATCGACTATTCTATGCTCGATATTTTCGACCAATGACTAACTTTGTTGGAAAAACATAACTTAAGTCGATCAATCGACTAACGGCATCTCGACTCGACATCATTAGGGGAAGGTCGCCCAAAGCGGGTACTCCTCTTAAAGCAGGTAAGCGCTTGTATATCGTTGTATCGAACGTTTTTGTCAGGTCGTGTGTATAGCGAGATTAACCGAATATCAACCAATGTCAATCAATTGCACATGAACGCTTGTGTCGTTTAATGTCCTAATTAAGCATCATCAAATTTTTTTGTTGGTTTTGTTAAAAATTTTGATGATAAATATTCTGTGACTAGTCACAAACCTTTTTATTTGTAATCTTTTTGGTATTACCATATTATGTTATCATCATTTGACTTTTAATGTAGAAAAAGGTAGACATGTATCGGCTTTCATTTTGAAATTATTCTAAGTTAACAAAATTAAGCCTTTTTGGGCAAAGCGGGTAGAAAAAATAGAAGCATCTTAGTGGAAAAAACTGTTGGAAGGGGAAAGAAAATAAATAATCTTCTTTTTACGACGAAATGAGGGAAGAAGCTTAAAAAAATATTTCTGCCTTGTTTGTGGTGATTTTGATGTGGAATCACCTGAAGTAATGTATTCCAATATGGAGGTTGTAAAGAAAGTTAGAGTTAATTGTTATAAATTTATTATTTTTGTCTTTTTTCAATTTTTTTTTACTTAATTATTGTTATTGTTAAGTTCTATATGATTAAGAAAGTTTATATTAAAAAATAATAACAGTATTTAAATACATAATGTACTTACCCGCTTTGCCCAAAGGGGGTTACTCGCTTTAGGATACCGGTTTTGTATTTTCTTTATTAAAAATAAATATCGTATAAACATTTCTTAAGTGAAGTTTCATTTTAAAGTTCCATAACTATTCTATCTGATAATATAAAAAAGATCTACTTATCGAGTTCAAAGGTCACTTTTTTCGGCGTTTAATCTTAGCTTACCCGCTTTGGGCGACCTTCCCCTAACTATCTGGTTGAATCTATAAATAATAATAAATTGTATAATGTATCATCAGCAAAATTAAATTGGATAACTCGACTTAAATTTCGAACCAAAAAAAAAGAGAAAAGTGAGAAATACATTTCAGTCTGTCGGTCTATCCGGTAATTCAATATGAAATGTGAGATTGACAGATGGAAAGGAATCGAACATAGAAATAATAAGAGATATTGTATAGCAGCATACATATTATCTAGACAACGGAAATATATCAAAAATTTATAAATATAAGTATAACAATTTATCATTTTTATAAACGGACTAGACGAAGAGCTGGTACGGGGTGAGACGGCCGGTATCTACGAATCCGGGACCAGACAAATCATATGCTTGTTTTACTACGTGTGTTCCGCCGTTTTATGGTTGCGTTTTTTTTTCCGTAACAGTATAGAAAAATGGTCAGATATATATTACACATTTGAATTACGGTCCGTACAGAAAATTTTTATATTTAGATACCTATGTACGTCCCGTTACCTCCCGTTTATCTGGCAAGATTTATATCTGAGAAAATTGTTTTGACGTTTACAACATCCGATGATATATTAAGGTATTGTATCAGAAATAAATAAATTAAAAATATAACAAGTGATAATAATAATTTTTGGTGTTTTTTTTTTTTTTTTTAAATTATAAAAATTAGGGGTGTGCGAATTATTCGAAATGTCGAATAATTTGCACCGAATCGAATAGTAATATTCGATTCGAATTTCGAATCGAATAATTCGATTTTTCGAATAATTCGAATTTTTATTCGAATTTATTTTTATTCGAATTTATTCGAATTTTTATTCGGACATTTTTCGTGAAAAAAATTTGGCGGAATGAGGCGGAAAAATCACACAAAGAAGGTTCTTTTATTTAGCTAATTTCCGAGAAAAAGGTACTTTTGTAAATGGAAATTCGCTATGTTATGCAGGATGCTGCGACAGGGGTATTTTTTAAATAAATATTGAAGCATCAACACAAAAAGTACTTGGCTCCATTTTTGCAGATATCTCCATAAAATAATAAATTGACTTTTTTTTTCTTATTTTCTCAAAAACTAGCTAACCTAGAATAATAGTTCAAAAACCTTTTTTATGTGATTTTTTCCTGTCTTTGCAATGGTGTAAAAAAATGTGGCAAAAACCTCTATATTATAGCAAACTTTGGCAAAAAACTAATTTTTTGCAAGAACAAAAACCATGTTCCTGGCATCTGACGTGTCTGGCTGAAGAACTCATCCAAGATTTTTGGACTTCCAACGTTCTCACCAAATTTCGTAAACCTAGGCCATTTCGTTCGAGATTTATCGTGCTGATACATAAATACATACATACATATATATATATATATATATATATATATATATATATATATATATATATATATATATATATATATATATATTTTAGTGAATGTTATTTTTGGGTTCTAGGGACTTCAAAACAAATTTCTGCCATAGTCCCGGGCTCAAGTCGCGTCATAACACCGGCTGTAATAGCTGAATTTCCAGAATGGAAATTCGCTAAAAAAAAAACTCATAAATAATAAAGAAATTTTATGATAGCACAAAATTATTTGTTAAACAGAAATTCCTATTTATTTATAAAATTATATTTCAGATGATGTTATTTACATAAATATCCTTTTTTTTTAATATTGAAAAAAAAAAAATCTGTTTCACATTATTTATTATAAACGAATAGTCCGGAGTTGGGGGTACGGGGTACACATTTGTGATATATGAATGAACAATTTTTTTTAATAAACTCGATTCAAATAATTTATAAATAAACAAACGTTAAATACGAAAGATGAAAAGCAGAGAAACAAATGTTCTGAATACAAAATATGGATCACTATCATGCGACAGGGATAATTTCACTTCTGTGTAGTTTATATAGACAAACAAAGAACTTTGACTTTGATAGATCGTCTGAGGTACAGTTATCCTTATTCGAAATAGCACAGTAACGATTTCGAACGAATTAAAGACAATAAATAATACACATATATATATATATATATATATATATATATATATATATATATATATTATATATATATATATATATATATATATATATATATATATATATATATATATATATATATATATATATATATATATATATATATTTGTATTTCATCCCATGCTGTTCTAGAGAAAAAAAAACGAATTGTCTTGTAGACTTTGTTTTAAGAAAGAGCATTTTAGATAGTTTATGATTTAACCGACAAAGAAATGACGAGATAAAAGATACGAAAAGATACGAACATGTTTCCCGAGGGAAAATTTATTTATTTAGTTTTTTTTTATTTTTATAGAAGCTTAATAATAAAAACACACTCCTTATACAGATCACAACTTAGAAGTTTTAGAATAGGAAATAGAATCAGAATTAAAAGTGTCTCAGTAAACTTGAGAGTCAGGCTTTCTGAACGGCTTCCTGTCGAATATTTCAATAAAAACCGTACCTCACCTGAAAATAAATGTTGCAGTTTCTTCTTCAAGAGTAATTCTGTGCGGGACTTTTTTTCAAACTACTATGAGCCGAGAATCGGAAATTGAAATCGGACACCTTTGATTATTATCAACTCGCTAAACTGATAGTTTCAGCATGAATATATTTTACAATTTTTAGCTCTTACAAGGAGAGGTTCCGGGTTGGGAAATTCACTTTTGGATAAAACTTGGTGTATTAATAGTATATATTTTGGGTATGAACATAGTAAAATAGTAAAACGCACTAGCCAGCCAGTTTCGAAAAAAATGCCCTTAAAGTTTTAAAATTTTTTTAATGTCTTTTATACGAATTTAATATGATGTCTAATCATATTCGAAATAGTTGAATGGTTAGAAGAGTTGCTCCGTGTCCTGAGATTACGGGTTCGGTAACATTAATTTTTGTAACTGTTATACTCCAAGTAGGTATAGAGGTAGGTTAATTCTAATGAATTCCAGGTTCTTCTGAGATACTTCTGAGACACTAGCAACTTCTTTGTCCGCTGACATTTTAGAAAACGGAAGCGACAGTAATTCGCTGCGACTTTGTAGCCTAGTCAGTGCAAAGTGCTATTGAGAATCGAAAATTCCGATCTTTCAGAATTTGAATTGAATCTCTATAACATCTCTTGTTTAAGAATGATTATACCTATTCAATGAGTGAACTGAAGATGATTTAGCACTCCCCAGTGAAGGACCACTCGAATTGTCCAATAATTAAGTATCCCTCCACTTGATCAACGTTTATCTAACACTCAAAATCACCCACTTGTCTTATCACCTAATCAGTTGTGTCTGATGATGCGAGCAAATCGATGAAAATGCAGATACAGGTAGTTCTCGCACTTACGGGCATGTTAAATGTACGACTGAAAAATAGTTGAAGGAGAATAGTGTGGGGCGATTATTTGGGGAAAATGAGCCGCCCATCGGAAGGCCATCGTATTGTTCCAAAATACAGTAAAACCTCGCAGAAACACGTATTTATGTTGCGTACCCTTCCCGTGAGATAGTGAGATTCTACTGTATGTGTATATTGGCCTCATATCATCGTACGTCTTTTTTGGTTCAGTTCGCTCAGAGAGAAGAAAGGAAAAACAATAAAAATGTAAATCGTATACAAATTATATATCTGTCTCTGTTGTATGTACGTTGTTTATGTGTTTCCTTTTTCAAAATTACTTCCATATTTTTCATTGCTTTGGCTGCTGCTCCTTGGTGTGCTGCTTTATTTTTTTTCCGCACACCAGGCCAGGCGACGCGGCCATCCAACAGAATGTGAAATTTTTTCGGGTACCTGATTTAGTAGGATAGTGTGTGATGTAAAGAAATAAGAGTAATTCATTCATATTTTTCTATGTTTATATTAAAATGTTGAGAGAGAATGCAAGTGGAGAAATTGAGTAGGTATTTTATGTTTTCTACTGTGTATAGTCCAAGAGTTGTCGAACATTTTACTGTAAAGTCTTTTACGTACCGTAACTTGGGGTAAGATTGGCCCTTAAGGCTAACATTGGCCCAAATCTTAGAAAAAGACAGTTTGATTTACTATTAAATAGCTAATACAGCTATCAACTTGGCTCTTGTGGTAAATGACAGGTAGCAGCACTGAGTATACTCGAATGCTAAGATTGATTTAATTCCATCTTTTGCCACTGCTCAATGCTGCACCAACTTCACCATTACTTCTTGTGAATGTTTTGTTGCAAACCAACTTTTGTTTACGCATCCAGAACTACTTAAGATTTTTGATTGGTAAGTGTATAACAGCTTTCATTTAATATACATATATTCAGAGTATTTTAAGTTTGTTTTTTCTGATACTTACCTTGTTTATTTGTAAAATGTGATTTTGTAAGCTGGGGTAACTTTGGCCCAAGTATTGGGGCAAGATTGGCCCAAGTATTGGAGCATGATTAGCCCAACATAGAGTCTGATGGAATTAATGAAACCTTAGATCTTGAAGATTGTGTTCAAGATCATGAAGCCCGCCTCCTCCCTCTCAATTCTTCAGTTTTTATCGACTCGTCGGAGTTTGCCGTTGACAATTTTGTGGATGTGAATTGTAATGGACAAAAGCACCCTGAAAGGAATGTAAGTCTTACTAGCAATGGCCCTACGGTTGAATGCATGGAGGAAAAGCTCAAATGCTGGGGGTGACCCGACAAGAAAGACACGCTTTCTTATAACTACTGTAAAATACCCCCACCAAAATTGTCCCAAATTTTCAGATAATCTTAAAATAAAAATAAATAAGTTCTGAGTTTAAAATAACCAGTCAATATATACTTTGAAATGTGCAGAGTTCAATAGCAAATAGTAAAAGGAAGTTAGGTAAATATACATATATGAGAAATATAAGGCAATTTACGTAAAAAAACGCAAAAAGTGGACAAAACTTACCTCAAGTTACGGTACACACTTAATTTACTTCTAACATGTCCTTTATCGTTATCCAACAAATATTGTGAAATATCATTGGTATTTATAATAAACAATTACCTACTTGAATGTAGAGGATTTACACAACACAAAAATGATCAATTTCTTGAAAATTTATTTGGTAAGATGACAAAAGCATTCGAGTCTATTAGCTTTTTGCATAAATTTTCCGAATTAAAGTACGACACTTAAATATTTCCACAAAGGTCTTGAAACTTTATTTTGAAAAAAAAAAATTTAGTTCCGATTAGAAGTTAGGTTACTATTCCTACCTTTCGGCAAAATTTTAACACATGAAAAATTACATGACTTGCAAAAAAACATTAAAATAATTGGGAAACCTTTTTTTTTATATCAACTTTGTTTTAAGTTTCGTCGAAATTTTTAGATTTCAAAATGTTAAGTAAATATGATAAATAGTTCCATTGCCACTGGACAAAAGGTGACAAAATGTTGCTCCATCCTAAAGTTTTGAAACACATAAAATTATTTTGAGACCGTTTTCATGTGTAGTCTCGGTAAACCTGGCTATATTCCGAGATTCCAGTAGACCTAATTTAGACATTGAAGATTCATTTTCTTAACATCTTTCAAAAATTGCGTATGTTCTCTTTTTGATTACGATACTTTCTCGTTCAAGAAAGTCGCTTCGCTGGAAAAAATCCTTTTTTTTGAGACGAGGTTTATGTTTTTTATAAAATTTCAACTAGGACACTAAAAATAAAAAATCTTCAACGGCTCTTCATCTAAATTGCTGCAAATAGTCCAAGACATGTGTAGGTATACGCAAATTTTAAGTGATTACGTAATAAACAAAATATTCAAATGTTTACCAATATCAATAAAAATTTTTTTTCCATTTTCCGTATGGAAAATCTATACCATATTTTAACTGATAATAAAAATTTCAAACCGGAAATACGCACAGTTTCTTTATTTTCTCTTTTTCAGGTAACATTTTCTCAATAATATTTTTTGCTGCTTACTCACAAATAAAACAGACGTATATGATGCACTCCTCTCTCCGTCGCTCCGTAGTAGATGTGTGTATCTGTTTTTCATGAAAATTTCTGTATACAAACGATAACGGTTATATTTATTTGCGCCTTTCGTCGGGAAAATGTAGAATTGTTTTTCACAGTGTTATAATATTATTATTACCCCGAAAAATATTTTGTGTACTAAAAAAAAAAGAGTTGGTCCATCCTGGCGAGCCGTTAGGGTTTCGAAGAAAAAGTCTTGGACCTCCTATAATTCCTATATTTTTTTGAGCGTGGTACTATATTTTACCGAGGAATTTGAGGAATGTGGAAGGGAAGTAAAAAGTGGGAAAAAATGACACAGAAGTGTATTCTAGATTTAGATATTTTTATTCATATAACTGTAGTTATATAATGTTGTGTGACCGTCTTCTTAGAGTATTCAGAGCAGTGATAAGCACAGTCTTGGTTTTGGTCTTACACTTTTTGCGAGACTGGAGTCAATAATATGTATGTTCACTCTAATAAGACGAGTACCAAGGTTCGTGTGAGCAAGAGCAGGGCAAAAGCAGGATTCCTGTTAAAATTTGAGATTCTTACTAAATCAAAATTTTTTTACACAATTTTTTTTACAAAGAATTAACTGTACATAAGCTTGTCTTGCCATTTTGCAGTACTTTTGAGCAACACCAAAACCAAAACTTAGTTTAACCCTAGAATCATACGTTGGTCTACGAGAAACGTTAATCATACCTCGACGTCGTTTTGACGGATGGACTTTTTACGGAGAGTTTTAGAGTTTATTTGCAAAAAACATTTTTTTTTACATAACAATACTACAAAAGTGAACAAAATATTTAAAAAAATTGGATTTGGAAAAATTTCTTAATGTAAATATTTATTAATTTTTTTAATCTTTTTATCAAAGCATATTTTCATTATAAAAATTAAAAAATAGATAAATGCATCAATTGTAATAATTAATTTATGAACTACTATGAGTCAGTGGACATGTGTGACTTTACAGAATGTGAAATTTCTCAGTCATAAATATTCCTATAGATATGTAGTTATTTCCCCATTAGGCACATTTGTAAATTTTCTAAAATTTGTTAGTAATTTTTCGAATAAGATCTCAAAAAATAATAAAAATTAAAATATTTTCCACGAAATAAATTGTTAATTTTTTATTAAGTCATTTGAAATGCATTCTTTAGTTTTCGATTCAATATATTAAAACTTCAGTATTATGTCGTCTCTATAAGTCAAACAGCTGTAATCATCTTTCACATTATCATAATCATTGAATAAATTAATTATAACATGCATATCTTTAATAAATTTTAAAAAAAATTAGGAAAACTTTTATATGTAGTGTACAAAATCTTCAAAAAAAAACATACGTTAATCATAGATCGACGTCCTTTTGACTCACACTATTTCAATACAAACAAAACGACAATGACTATAAACAAAATAAATATATGTGGTGTGTTATAATAACAAATAAATTAGATAACAGTAATCTCACAGCAAACAAGTAACAACAAGTTGTAGTATTGGAGCAGGTAGAGAAGATGTACGTCGTTTTGACGTGTACGTATGATTCTAGGGTTAAGCTTCTTAATGCAGAATCCAGAATAGTATATTTTTGGTACTGTTCTTGCATTGGCTGGTCACTGTTTCAGTGGGGCCAACATATTCCGTAATCCAGTCCAGATATTTTGAAATGTCCGTATACCTTCTAAAATGTGTGTCACCAATGGAAGAAGTACTTCCGTATAGACCGATTAACAACCACGTGTCCTTATTACGTAGTAATAATGGTGCACCCTTATCCCCCCATCCAGTAGTCGGGACAAATTTCTGGTTATAGACGAAAATGTCATATTTTGATACTTGGCATATGAAGTTAAGTTGTTTGCAGTGTACATGATCCTTTAATTCCACTTCAGCCTCCCGTAATTCTTTACTGTAAAAACCGGTTTCGGTTGCGCCCCAGCCAACAATAACGGCGGTTTTGTCCATGACGTCATTGTATATGGGCTGATTTGGTATGGCTACCGGTGACCCATACATACACGGGATTTGTTGTTTTAATTTGATTAACGCAATATCATTATACAAATTTACAGGGTCGTATTTAGGATGCAAGACAATCTTTTCAGCTTTGACAGAGTTAATGGTTTTTACACGTATATCGGGTTTTTCAGTGCTGCCGAGGTAAGCGGTTATTTCATTCTGAAAAGTGACCAATTTTTTTTGAACGGTGACAACAGATAGGTAGTGACGTTGTATAGCTTTTCAACACAACCAAATATGGTACTTGAAGTGGTAAACTTTGAGTGGCTAGTCAAAAGTATTTGGACAGTCATATAACAAACAAATTTTAATAAAATTTGTTTTATAGTTGGATTGCTAAGGGGAGGTTTATTTGAGAGTCGTTAAAAAAAATCGATTTTTTTTTTTGTAGAAATTGGTAGCTAATTATGTGTAAAATATGTTCCCAAAGTGATTTTGCTGAAAGTAATTTAAGAGAAGGTTTACTTGAGATTTGATAAAAAAAAAATCGATTTTTTTGGTCGAAATTGATAGCAAATTATGTGTAGAATATGTTCCCAAGGTGATTTTACTGAAAATAATTTAAAAACAAGATTCTTGCACATTAACCGAATCCAGCTTTCTATCAAAAAAAAATTCAAAAAACGTAGTTCACGCAATAATGAGTATTAAATATAATATTTTGAAAATACGTTTCTTTATATATATTTTATAATATCTCGGAACTACATTTTTGGAACTGGCGGACACGATAACTCAAAAACTATTCGATCGATCCTTTTTTTAATTTTTTATTTTAAAGATAATTCAATTCTTCGGCACCTCTACCTAAGTTCGATACACTTTCAATATTTTTTTTATTTTTAAATTTACTTTAAGGAGCGAAAAATAAGACAAAAATCGTAATCAAAAGTTCAAACATCCGTCATTTTTTTTTCTTTGAGAAATTTATTGATATTATAGGTAGATTTCATCTATGTATTATAATTTAATTCTAAAATAAATGTTTATTTTGGTATTATAATTGCTTCATTAATGCCCCTGTTGCTTCCTTTCTCATAAATACGGTATGTCTGAGAGAGGAAAACATGTCAATAACTAATCTACCGACTGTCAATGATTATCTTCAGTGTCAGTTACTGAAAATTCTACATTAATTCATTTTTGCTAATTTATTTATATATCTGTCTTTAAACTCATTTAGACGTATACTGCATGAAAATAGACAGAATGGTAAATAATAAACAAATACTTCACTTTGCAAAATACCATTTTTATTTTTGAAACAATATTGTCACAGTTTCAAAAATAAAAGTGGTATTAGCGAAGTAAAGTATTTGTTTATTATTTACAAATATGGAATACCATAAAGTAACGCCCAAATCTATTAATAATTAAGACAAAATGGTCTTCACAATACGCTTTTTAGTTTCTATAAAATCAATATACCTACTTTACAATTTATAGTCGTTTTAACAAAAAAACCTACCTTAAGGTGTCAATCACTATACCGTTTACCCTAGATATAAACTAAAATAAAAAATAATTTAAAATATCAGTTCTAAACTTCCGTAGGCCTCTGTAGGCTCATAAGGTCTAAGCACAGTACTTGTTGTGTTACTTGTAATGTATAAGACGGTTATGACCGTACGTTCAAATTATAATATTACGTTTTTTCTATACTGATATCTGGTTATTATTTAAAATATTTGTCTATACGGAGAGAAAAATCATATAATTTTTGTAGATAAAATTTGAGAAAAATTACAATGCTCTCTTATAATGCGTGCGCGATCGACGACCAAAATAAAAAATATGTGCTAGCATGGTAAAATTTAATGTGCTAACACAACTTTTATCACACTCTTATGCATATATGTTATAGTTTAATTCTTGTTGTCGTACTCTTTCATTTGCGCATCTGACCCGCAACCTTATGTTGCTTCTTCGAACCTGTAAGAACTTTATGATGCATACAAAAATGATTGCCAACAATATATTCTAATACTAAAGATAGTGAAGTAACAAAATGATGAATTAAACGGTGACATCCCCGTCCTCTAACACAGTGTAATAAATACTGCTTGCTGCTTGTAACACAGTCTAATGTATCAAGGTGCTTGGTCCGACCCGTCCGACAAAGTTGGTCGTCCACACCAATGGTTGGCTATGTGACTTGCTATAAATGAGGTACATTTCAACAGCGTTCACAACACACACAACCTTCTTTCTCTTTTTTTCTTTCTACTATTAGCCGTTAGCATTTCAAATATTATAATACAGTATGGTAATTTTTGTAAGAAAAACAATTAAAAAATATTTTTTTGTCGGTAATGGAACTTTTTACTGTGCTGTTTTACAAATTTGACGTAGCTAATATTACGGAAACAATATTCTATCCTTTAAATTTTCTATGATTAATTATAATTTTTATATTTTACCGTACAAAATTGAATATGTTTGCCTTTTACACGTCGATTGTAGTGCTGAGCACAGTAATTTTTATATGAATTTTCTCTCCGTGTACTGACATAAATCAAGACAACACTGAAAATCCAAAAAAAAGTAGACTTATCGCGTTCTTTCCTTGGACACGTCGATCATAATTATTTCTAACCAAAAAAAAAAAAAATGTATAGAAATATTTAATATTTATACCTGCATTAGGTACGTATCGTTACGAATATCATAAAGGCAATATGCAGACGTGAGCAGCCACTGACTTCTAATTAGCGAACCTGCACACTCCAAGTAAACTTTTCCAACCTTCTGATCTGTTAAATATAAAAGTAAGTGAAATGTTGGATATTTGCGCATTTAACAGAAAGTAGAGTAAATTAAAATTCACAAAGTGATTGAAAAAATTATCCGGATCGGCCGGGAATCGAACCCAGGATCTCCTGGTAACTAGCCAGTGGTGCTAACCACTACACCAACAATCCTATATGCTCGACAGGCGTCCGAGCCGGACACCAATTCAATCACCTATGTGTATTAGTACTCTCTCTGATTCGAGAAACAGTTACAATTTTAATCTCAAATATTATCGAGTGCTTGTGAGACATTACTACGTATGACAAACTTTTGTTTGCATTTCAACGCACGCAGTATTGATATGTTCACTTATCGTTCAGTTAAACTGAAACTTTAAGCAGTCGACTGCCTTGGTTAACATGACCAAAAACCACATATATAAATTAAAAATCACAAAGTGATTGAAAAAATTATCCGGATCGGCCGGGAATCGAACCCAGGATCTCCTGGTAACTAGCCAGGCGTGCTAACCGCTACACCAACGATCCTATATGCTCGACAGGCATCCGAGCCGGACACCCATTCAATCACCTATGTGTATTAGTACTCTCTCTGATTCGAGAAACAGTTACAATTTTAATCTCTATATATTTGATAATATTTGAGATTAAAGAAAGTAGAGTGTCAAAGTTAGCCGTGTTCGTCGACAGTCGAGAATGACATGAGAAAAAGTTGGTTTTAAAAGATGGCAGAAATAATGAAAGAAGGGTCTATACATAGAAACTGGAGACTGCGGCAAGATTGTAAATCTTGGAAATCGGAAAGAGAGTTGTGTTGTAGCACGATCTAAGATAGATATTGTAATAGATGAAAATTTTGTTGAGTATGTTTTCCATCTTACCAATATATAAGAAAACTAAAAACGGATATTTCTCAGGAGTAATGTATCCATTTTGGATACGTCGATACGTTGATTCTGAAAAAAAAAAAATATAATCTTTTTAGAAGCTTTCATTCTGACACGCACTACAATGGGAAAAAAATTTAAAAAAATACAAAAATGGCAGCTGTTCGAAAAATTTATATTTTTAACGTTTTTCTTCAAAGGGTTTTATTTTTTAAAAATAGTAAAAATTAAAATTTCGCAATATCCGTAGTACCTGCCATCAAGTGACATGTCTTGAAGGTATGTGTACATGCTTTTGAAGTCGATTGAATAGATAGAACTCGAAATATTCTGTCGATCAACTTATAAAATGCTTTTAAAGTTTGGAAGTTTAGTACCCAACACTGGAATCTACCATATTAAAATGGCTATAACTTTGTAAGTTTTCAAAACGTTTAAATTTCCTTTTGAGGATACATTCTGAAATACCCCTGTCGCAGCATCTGCATAACATAGCGAATTTACAAATATTGGGCACTGGCGGATCTCATCTAAGACCTGTACCCATTTAAAATAATTCAGCTTTCTAAGAGTAAAAGGCACTTGGCGCATATATCCATTTAAAATAGTTTAACTTTTTGATGTTGAAAAAATTTTCAAAATCAGTTGTGTAGTTCATTTTTATACTCATCTAAAAAAATAGTTTAGATTTCAAAGAGTAAAGGAATTTTCAAAATCGGCTGAGTAATTTATTTTTGGTATTTTTGGGACCCAAGACCCCGAACGGACTTTGTACAGCATAGTGCTATTCACCTAAAATAACTTAGTTCTCTAGCAATAAGTGAGAAAATTTTAAGAATCGGTTCGGTAGCTTATTTCTGGTGTTTCCGGATCTGCAAGATACTGATGGAATTCATTAAAATATATATATATATATATATATATATATATATATATATATATATATATATATATATATATAGAGAGAGAGAGAGAGAGAGAGAGAGAGAGAGGTTGCGTCATGAGAACGGCCGTAAATTCTGAATTTCCAGTTTTGGAAATTCGCTATAACACAGTAAAAAAATTTTGTGTTAACACATTTCACATGTCCAGAACGGTTCACTCAATTTTTTGTGTTATTTTAACACAAAGCATATGTATCAAATCTTTACACAAGATATGTGTCAGTGATTTACGAGTGATTTGTGTTAGTGACGTACGAGATTGTATATTATATAATATGCAATCTCGTAAACTTTCATGATTTTTTGTAACTGAATTTGTAACAAAATAACTTTAAAATGTAAGAAAATTGTTTCACTTTTAAACGTTTAATAAAACTATATTCGTCAATAACTGGAAAAACTTATAATTTTTCGGTTTTGTTTAATAGCAAAAACTACTCTCATGTTTTTTATTATATATATTTTGGTAGATATATATTCTAATATAACTTACGTACTTATAACATTCTTTTGCTCTACACAAATATTGTGTTACTTCCTTGTTGTTCAAAACAGGTTAACATTTTTATTCTGTTAAAACGAAATTTGTGTTAATATTTTCATTTAACACAAACACGAAATGTTACATTAACGCAGGGTTGTGTTACTTATTTAACACAAAAATTTTAACCACTGGTTTTTTTTTACGCAGAACACAAATTTTTTTACTGTGTATGTATACTTTCAGAAAATTAAACAAAAAAAATCGACTTTTAATAAATTCTAGACTACAATATTGTCTTAAGTGAATGAAAATAACACACATACTGCCATATAGGGGAGTGTTGTTGAGGTATTTTTTTCAGAGGCGAAGTTGGAATCGGAAGGTCTCTTACAATATTTCGTAGAATCGAAGGTGGTTAGGGAAAATACTAATTATTTGCACAACAGATAAAATAGTAAATAAAATCCTGGTACCTATATTAATATTTTTTTTTAACCTCAGAATTACTTATGGTATCTGTGTCTTTCTAGTTCCGGCATTTACTTGGCTGGGGTCCCAAAGTCCCAGGATTACTATTATCATATTTTAAATTACCGTTGTATTCAGTACATTTGTCAAATATGCATTTGGTAGTCACCTTTTTCAGTTCCTGATTGCCCACGATGATATGATTCATGTGATCGGGAAGAGGACAGATTTGTGTAATGATCCAAACCAGATAATCGTAAGACCTAAAATTAATAAAATATATTTGTAATTGGTATATTTTTAAAAGATGTTAATAACCGATGTGCTTATGACATACGTTAAAATTTTTTTTTGTTCAGCCAAACTAAAACTTGAGCATAAGATTTACTTTGCACAAGTTATGACCAAATCACATTGTTTTAGTTAAAAATCACATAGTGACTGAAAAATTATGGTTAATTGGTTATCAAGAGATCACGGGTTCAGACCCCAGCCGATCTAGTTTGATAATTTTTCAATCTTTACGTAATTTTTAATTAAAATATTTAATTGTTCAAAAATAATATAAATATTTACCGAAGTTGTAGCAAAAAATACGAAAATTATAGAAATATTTTTAGTACACATTTTTTCAATGTGTTCCAATTGTTGACTTGTTGAGCTTCTGAGTTTGGTTCAACAATATATTTATATACTTTCACAGTTTTCAGTTTATTTGAGTGCTGAGATTGGGAAAAACTAACAATTTTTTCTAAATTTATCTGGAATTTATACTCTATTTATATAGTGCACAATTAACCCTTTGCACTCGAACCATTTTTTAGTATGGGTACTCAGCTACTCGACAGTAGTTTTAAAACGCTGCAAACACTATTGTATTAGGAGAACATAATATCCATAATAAAATATATCTATTAGTTAAGTAGTATGTATCACAATGTATTGTAGCAAGACGTCGCGTCGTTGTGTTGTATCATGTTTTCCTAATATAATAATTTTCAAATAAATGAAGAAGGCTGAGAAACGGAGCGAAGTGGAATCAAAAACGTGTTCACTATCATCGATATAGGGTCTGATATCGCTCCGATAAAATATTATCTCAGTGGTATTGGTATTGGAGCGGTATTGAAGCGAGAGCGAACCATGACTGATATCGGACCGATATCAGAGCGATGATGTGAATGAATACACTCATTATTTATTATGTAAGAATATTTTATCGAATCGGGACCGGAGTGATATACTGAGAGCGGAGCGTTAATGTAAATCGGGCTTTAGGTCCCCTAGCCTGTTGTAAATAATAAAATGCGTACCTATTGTTTATGGCGCCGCTGCGGCGCCTAATGAATAGAATTAATATTTCTTGTGTCGCCGTGGCGGCGCCCATTGAATGCAAAGGGTTAAATGATAAGAATATTTCGAAATTAGAAATTGATATTTATTACAATAAAATTTTATGCTTAACTTGTTGAGATAAAGAAAAATCTGTCAAATTTGCAATAGAAATATGAAAAATTTAAAAATGTTTGGAAATGTAATAAAATATTTTTTTCATTCTCTAAGTTATCAAAGATCTGTTGTCGTACACTTTTTATCTGCTAATTTCTTCGATTTCCCCCTTTATGTAGTGGGGATAAGATTAGAAATGACTTCCACAAACTTACTGAACAAATTTCGTAGTCCTTTAACATTTGATGTAGTAACATATTATTTTTACCGTGTTCAATTTTTGACTCGTTGAGAAGTTTTATTGTAACAATATATTTATTTAAATATATTGTTGCACTTGATTTCTTCTCAATATATTGAATATGGCAATAATTCCGTAGTCACTGGGCAAAGTATAACTGAATTTTACTCCGTTTTAATGTCGATTTTGAGGCTGTTTTCATGTCTCTGGCCCCGGTAGATATGGAAACATTTATTGATCTAGACATCGCAGAAGACAAATTTTGAAAGCTTTTTATCTGGTCTCTTGGTTTGGCAAGATTCTGCGGAAATTGCGTATGTCTTCTCTTTGATTACGATACTGATTTTCTCGTTCGAAAAAGTCGTTTCGCTGGAAAAAGTTCTTTTTTTATGAGGCCAAGTGTATGTTTCTGATAGAATTTTAACTAGGAAAAAATAAGGAATATTCAAAACGGCTCTTCGTCTAGATTGCTTTAAATTGTCCAAGACATCTATAGGTATGCAAATTTTAAGTGATTACGTAATAAACAAAATATCCAAATGTTTACCAATATCAATAAAAATGTTCTTTCCATTTTCCGTATGGAAACTACATCATATTTTAACTGATAATAAACATTTCAAACCGGAAATACGCACATTTTCTTTATATTCTCTTTTTTCGGTTAACATTTTTCCAATAATATTTTTTGCTGCTTACTCACAAATAAAACAGATGTATATGATGCACCCCCCCCCACTCCGTCGCTCCGTAGTAGATGTGTGTATCTGTTTTTCATGAAAATTTCTGTATACAAACGATAACGGTTGTATTTATTTGCGCCTTTCGTCGGGAAAATGTAGAATTGTTTTTCACAATGTTATAATATTATTATTACCCCGAAAAATATTTATTGATTGTGTATACAAAAAAAGAAAAAAATTGGTCTACCCTGGCGAGTCGTTAGGGTTCCAAAGAAAAAGTCTCCTATAATTCTTATATTTTTTGACATTAATGAAGTAAGTAAGAAATTTTGTGTGCATAAGGCATGCTACAAGTGTAATTTTTTTTTGAGTGTGGTACTGTATGTTTCTGAAGAATTTGAGGAATGAGGAAGGGAATCAAAAAGTGGGAAAAAATGACACAGAAATGTATTCTAGATTTAGATATTTTTAACTTCCCATAGGAAGTTATTGTAATGGGTCCGATATTACGAATCGCTAATTTTGACATATCTCCACGTTTCAAGGTCACTAGAATCCGAATCCGTCGTTTTTAGCGTGATGTCTGTGCGTGCGTTCGTTCGTTCGTTCGTGAATTTTTTTTCGTCTCGCATATTTCGAGAACAAATGATGATATCAACTCCGGACTAATTTCATTAGATGCGTAATCAAAAAATGAAGACCGGATAAAGTTGTCAGCAAATTCGGATTAGCGGTTTGTTTTTTGTGGTAAAGAAACGGAATTAACTTTATTAAGATAACATAGATTATATGGATTTTTTACCATAGCATTATTATATAATGGCTTAAGAACCTTCCGTGATGTTAAAAACACCAGTAAATTATTGCCAAATTTAAAAAAAAAAAAAAAAAAAAAAAACTAAAAAACAGAAAACTAAACGGAAAAACGAAATAACTTTTTGTGAAATATTTTTTGTCTCGCGTATCTTGAGAACAAATGATGTTATCATATGTTTGTTGATAAGGGTGGAGCCCCCACCCTTAGGTACACAAGGCGAAGCCCCCGGTGTGGTGCAAGGGGCAAAGCCTCTATCGGGGGCCCAGGGGAGGAGTCCCCTGAATTAAAAAAAAAAGTTATTCATGTACAATAGTCTTTAAGGGCATCCAATGGGAAGTTGACAGTGTGGGTAGACCTGTCCCCCAAATTTTTTTTGGTATAGGTAATATCTAGAATTTATGCTCTATTCATACAGTTCTCAATTAGATGAAATCAACAGTTCATAACTTTTGCAACAAAATTTTATAATTAATGTTTAAATTAAGTCTCTAGTAGGCCCTAGACTTTATATCGAGACTTATCCGGGCTCAGAGTTGAATGTTTTTTCTGAAGTTACTTAATCTAGAGATAAATAGTTACTCTTAAGGAGGGAATGTAAATAAAAAAGCTTTTTTTTTTATTTATGATTATTTTACTTATTGAAATTTTTTTTCAAATTAGGGAGGATTTTAAATAGAAAATTTTATTTCTGAAACATTCATTACTCTTCCCTGTGAGGGGAGGGGGACCTTTTTCATAAGTTTTTAAGCGTTTATAAGGAACGCCATATCTCAGAAAGTAATGAATATTTTTTAAATATTTTTTCATTATTTTATTCCTAAAGGATCTGTCCATAATGCTAAGTATGGGTTTCAGGTAATTTAAAAAAAATTAACCATAAAATTGTAGGCCCAAACTTCTAAAAATTATAAAACCCACTTTTCTATTAAAAAAAAAAAGTTTTAAAAATAGTTACAATTGTTCAAATGGAAAAAGCATACTCCACTTTATGCGCAATATGAACAAAATAAAAAAAAATTAAGTCTCTATCTTTTCGAGTACTTGCGATACGATTTTCCTTGTCGGGAAAAACACAACTTTCGGGGAACGGTAAAAGACAAAAATAATAATAAAAGAAGCGATTTACTCATTGTTTATTAAAACCCTCCAGCCCCATACATTGTCCTCTTGTTCCATTTTTTAGCGAATTTCCAGAATGGAATTCAGCTATTACAGCCACTGTCATGACGCGACCTGAGCCCGGGACTATGGCAGAAATTTGTTTTGAGGTCCCTAGAAACCGAAAATAATATTCACTATAAAATTTATATATATATATATATATATATATATATATATATATATATATATATATATATATATATATATATATATATATATATATGTGTGTGTGTGCGCGATAACTCTCGAACGAAGTTTCAAATTTTTACGAAATTTGGTGAAAACATTAGAAGTCCCAAACCCTTGGCTGAGTTCGTCAGCCAGACACGTCGGATGCCAGGAACATGGTTTTTGTTCTTGCAAAAGATTAGTTTTTTGCCAAAATTTTCACTTATTCAAAAATTTTTGCGAAATTTTTTTACACCATTTAAAAGAGAAGAAAATACATAAAAAAGGTCTTTAAACTTTTTTCTGTGTCAACTAGTGTCCGAGAAAAACGAATTTTTATAAACGGCAATTCGCTATGTTATGCAGGATGCTGCGACAGGGGTGTTTCTTTTCTTTATCCTGAAGATTCTTCATCTTCAAGTAGTTATATTACTGATCAAATCGCGAGGGGGGGGCGAGCGTTGCTGCAAAGGAGCAGCAACTTGGCTGTGGAGCGGCTTTTATATATCACCGTGTTTGTAAAGAACCACAGAACAAAATAAAAGAAAAACGAGATTAGAAAAAAATTAGTTTATTAGCCGTTTTTGGCGTGAACTCCTCCCTTAAGAAAATTATAAAAAATTCTGAATTCAGTTTGCTTTGAATTACGGAACCCTAGATATTTGTATTTTTCTGATCTAGTAGTTGGTCCGGTCCTCGTTTCAGTAATTACCTAAAGCTTTTATCTTTAATAATTCAACGCAAATAGTTTGAAAAATATTTCGGAACAAGAAATTCTAAATTGTTGGAATAAAATGTTATAATCAGTGTTGGGCAAGATATCGAATTTTATTATCTAGATAACAGATAATAGATAACATAATTTAAAACATCTAGATAAAAATGACAGATAATTGAACCGTTATCTAGATCAAATTTTAGATAACAGATAAGATAATATTTACAGAATTAATGCACTAGGTCAGTGTTTCTCAACCGCCCATCCGTGGACCGGTGCCGGGCTATAAAAGTAGCTCACGGGTCCCCAGAAAGATGTGTTTATTATTATAAATTACAAAAATGTTCAAGAAAGGTTTTTGACGACAAAATTACTTGTTTTGGAATTTAGTTAATTTATTTACGGCCCATGATAGCACACGTAGAGTACAACATTTTTTTATTTCAAAAAAAGTGCTTAAAAAGTGTCGGTATTTATCTACATTACATGATCGACCAAGTGGTCGGAAAACGACATTTCATATTACACGACCAAAAATGTTATTCCAACTAATGGCGGAAATGATTCCAGGCAAAAAGAATTCGGTTTAAATTAAATAATTTCTTTTAAAAATGTTTGTATTTCTTAAGAAAGTGTCAAAATTTATTTGAATTATATGGTCGGCCAAGTGAATAATAGGTAAATGGTGAATTTACCTTCAATTTTCTTTTTTTTAGGAAAAATAGAGATGTACTCTTATTATCTTATCTTTTTCCTTCGCTTAATAAAAAGATAAGATAAAAGATAACTTCTTTTAAAAATATCTAGATAAACGATAATAGATAAGGAAAACGTTATCTAGATAAGCACAACACAGGTTATAATTAATATGTTTAGATAAAGAAAAATTAATTAAATTGGCGAAAAAAGTATAAGAAATGTAATTTTTGTTAATTACCTAAAAATTTCTAGGTACTAATTATATTTTATAATTTACGTTGATTTTCAACTCAACCCAAAGTAGTGTTTAAACAATCATCTAAGAACTCGAATAGTAGTTTACTGACTACAGAACCTTGACTTAACGTGTATTCGACACGCATTTGATGAATTTTTATTTTTCGTTATGTTTATACTCGTGTGTCATAAAAGATAATTACTTTGTTTTCTTTCTGGATGTGTGTTTTCGGGAGAGTGTGGAGAAGGAATTGGAGATGTAAAAATGATATTTTAAAAGTTTTATACTGTTTGTTTGCTTTTTTATTTTATCGTTTTTTTTTCCCGAATTTAACCTAATTTTTGTTTTATTTTTGTTGCAGGTAATTGTTTTTTGTTATTTAATCTGGTTACGAACGACCGCCCGAAATACGATTGGGTATGTACATGCTGATTTTTAATATTGTTTACACAATTATTTAAGGATTTATTTTATTAGATAAAAATCTTTGTCGAAAAGTGTCATTTCAATTGTTTTATTTTTAAAATTAAGTTTGATTTATTTTAGTTTCCATTTAGTAGTCTGAAAAAGGACAGAAATCGATTGATAGGTAATAATAATGAAAGTGAATTTATTTTTGTCTAATTTTATAGTGAACAAAAATATTAATTTAATCGTATTATTTATTAAAGAAAAAATTAATCAAAAAAGAGATCATAATAATCAGATATCGGATTTCTTTCGGATCAGACAGTTTCGTCTTTAGCATATGCAGGTATACATATTGCACTCAATGTGACTAAAAGTTCAAAATATTTTCATAAAAACAACGTACACAAGTTACATACACACACATACATATGTGTATCAAAATATTATTTATACGTATTTTATGTAAACATCCTTTTTTTCTTTTATTTATTACCTGCACAATTGAAAAGTGCCACTGTAATTGTAATTGACTATCAAATTAAATGATTTGAACAATATAAAATATTAATTACTTAGCAATGTTTTACATGCTATTTACCGCTCGAAATATCGGTCGATTAGTTCTGGAACATTCGGTATCTTCCGATACATTATACCTGTTTTAATTATGTAAAGTATTGAAAACAATTTTTCATAATTTATCTATAATAATTAATTTTGGTATTTCTTTTTACAACGCTATTGTTGGTAGGTACGAGGTATGGTTATTTGGAAAATATTTTGTAAAATTTTCAATATTGTTAGCACAGGAAAATTATTTTTCATTTTCCTTTATCCTGTGTCTACATGTTTCCACTAAAGTTTAATTAACTTTAAGAATTTATAATAAAAACATTGTTTTGTAATAAGTAATATATTTTTAGGTAATATTTTGTCTTAAATAACACACGTAGTCATTCAATATTTTTGAAAATAAATGACTTTGAAAACCGCATAATATTTATAACCATAAAATTTAATATTTTATTGATGAAATTTTCACGAAGAAATATGAATGAGTGACGTAATCCTTTTACATATTTATTATATTTTATAAAATATTAATATTAAAATATTTCAAGAATGTTTCGTATTGTTTTAAAATCTTTTGCACAAAGTATTTGAAACAATTTTACAAAAAAAAAAAATTCTAAAGTTTTGTAGTATTTACAAATACGAGTATAAATAGCTTACTTTATGTAGCCACTAGGCTTTTATATATTTTTGTCCTACTTAGACATTCTTACTTACTATTTGCCACTTCGGTGTGAACAAACTATTAGTCGTACTAATTTAATAAAGAAGTAAAATTTTTAGTTAGTTTGAACCAGTCTCGGGAAAATGAACCCAATCTATTTCAAAAATTCTTTCATTGGTTAACGAGTGCTACCGTATGTTCTAATGTTCTGCAGGACCCAAACCGGATTTGGATTAAACTGGACCAAATTTTTCTTAAATATTGAAATCTCTCCGTTTTGGGATCTCAGAAAGGGCCGAAAAATTGAAGTAGTCCCTAAGAATAAAAGATTGGATAACTCTTAACCAAATTTTGTTCAAATAATATTGAAATGAAGTTGAAATGGCTTCAGATTAATCAGAGTAAATGATTGAATGGATTTTGACTAAATTTTGCTCAGATACTATTAAAGTTTTCTTCCCAACGCAACGGTTTAGGAGCTGCAAAAAAGGCCCAAATTAAACGGTTATTCGAATTTTTATCAATTTTTTCATAGATTTCTGGGGACACAATAAGCCCCCAAAATAAACAGGTGGGTGGATTTTTGATCAAATACTTTAAACGTCAGGATCTAAGTTGTCGTTCAGGGCACAGCTATACTCCATAGAGGATCCAAAACTGAAATTCTCCTGTTGCCTCTTATCAAAATCCACTAATTGCCTCTTATCAAAAAGTTGCCTCTTATCAAAATCCACTAATTCCACTTTATAAAGATCTTGGGAAATCGCAAAAAACCATAACTTAGTTCAAAATTAATTTTTCAATTAAAAAGTCATAATTATATTAACTAACAAGGTAAAAAAGATGATTAGTACTATTATCAAAAAACAAAATTATCGTTTTACCCCTTTTTTAATCAAAATTATTTGAATTTAGTAGGTTTTGATAGTAACATTTATATAAAGTGCGTTTTAAAACAGAAATTATAAGGGAAATTTATTAAAAAAAAACTTGATTCAGCAATATTGGATGTATCAGGGTTAGACGATACAATTTGTTTTGTAATATTGTAAACTATTTTCATTTTGTCACTTAAAACCAAAGTGCTTACTTAGCAATTCATTTACATCTACGTTTTCATTGTTTAAAATTTTAGATAAATACTAAAATACAAATTTTTGGTGAAAACATAATTTTATACTTCGTACGTCCCGCATGTCAGTGAAAAAATTAAAATTTGAACGGTTAAAATCTAAAATATAGGTTATGTATAGGTATTTAGCAGGATTTGTAAAGTTTTCAATGTAATTTTAGCCGGATTTGAAAATTATGTTATATTTCAGTTGCATATTTCTTTAGCAAGCAGTTAAAATTACAACAAAAAATGTTAAGGGGCATATAAAAATTACTAGCCCTAAAAAATCAAAAAATTCGAAAAGTGCATTTAGTAGATTTTCATACTAGGCGACACAAATAACTATGGAAATATCTCAAGGTGAGGAAAAGCTAGAGTCTCACATCAAAAACTTTTGAGAATTACAAAATAGTTACTGTGTCAACAAAAAAAATCCAATTATCTTTCCCTTTGAAAAATTTTTTTATGGTCAAACGATGTAAATTAAAAATAAACGCCTGGTACTACAGTACAACTCTTATAAGAAACTCAAGTCACGTTATACATACAGTTTACGGCACCGAGGGGTGCTGTGGAGGTGCTGTGTACAATGTTTCTTTCCACTTTTTTTTTTATTCATTAATACTGATTATAAATGGTTCAGTGGTTCAGTTTGATGAGCTGTTGAAAAAATATTGCTTCTTTTAGCAATTTTTTCTTTATTTTTATTTTTTAACATTGATTTTTATTATTATTAGCTTGGCGGTGATTGGTTTCGCGGGGAGGGGGGGGGTTATAGGGGTGGTTGTTGGTGTTACAAGTATCAAAAAGGTATTAACGAATAAGCGGATTTTTTTTTTTTTTTTTTTTTAAATTTAGTAAATTAATGAATTAACCTAATTAAATAATGCGCTTACAAGGGTTTGTAAATCGAGATTTTTTTTTCTGTTCAAGGGCTTTTCGATTTGCGTTTTAATTAAAATTATCAGCATGAAAAATGTTAAATTTTCTTCCAATTTTTCAAGTGATCGAGTTTATTATACGGTATTGGTGATTCATGGGTTGGATTCCCGTCGTCACCACTTTCTTCGACCTCCATCCACTTCTTAAATGTAATTTAAGGGGGACCACTAGTGTGACCGCCTAAAAAAAAGGTAACTACTGTATGGAATGTTCTAATATTTTAAGGATATATTCGTTGATATATAATAAATTCATGATAAAATTTTTGGACCAAAAAATTGAAAATTCAGTGAGTTGTTCGCAATCTCCGAAGGCTCCAAAAAAAAAATTTCCCCCACTGCTGTAGTGATAGCGCCCTTCACAGTGCCTGAAATAAAAAAAAAACCAAAAGGCCTATTAAACTAGAAGATATTACCCGTTCCATAAACTTCAATCTTCAAATGGCGGAATTTTTAAAAAAAAGTTTCAAATTTTGCGCGAAAATTTGATGATTTTTTGCTTGCGAAAATTACAGTTTTTATTCGATTGGAAAACTGGGGGTTCATGGTACGAAGAAACATATTATATAAAAGAAGCTGCAATAAAAATCAAATTGATCGGATGATTTGTCTTCGAGTTATAACTGCAGCAAATTTGAAAAATGTAATTTTTCTATACCTTACCTTTTAGTTTTAATCACTGAGAATTTTTACTAAAATTATTTACGATGTACTCACTATAACGGTCATAGTAAAACTAGATGAGTCGTTTAAATGTGCCAGCGTCTAGCTTCTCCACAACATGTGACTGGCAACCACGTCCAAAAACTCCCGAACTATCAACCTTCATACGTTTCTCAATACCTCAAAGCTAACAATGAAAATCAGAATCCGTTCTTCGGATGGCTGTAACTCAAAAACTCTTCGAGGTATGCACTTGAAATTTTACTATGTTGTTTTTAAAGGCATAGACTATCGAAACATGCAAAAAATTTCAGATTTGTTTTTACAATGTCACACTAGTGGCCCCCCTTAAAGTATAAAAAATCAGCCGAGTGCAAGTCGTACTTCGTAAACAGTGTTCCGTACAGTAAACTATAAAAAAATTTTGAAAGAGATATTTCTTACGTTATGGGAAATTTGTTGCTCAAAAAAATTTTTTCTTTAAAATCAGGTTTAGCAGTTATAAGGAAATAAACAATTTGGATCAAACTACGCCTCAGATTATCAATACTCATGATTTTTTTCATAAAATAAAAAAATTCCATTTTACTATTACCCCAATCATTTAAGTCAGAAAAAGGTGTTAACCTCGAAATCAAACGGAATAAGCTGGATCTTCGTATACACTTTCATTTTGGCATCATAAATGTTTCCACAAAAGTTTCATAAAATCATGTGTGAGTGTCTTTAGATATTGAAGGTCAAAGGTTGCGAAAATGTGTTTTGTGGAAATATCTCGCTTCCTTTACCTCAAATCGTTTTTGTATTTATCATAAAAGTTGTAGGGCATAAAATTCTCTACAAATTTTGTTTCAAACACTTTTCGATGCGTTTAGCTGTTTTGGAGATAGAGCGCGATAAGTACGGAGCGCTCAGCCATACATTGTACGTCTGTCGTTGCCAAAATACACTTTAAAACTACCAAGTTAATTTGGTTAGTAGAAAGTGATCCCTCCAAGAACAAAACGGTCTTATAGATGCAATAGAATATCTGCCCCAGCTTGCTATAAATAGATATCGGTCGTCCAGTAGGCGTCCCTATTTTCAAGTTAAATCTTTCCAATTATTCTCAATAAGAATAAATATCTATACATATAATAAAACTGTAACGAGACCGTTTCTATACATGGAATATTTTTTTACTGTAATTAGTTATCGATGCAGATATCAAAACAGCAAATTTTAAAATTTTTGTCTGTCTGTCTGTTCACGCATCACGCAAAAACTACTGGATGGATTTTAATGAAATTTGGTGTGGTGATAATTTATTACCTGGGTCAACATCTAAGATACTTTTTATTCTGGGAAAATGTCTCATTCCCACGAGAAAATGAAAAAACCATTTTGAGCATTTGCACACATTACGCAAAAATTATTGAACGAATTTTTATGAAATTTGGTATGGTGATAACCTATTACCTCGGTCAACATTTAAGGCACTTTTTACTCCAGGATAATGTCTCATTTCCACGGGAAAATGAAAAAACCATTTTGAGCATATGCATACATGACGCAAAACTGTTGTTCTATGCAAATGTTTTATAATTATTATACTTATATTCTTCTCACTGATTTTATGCGTGAACGACGTCGCGGGTACAGCTAGTTTAAAATAATTTTATAAATTACTCTATTATACTTATATTTATATGAAAATGGTAAATAATATTAAATAACAATTTGATTTATAATTAATATATTTAAATATAAGAATGTATTAAATAGTTAATGAACTAATATTTAGCAAATAATTTCGTTAAAAAATCGTTCTACAGATTTAGATTCGATCACGCATCACGCTCTATCTCCAAAACAGCTAGCCGCATCGAAAAGTGTTTGAAACAAAATTTGTAGAGAATTTTACGCACTATAACTTTTATAATAAATGCAAAAATGATTTGAGGCAATGGAAGCGAGATATTTCTAAAAAACTGATTTTGGCAACCTTTGTCCTTCAATATCTATAAGGACGCTCGCACGTGATCTTATGATACTTTTGCGGCAACATTTAGGATGTCAAAATAAAGGTGTATACGAAAATCCAGCTTATTCCGTTTCATTCCGACGTCAAACCCTTAAATGACTGGGCTATATAGAAATGACATATCATTAAAAATTGTTTACTATGACTATACAGACAGAAGTGTTATGGCTGGAACGCGGTAAACACATTATTTAAAACTAATGTTGAAAGTTTTATCGATAATTATCGATAAAAAAAAACAAACTATCGACGCCACATTAGCGTCGCGTCAGTCGGTGACTATAGTACTCCTCCCTATCCCCACATCCAACAATGATTCCACTGAATAATAAATTAATATTATAATAACAACGATTAACTCTATGAAAATATTGTATAGGTAATAGTTTATTATAGTAATAAGAGATAGGTATATGTTCATATCTCTTCTCTTTGTCTCGCTCGCTCGCCGTCATCAAAAGCAGCTAATTTTGTCGAAAGATGATGTTCCAAAATTAGTGTTTACCGCAAGTTTGATACTACTAAGGTACGTCAGACTTGATACTTGAGTGTAGTAGTTTAGGCCAATTAAAATCAGTCCTTAAGTATTTATTTCAAATTTGTTTAGACAATTTGAATTGGGTACTTAATTGATTGTTACAATTTAAAAAAAATTCCGGTAATCTATAACTTAATATATATTAACTTTGTTAGAATCAAAATTTTAGTTTTTACACGGAGAGAAATCCTATAAAAATTACTGTGCTCATACTATAATCGACGTGTAACAGGCGAACATATCCAATTTTACCGTACAAAAATTGGATATGTTCGCCTGTTACACGTCGATTGTAGTATGAGCACAGTAATTTTTATAGGAATTTTCTCTCCGTGTAGGAATCTAGAAGGCCGGTCTATATCATTAGGACCACTGAATCAAATAATTATTTTAAAAAAAAAATATTCTTAGAATCCTTAGCAGTAACCATGGAAGAAGGAAAGGTATATAATATTGTTAAAGGAAGGAGCATTTCCCAAAATACTAATATTATGATTATGAATATTAACGTGCTTATTATGGATGACGTCATTTTGTAAATAAACAGTAACTGTTTTAATGTAAATGAAACATTGCCATTGCTTTTAAAACAATAATATTTAGTATATTTTTCTTATAATTGTGGTTTCTATATAAAAACATTAACAACGTTTTGGTTCATAAATAAAACTATACAGTTATTAAATTGTCATTTTATTAATAAATAAATAAATACAAACAAAATACATAATCTTGAAGTTAAATTTTTATATGCTTATTAATTTTACATAAAAGACGCCACTGAAATGATGTGTCAATTTAACCGATATTTTAATTTGTACATAGTTTTATTTTTTACAATATTTTTAAAATTTTTGTCTTCATTATCACATATTTTAAATACATAACGAATTCCTTATTTACGAAGAATAATTCCTTTGTGTAATGGCAAAATTGGTATTTTTCCGCTTATTATAAACCTGTGTTTTAAATGAAAAATTTAGAAAAATTAACAAAAGTTCACTACAAATGGTTGTATTTATTGATAAATACAATATTTACTTACCCTAATATTATATTTTTGGGGTATTACGTTTATTAATATTGTCTTAAACTTAATTTTTTATAGAACTCGATCTTAGACACGTCAAGTCGCGTGTTTCTGTGTCTATTTACTCTTTCATATTATATCTTGTCTCTCTCTCTTAAGAAATAGTCTCCATCTTTATTCTTCTATATCAATGGAGGTAACTCTTTAAAATGATACATTTAAACGTTTTTTTTTTGGACCGAACTAATTAAGACCAAACATTATGCCAAATTTTTCAAATTTCTACGTTACATACTTACTTAGTTTTTGAGAAAAATTTCTATGACAAATGGACCCGAGAATGATTTTGTATGGCTTCCATTACTATCGGTGAACAATTTGCTGTGATTAGAGTTGCGAGGTAGACATTTTTTTGGTTTTAGGGGAAAACCAAAGTTTGCAGCGTCTCATTATAGTAATTAAATATTTTAAGTGAATATTTAACCCGTCTCTTGAACTCATTCATAAATTATTATTATGTAGGACAGATATTTCACTGGACACTATTATACCTTCCCTACCTACCCTCATCCCCCGTCTTTGTATCCACCACCCCCGCATGTTCGTACATCGTTAAATAGTTTGCGGTATTTAGTCTATCTCAACGCAAGTGTATTATATTAACGTTTGCCTTATCTATATAATATGACTGACTTCAACCAAAATGCAACTAATTATAATCCTATTGACCAGAAAATGAAATTCCCGAGGTCGCTGCGGGAATGTACTCTCGGTGGGCGGGGTAATGAGTTAGTTTATTTTGGAGATACCATCCGCCGGTAACTCGAAAGCAAGAAGGCAAGAGCAGTATATCTGTCAGTTTGCTTGTCTGGCATGTCGTGTTAACATTGTCCAGGTCAAATAAGTTACTGTTGTTAGTTTTAGTTGTAGAATAGAGTGAGTGGTGGGAGTGATGGCGGGGGACGTGCCGTAGTGGGGGAAAGATGGTGTTGTTACATGTCTCATATGTTACTAGACTACCTATATTGGTGCTCGTATGAATTCCAAGCATTGTTCACATAGATCGGTGAACTTGCTCGGTTATTTTAGATATATTTGGTCGTCATTTAAAATTTTTCCATCGCTACGTCATCAGAAATTTCATTATCTATCACAATTTTGAGATGGATGATTTTGAATTTAAAGTTTTATAACGAAAAAATTTGTACTGTTATCGCATGACGTCAGAAACTGGCCAAGTAGGTACATACTGGAAACAGTCTGGTTTAACGTCCGTTCTTCAACCATACACAAGACACCACCCACATCATTATTTGTATATACTTTACTGATACAATTTTAACATTATATTATTTTTTGATGTGGGTGGAGGATGAGAAAGCTATAAAAAAACTTTCACATTCAAAACTTGCACATGAATTTGGTTCATTTACAGTATTGGTTACTATGAGGATCAGTTACGTGGTAATTTGATTCTTTATTTCTTTTCAAGTTGTTGTCCCCAAAGCAATTAATCTTTTGAAATTTTTTGCAATTATAATTGAAGAGTTAGAAATAAAGTTATATGCACCATTTTGAAGCTTTGTATTTCGCAAACGGCGCTTAAAAATGATAGAAAAAAGGTAAAAGAACCTCAATTTTATTATTTATTTTTTTTTGAATATTAAGTAAAATTTACATCTCAGGGGCAATTTTAAGATTTTTATCTTGGGTAGGTCCGAATTTTTTTGTACTGTAGATATATAAGTAACTTAAGGCGAGGTTTACTCAAGAGTCCTTAAAAATTATGTATTTTTTTAGAATTTTTCTCTCAAAAACGGAAGTAAATATCAATTTCAAATTTTGTGCACGTATTAATTAAGTATTAAACTACACAAAAAAGTGTCCATTTTATAGATAGTGCAGTGTGACGATCCGAAAATCCAATGCCTTGTTGGCGGACATCCTAGCGCCGGTAATAAACCACCGAAATCCAAAAACAAAAAAGATTTATAAAATATATGAAGAGTACCGGCACCTCTACCTATAATATCAATAAATTGCTGAAAGAAAAAAAATGGCGTATGTTTGAACTTTTGATTACGATTTTTGTCTTATTTTTCCCTCTTTAAAGTAAATTTAAAAATAAAAAAAATGTTGAAAGTGTATCGAACTTAGGTAGAGGTGCCGAAGAATTGAATTATCTTTAAAATAAAAAAATAAGGATCCATCGAATAGTTTTTGAGTTATCGTGTCCACCATTTCCAAAAATGTAGTCCCGAGATATTATAAAATATATATAAAGAAACGTATTTTCAAAATTTTCGGCAAAAAAAAAAAATCGATCGACCAAGCCCTTCAAAATATCCGGCTCTCACCATTTGTCTAAGTTGTGTATGCGATGATCCGAGCCTGAATGTCGATATTTTATCTCAATTACATTCTTAATCAAATGGTTCGAAAACGACGAAAGAATTGCTTTTAAACATTTCTCTGAAGCTTAAAAAAGTGTCGATATTTGTCTGAAATATATGATTGACCAAGTGGTCCGAAAACGACATTTCATATTACACAACCTAATATTATTCCAGATAATGGCGAAAATGATTCGAAGTTACAGGAAATCTATTCAAAGTTAAAGAATCATCATTAAGAGTAAAATTCTAGAATTCAAAAAAGGTGCGTGACTAAAATTAAAGTTACTTATTCTGTAAAGCCTGTATTGATATTGTTGGTTTTCCTATATTTTTTTCAAAATTTTTGGGTAGACCCGGGCCTACCTGGCCTAGCCGCTAAAATCGCCACAGTCACATCTTTAAATCGAATAGGCTGAAAGACAAGAATTCCCGAAATTTTGACTAGAAAATCCAAAAAAAAAATTTAAATAACTGTTTGAAATGACGTTTTAGTACAAATTTTCAAAGATATTAATATCTGACTACATGCCTTCTGGTAATATCTATTATAGTTTCCTTACATTTTCTCTGAAAAGTATTATGAATTTGGATAACGAGTCTTGTCGAACGAAAGAATGTCGTGGAAACTTTTCCGATCGTGAAACATGCACAATATAATTGAAATAAAACAATTCTCTCGATAAAATGCTACAATAAATTTTAATTTAAAATAAATTTTTCCAATATTTATTCTATTTTTCCTACTTTTCAAACTGTTCTAGCTCTTGTGTTGTATTTTTCTTTCAGTAAAAACTTTCCAATGTCTTACCGGAATAAGATACCATAAATTTTTGTAACTATTTTTACTTAAACGAAACCAAACGTGTATTTTACTGGTGAGGGTTCCGAAGAAAAATATTTGAGTCATATTTATTTATCCTATACAGCAAGATACATTTTTAGTCGAATTTTCTCCGAAAAATTAGACTTATACAGTCTATACGATAAGAGCTGCGAGAGGCGAGAGTAGGGGCGCTATCCGTTTTCGGACCCGTAGAACACGAATATGTAGAAAAAAAAATGTCTGATATATATATATATATATATATATATATATATATATATATATATATATATATATATATATATATATATATATATATATATATATTTTCCCGCCACCTTTTAATTTGTGTAGGGCCCCCCTATGGAAGTTAAGAGATGAAATTTGGTAAATGGGGCTCATTTTCGAGGCACCTCATACTATCAAAGTGGGGTCAAATTTTGGGCAAATTTTTTTTCTGACCCGACCTTTAAGGGGGTGGTGGGGGGCGGAAAAGCAATAAAACTTTTCCAAACCGGTTTTAAATAATGTTTCGGTCAATTATCTACAACATATCCAAAATTCAGCTTCCTAGGATGATATGGTGGGAGTAGAGGGGGGAAAAACGATTTTCGCTGGATCTAACAGGCCCCCAGCCCCCCAGAATTAACGTAGAGGGTTGAAATTTGGTGTGTTGATAAAGTTCGTACCTAGGTTGTGCTTTTTGGAGGTTTTAATATTTTACCTCCACCCACCTCATTTTTAAGCTACAATTTCATGCATTTTCGACGTTTTCGAAGTTTGTACCACTCGCACAGGTCACCCGAATAAACCTAGAGGGCTGAAATTTTGTATTCGGATTGAGTTAGTATCAAGGGGGTGCCTTTTGGGGGTCTCGACTTTTAACCCCTACCCCCACCATTTTTATACCCAAAAGAACATGATTTTTCTTGTTTTTTAACAGTTTCGTTCGGGTCAAAATCTCCCCAAATAAACCTAGAGGGCTGAAATTTGGTGTACAGGTTAAGCTAATAGCCAGACACTGTTTTTTGGAGGTTTCAACTTTTAACCCTTACCCCCACGATTTTTACGCCAATATTTCCTTAATTTTTTTGCTTGTTTTCTAACACGTCTAGAGACTCCATAAGGAAACCTAGAGGGCTGAAATTTTGTACGTGTATTCAGTTAGTATCCAGCTAGTACCTTGTAGGGAGTCCGCATCACTTTTCCCCCCACTTCTCCCATTTTTACATCGGAATTAAATGCTATTGTTAAATGTGTTTTAAAAGCATTATGTTTATTCTAAATACAAGTAGGCGAATAGTAATTTTAAAAAATTAAAAAAAAAGTGAACTTACTTTTATGACAAATGAAATACATACATATTAAGTAATTTAAAAATGTTATTAAAGTCACTGTTTATTTATAAATTAGGAATTTTGGATTTTTAGTATTTATAAAATAGAAATTTTGGATTTTTTTGGAAAGAAAAAATATCTTTATAAAGGCCTTCCAGTTTACTATTTAAGGTCCTTTTTTAATTTTTAAAACTAAAACATAAAGGCAATTAGCGGATAAACATGGGCAGGAATGTCCTCGTACGAATTGTGTTGGCTTTTTTTCTGCTACCTGTTTTCGGCACAAAATTGAAATTTACTGAGATACAGCCCTTAAATATTTAAAACCTTTTTTTAAAGCCTCGATCAGCCGAACACTCATCACCAGTTTTGAAACCAACAAAATGACAATTCGGTTGTAGACTTTCAATCACATTTCGCTTGTAGACATTCAATACCAAAGATGAAGGGGAAAATTCGACTACCGTGATGGGGCCCCGCTGCTCACGGCGTTTTTCCTTTTACGTAGTAGTTTTTCACAAATCACAATGAAGTTGAGTAAACTGTTAATAATCCGATCAATTTAACCCCAAAAAAATAGTAGTAAAGATACAAAAATTAGGAGAGAGTTGAAAATTGGTGTACGAATGTTCGCAACACCATTATAAATAAGTGTTGAAAAGTCCTCATCGATCCTGTACGTGGAAAAAAATTTTATTAAAGATCAAAGTTGTTAAAAATGGATTTTTCGCCTTTTTCAGCAAAACGGTAAGTTTTATCATAAAATTAGGTCAGACAAAAATTGTAGATCATATAATTATCTATAAAAAATTTCTTAATACTTTTTTTCCTAAGAGTCACCGTTTCTGAGATATAACTATTATAAAAAATTTCCCACCTGCGCCGGAAAAACTCCTCAACACAATTTTTTGTAATTGTAAAAAGGGATGTAGTGCAAAATGCGGCTGCAAAAAAGTTGGATTGTTTTGCAGCTGTCCCCTAATTGCAATTTTCAGCTCTCCCCTAATTTTTGTACCCTTGCATGTTTAAATTGACCGATGTATAAACACTTAACGAGTTTTGACACCGCAGGCAAATTTTGAATTTGATGACGTACTTCATTAAAATGTAAAAAAACAAAATTTACATCCGTAAACTTTCTGCCGATAAGAGATTGTTTCTAATTCAGCCAATAGTTAATTAACCTGAACCAGCTGAACTGTACAAAAACTGTTCTTTTATTGTCACAAATGTTAAAATAAACTACTGAAAATTACTTGCTAATAAAAGCTTAGCCATTACGCTTTTTCGTCCAATTCCATCGTATTGAGCTTTTACATTGTTCGTCATAAACTTGTACCGTTTATCGAGTACCGTAAAATGGGACGACTTTGTGACTAGTGTCAGCTCAAACATCTCAAAAACTAGAAAAAAAGAAAGACGTCAGAATTAAATGAGGAAGACGGTAAAACAAGCAATGACGATTATCCATCTTAAGGTTCCGACAGAAGTTTTGCTGAAAAAGAAAACCTTCCCAACCAAGGACCCTATAATTTACAAGATACTTATACTTAAAATTTTACCAACTCCCAAAACAAGCAGTTACCCTAGAGGTTATTAATAAGGGGGAATATTTTACTCAGGAGTTGTTAACAATACCAAACGGTTATATTTGGCGAAATCCAAGAAATTTAAAAAGTGGCTATACCAAACCAGACAAAATAAGAAATCCTTTATGACCTAAAATCACCTAAACTTGTTGGAAAATGTGAATTCTTTCGTGTCCCAGGAAAGGGCATAAATTTTTTATTACTCATGAGAGAAGCATTAACTTGGCGTACACATTTTTGTACGCAAAATAGCTGTTTAACCATTCTACTATTCCCACAAGTGTACTTTCCGCACGCAAATTGACAATAAAGCCATCTCTTGATTTTCCAACTATTCCTATAGAAACCATCAACAAAGTAATTTAAACAATATTTAATTCAGAAAAAGAAGACAAACACTCAAAAATATTATTTTAAAAAGTAATAAAAAATATAAAAGTATGTCAAATTTGTAATAAAAAAATAGCATGTGAAGCTCGTGCGGATTTGTCGATTGCCCACTCGAGCGAATGAGCGCACGATCGTAGTGAGTGCGCTCAATTTCGCTCTCGTGGGCAATCGACAATTATTGTACAATATACTATTTCATTAATTTTTGTAGTAAAACTGTCATTTGGAGTGACTGTAAACAACTATTAGTAATTAATATTGATTCTGGCTCAGAAATTAGGTTAAAAAGTTTGAAACGTTCGAAAACTGTCATAAAATGACTCCTACTTACGGTGTATGTAACTTTTTATAACTCGCATACGACAAATAATTTGATGTTCTCCTGCTGCTAAATCGTAAAACTAATTTTAGTGTTTGTCCTCATTCGAATTGCGTCCTCAAATTAGGAAATGTTATCAACAGATATTGCCGTATGGAAGATGATAGGATTAAAATTGGTTTATGTTTCTTCAAAAAGCATTTGTACCCACCTTTTTCCAAGCCAGATTGCGCCGGGTGTTACGAAAGAGGGTAACCACCTAGACAAGGATTAAAATATTTCAAAACTAGCCGTACTCGCGATGTCGTTCGCACAAAGCATTGTTATAAACTCAATGAGAAGTATGTAAGTGTAATAACTGTACAGAACTTACAAAGAATAATAAATTTTTGTGTAATGCATGCACATGCTCAAAATGGTTTTTCTATTTTCCCGTGGGAATGGGGAATTTTCCCGGGGTAAAAAGTATTTTAGATGTTGACCCAGGTAATAAGTTATCATCACACCAGATTTCATTAAAATCCGTCCAATAGTTTTTTGCGTGATGCGTGAACAGACAGACAGACAAAATTCTAAATCGCTGTTTTGGTATCTACATCGATAACTATTTACAGTACCAGTACAATTTTCAAAAAAATATTCCATGTACAGAAATGGTCTCGTTACAATTTTATTATACGTATAGATAGATGATCGTTACAATACAACCTCGTTATGTGTATCCCAGTTCAATACATTCTTAGTATGGAGTAGGTATTTCTTCTGGCAAAATTACAAAAATTATTCTCCATTACAATGTAACTACGGTAGATACATAACACTCCCCCACTCCTGCCGGCGATTATCGATAAACAAATTTATGGCTTCCACATTATCATTGTCGTATAGACATGATTTACTGTACTCGCGCATATATTACGTGGTAATCGCATTTATGATTGGATTTTTATTGCATTTATATGTTGGTAGGTGTGATCCGTTGGTACAGGAGCGAACATTATTGCCAACATTACACATACATATGGCTGTCTCTGTTCACGGTATTATAGTTTAGAGAAAATAAAAAAAAAAAAAACTTCAATATGCAGCAATATATATGGGTATTTTATGGGCTGATAAATCATACGAAAACGTATTAAATTGTGTATGAAGCCAGAAGAAATGAACTTTAAAAAAAAAAATGTATGTTTGGATCCCAATGGCGGATTTTTGATGTAGGTTAAGGGGAGGTTTACTTGAGAGTCGTTAAAAAAAAATCGATTTTTTTTTTTGCAGAAATTGGTAGCTAATTATATGTAGAATATGTTCCCAAAGTGATTTTGCTGAAAGTAATTTAAGGGAAGGTTTACTTGAGATTTGATAAAAAAAAAAATCGATTTTTTTTTTGCCGAAATTGATAGCAAATTATGTGTAGAATATGTTCCCAAAGTGATTTTACTGAAAATAATTTAAAAACAAGATTCTTGCACATTAACCGAATCCAGCTTTCTATAAAAAAAAAAATTAAAAAAACGTAGTTCATGCAATAATGAGTATTAAATATAAAATTTTGAAAATACGTTTCTTTATATATATTTTATAATATCTCGGAACTATATTTTTAGAACTGGTGGACACGATGACGATAACACAAAAACTATTCGATGGATCCTTTTTTTTAATTTTTTATTTTAAAGATAATTCAATTCTTCGGCAATGCACTTTCAATATTTTTTTTAATTTTTAAATTTACTTTAAAGAGCGAAAAATAAGAGCAAAAAATAATTATTAATTAAATTGATAATTCGATGAAACTTTTTTTATGCGGTCCCGACCAACCGCACAAAAATAGTTTTTTGTACAATCTGGATCGAACTATACTTTTTATAGCTATTTATGATATTTTTGAATATATTTCTTTGTGCGTTTTTTCTTATGCGGTTCCTATCCACCGCACAAAAAAAGGATCAACTGTACCTACTTTAATTTTAGGTCTTACTTGATGCGTCAGGGGTTTTAAGGAACAGCTTTAACTTCAGTTTCATTTTTTCGATATTTCGGAAAGTATTTGTGTTTGTTTGATTTAATTAAAATCCGTTAAACTATTTGACCTTTTGGGACAATTTTAACTTCACGTTCAGTTTTGTCTTGAATTACAATATTACTTGAACAAAATTTGTTGTCAAAAACAGTCTAGTCGTTTATTTTGGGAGCTTTTTCGGGTTCCTGGACCCTTTAAGGCAATTTAAATTATCATATTTGAAGAAAATTTGATCAAAATTTGTCCAACCATTTATTTTAAGTCATTCTGGGTGTTTCGGTTTTTTTTTTTTTGAGTCCCTAGCACTTTGGAAATTTCCCTAACACTAATGGTATTTTGAATAACAAAATTTGGTTAAGATTTCGAATCATTTTTGTAGATCTTACACCTTGAGAGACAATTTAGCCTAACTTTATCACCAGTAAAACAATTTTAAAATTGGTTGAGTATTTGAGTAACTTGAAATTACGCAAAACTAACAACCTCACAAACTTTTTTACTACTTTAAATTAATTATCGTCGTCATAACTTTATTGATGCTCTAAAATTTTTCTAATCACATAATAATCACTGCTGATTCGCCACTTGTTCTCACACCGTCCATGTGCACATTTAGTTTGGTGTATTTAAAACCCGTTTGTTATGCAATCACATGACACCTATTACAAAAATGGGAAATAGAAACAAAATATTCCAATCGATTTAAACATCGGGTATCGTTATAAATACCCATAATGGGAGATGGGTGAAAGGAGGGAGGGGTGACACTAGTTACGGACACCTCGCAATTTTTCCTCTAGTTTAATTTGAAATGGTAACAAAAGCTCTAAATCCTACTCAAAATTAAAAAATTAAAATTTTCCTTACATATAGTATTAGTTGCAAAACGTTTGTTCCTTGAAAAGGTTGACGCATGCGCGTAAGAACCGGACCGATATAGAAAATAAATCCTTGTTTATAACAAAATTTGAATAAAGCCCACTCTCTGTACGTTGTAACCGAACACCTAAACACATTGAAGTTTAATATAATATAAATAACAATTTTGATACCGGATTTAAGATTTACGGTTATTTATAATATAATGAAAAGGGTTTGACCGGAATTCTATCTAAATTAATAGAGTAGTATACCTAGTGCGTTTTTTCCGGTGTCGATATTAATAAAGATGGAGTTACAGTGGTATTAACCTTTTTTGGTTAAGTGATAAATTTTGATTATTACTATTTTAACTACCTGAAAAACATTTTTGACAAGTTTTTAGTAGGTATATGTACCTATATCTTTTCCGAAAATATTATTTGAAACATTTTCCGGGATGGAAGTTTATTTTTAAACACTATAACAGAACTAAAAAATTTGCGGGGCGGGAAGGGGACAGGTCTACCCACACCAAGGGCTCAAACTAGAATGTCTATCGAACTGTTCCACTTGTCGCCAGTGGGTTGTGTAGGTAGGGGAAGGTCGCCCAAACCGGGTAAGCTAAGATTAAACGCCCAAAAAAGTGACTTCTGACCTCGATAAGCAGATCTTTTTTATATTATCAGATAGAATAGTTTTATCGAACTTTAAAATGAAACTCCGCTCAAGAAATATTTATACGATATTTATTTTTAATAAAGAAAATACAAAAGCTCTGCAAAAACCCGCTTTGCCCGTAAAGGTATCCTAAAGCGGGTAACCCCCTTTGGGCAAAGCGGGTAAGTACATTATGTACTTAAATACTGTTATTATTTTATAATATAAACTTTTTAATCAAATAGAACTTAACAATAATAATAATTAAGTAAAAAAAAATTGAAAAAAGACAAAAATAATGAATTTATAACAATTAACTGTAACTTTCTTTACAACCTCCATATTGGAGTACATTACTTCAGGTGGTTCCACATCAAAATCACCATAAACAAGGCAGAAATATTTTTTTAAGCTTTTTCCCTCAATCCGTCATAAAAAGAAGATTTTTTATTTTTTTACCTTTCCAACAGTTTTTTCCATTAAGATGCTTCTATTTTGTCTACCCGCTTTACCCAAAAAGACTTAATTTTGTTAAGTTAGAATAATTTCAAAATGAAAGCCGATACATGTCTACCTTTTTCTACATTAAAAGTCAAATGATGATAACATAATATGGTAATACCAAAAAGATTACAAATAAAAAGGTTTGTGACTAGTCACAGAATATTTATCGTCAAAATTTTTAACAAAACCAACAAAAAAATTTGATGAAGCTTAACTAGGACACTAAACGACACAAGCGTTCAAGTGCAACTGATTGATATTGGTTGATATTCGGTTAATCTCGGTATGCACACGACCTGACAAAAACATTCGATACAACGATATACAAGCGCTTACCTGCTTTAAGAGGGGTACCCGCTTTGGGCGACCTTCCCCTACACACTGTTTGCAATGGTATTGGTTTGGTGTTTGCTTCCGTGTGCGTATTCACACACACTACTAAAACACACGTATTATGGGACAGATCTACCTGTCCAATTCAAATAACAATGTCTAACAATGTATTACAATGCATCGTGCGTTCGGCGACGGACACCGACTGACTACATGTCTTAAGCCATGAGAGGCCTACAAATGGCTCCAAGCGAGTTACACTTTTTTATATTAGTTGGTGTCAACTGCCCATTGGGTGTCCATAAAGAGTAGGCACTACAAGAGTACATACGTAAATAATTCTTTTTTCATTTCAGGGGGCTCCTTCCCCCGAATACCCGGCAGGGGTTTTATCCCTTGCGCCTCACTGGGGTGCTTCGCGGCCTGTATCTCGTAGGAGAGTCCACTCCTTATTAAACAAATGATATCATTTATTCTCGAGATATGCGAGACAATAAATATTTAACAAAAAATTTTTAATTTCGTTTTTCTTATTATAAAAAACTAACCGCTAATCCGAATTTGCTGAAAACTTTATCTGGAAATTAGTCCAGAGTTGATATGGTCATTTGTTCTCGAGTTATGCGAGACGAAAAAAATTCACGAACAAACGCACATACAGACATCACGCTAAAAACGATGGATTCGAATTCTAGTGACCTTGAAACGTGGAGATATGTCCAAATTAGCGATTCGTAAAATCGGACCCATTACAATAACTTCCAATGGGAAGTTAAAAATAGATAGATGGTCGAAAGAGTAGAATATACCCAAGGCTGCTATCAGAACGCTATTAACCGAAGATTCTTTGGACTAAAACAAGAAAAAGGGGTTCCGAAGCTAGTTATTCTTGCGTATCCATTCACCCTGTATGTTATTATGGGAGTTAATTACGTAACAATTCTATTTACCTGATTATATCCCTTCAAGTTGTGGATCCAAGTTTTAACTGAATCCACCTTTATTGAAAATTTGTGTCAAATGCACCATTATTGGTAATTTATTTTTGGATTTTTTGGACCCACAGTCACATTTGGAAAGTTAGTGAGTGGGATACTTTGTACGTGATTTTGAAGTCCATTATTTCGCAAATTAGTCTTTAAAAATAGCATGTGGTAAAGGGAACTGTTTCACAAGCACTCGATAATATTTGAAATTGAAAAATTGTAACTGCTTCTCGCATTATAGAGAGTACATACACATAAGTGGTTGAGAATGTTGTCTGTATCGGACGCCTGTCGAGCAAAGGACCGGTGGTGTAATGGATAGCACACCTGGCTAGTTACCAGGAGATCCTGGGTTCGATTCCCGCCCGATCCGGATAATTTTTTCAATCACTTTGTGATTTTTAATTTACATATGTGAACTTTAACTTGTTTTAAATTGCGCGGGAACAAAAATTTCATCCCGACCTTTCAAACACAGAGTATTGGGCCAAAAATTATACTGGGACATACCGATGGACAGATTGACAGACATGACGGATCAGTAACGGTTCCTTGCTTACTACGGAACACTAAAAAGTAGGCAGTAAGCAAAAAAGGATAAAATGGAATTTTTTTTGGTCTAGTTTTTTAAAGAATCGCTCAAAATTTGGTTCTACTGTGTAAATTTACGGGACAGTAATTAGTATATTGTACATATATTATGTACATCCTTTTAATCATTTATACTTATAAATTTAGTTTAATATATTTCTACTTCCGGTGATATTTTACGCCGGAACTATATAAATAAATACATGACGTAGCTAGATAATGTAGAAAAGTGTTATATCAGGTAAAATTTATTAAAACGCGCACGGTTCTAATAATAATTAAATATCTAACTAAGATTAATAGGTTTATTCAGGATAGAGTATTTTAACATTTCACAACAGTGGCGTCTATGTAAAAGGGTGGGTGGGGGGTCTCCGTGAACTGTAGGTACTTTACGAATTATCAACAGCAAAAATAGAAGGAATTTCGTCATTTTGATAGCAAAATAGAAAAATTTCGAAAAAATTATTTACAAATTTCTAAGGCAGATTCACTGTTAGTTTATCGGTTTTGTTAATCGTAGAGTTAGGTTAGTTTTTGCCGGACTATCAGCACTCTACTACTACGATGTTTTCAGCGGAAGTAGCGGCTCTAAGGACACTGATGGCCAGGCCCGAATCTAGGGGGGGAGGCGACCGGGATCCCTGCCTCGGGCGTCAGTGTCAGGAGGCGCCAAAATCATACTAGGTCGGACTATATCAAATGGTCTAAAAAAAAAACTTGGTTACTCGACCATTTTAGAAAAAAGTAGTATCCTTCCAGTTGTTTCTAATTATATTTGAAGTATAGAGAACAATTCTTAAAAAAATTATCTTGAACCGTTTAAGCGTGGTAACCATTCTTGTTTTCCAATTTGCGCTGATTTTTGTGTTTGCAGCCATTTATGCCCAACCATTTTAGAAATAATAATTGTCTATGATGTCCATATTTAACCTATTTTCGTCCCGTCCATAAGAAAACATTTTTTTCCTCATAGAAGGAGAAAACATCTTTTTTCTTATAGAAGAAATGTTTTAAACCTCACTTAGTATTTTTTATGAGAATAGCTGTATACGATTTGAAATACACACTATTTCAATTGAGAAACTTGTATCTTTTAAATTTTATACACTTCCGAAAACGGACTTTTTTCCAAATTTTGGAATTTTGCGCCCCTGTATCTCTGATGGAGCTGGTGATACAAATTTGAAATTCGGACAACTTGTAGTGCTTTCAGAGTAGATATGTTAAAATAAAAAATCATTTACAAAACCTTCAATTTTTATCATTGCCACAACGGGAAAAATTGGAGTTTTATAAAGGACTTACAATGAGTTTTTTTTGACAGTTTATGTCAAACGTTGGACAGGGGGGGAGGGGTGCCATTTGCATGTTTCTGCCTCGGTTCTATAAAATCGTAGATCCGGGGCCGCTGATGGTTTCGATTCCGGACAAGGGGAAAAAAGTTTTAAATGTTTGAATCGATCAAATTTTCTAATATCACCATTACAATCTGTTTCCTAACACACAGAATCGTTAATTTTCGATTGATTTGGTAAGAGAGAATAAAAAAATGTTCTATATTCACTATTTCATTCTTTCTTACAACGTGCAGAGTGCCCCCCCCCCCTATGTAGTGTCGAACGCGGGGCATATCGCATGGTGATATACAGACACCTGACCAATAACAGTTTTAACCCCCCGGAAGTTAATGAAGCGCGGCCCGACCGACGAGCAACTAACTTTTAACTCTAATGGTTGGCACGTTAAGTGAAGTGGTCAGTGGTCAGTTCGTCGTATATGGTGGTCGGGGTCAGTTCGATATACCCATATATGTAGTTAAACGTATATAATACATTACGTTATGGTCAAATAGGAGTGTAGTAGGTACAGTACTGTGTCAAAAAGAAGTTCCACTTTTAAAGAAACCTAAATTTTTTTAGTGAATAATTCTGCGGTATTGGTAGGGACGTCAAGTAGTCCAATTTATTTTTTTTAGCGAATTTTCAGAATAGAATTCAGCTATTACAGCCATAGAACGACTTGAACCCGGGACTGTGGCAGAAATTTGTTTTGAGGTCACTGGAAACCGAAAATAATATTCGCTAAAATTATTGCTAGTCGTCCGCTAAACGGATGAATAAAATAACTTAGTCGTCCGTAAAGTATTGACTTTTCTCGTAAGTATTGATTTTTAATAATGTTATTAGTTCCTAAATAAATGAACGTAATTTAGAATCATATTTAAAAAATCGAATTGAAAAACTAGGTGGTGAGGTTGGTTTTGGTTAGGTTAGTTTAGTTAGATTTGACAATATACCTCGATTTTTGATATAAAAACTAGGTGGTGAGGTTGCTTTTGGTTAGGTTAGTTTAGTTAGTTTTGACAATATACTTCGATTTTTGATATGAAAACTAGGTGATGAGGTTAGTTAAGGTTACCCTTTGCCCGAAGGATAGGTTAGTTTTGACAATATACTTCGATTTTTGATATAAAAACTAGATGGTGAGGTTAGTTAAGGTTACCCTTTGCCCGAAGGTTAGGTTAGTTTTGACAATACACTTCGATTTTTGATGTAAAAACTAGGTAGTGAGGTTAGTTAAGGTTACCCTTTGCCCGAAGGTTAGGTTAGGTTAGGTTAGGTTAGGTAAAGTATATATAATCAATCCATAAATTTCAAGTTTTAGCGCTCAAATATCTCGTCACCTAAGAGAGATATCGTTTTCTTTTACAGCTGAACCTTTTTTTATGCGGTCCTTTCTTGTGCGATTTTTTTATGCAATTTAAAAAAAAAAAATGGTCATTAAAAAGCATACCTAATGTTGTGAATCAAAATCAAGAGAAAGTAGGAAACTTAAACATCAACTATTGTAGCTTTCTCTGATAAAAATTCTTTTAAATGGATTGAATGTTTAAAAACCTGCATATTGCATCATTTATTTATTTTTTTATAGATGTATTTTTCACAATTTTCATAATATTATAAAAATGAAATAAAATGTTTCCACGTGTAAATTAATGCTTTATCTTGTTTAGGAAAGCAACTTCTAAGGAAATCGTGAGCGTTTTGAGCGTTTTGAGTTATATATTTTCGATGAAACTTTTTTTATGCGGTCCCGATCCACCTCATAAAAAAAGTTTTTCTTTTACAATGTGGACCGAACTAAACCGAATATATTTTTTATGTGATTTTTTTTTATGTGGTCCGTATCCACCGCATAAAAACAGGTTTAGCTGTATTCTTGAAAAAGTGCTTATTTTGACCGGTTTGATTGAACTATACACTTAAATCACGGTGCCCAGACTACGACACAGTAGTCTCCCCGCTTTTTCTCCTGAATGTACTCGTATCGAAGGTAACTTTTTGTTGCTTTTTCGAAGTGCCCTCTGTGTTGTAATTTGACTGTAGATAGAATATTCTTCTCTATTCTCTCCATTGCTATTAGTAGGTAGCCAGTAGAGTTTGATACAGATGAATAAACTCTACTAGGCTTGTAGGTATAGCCGTACCAACTAAATAAAGGCACTCTCGAGTGACTCTTATGAATGCGTACCGGTGAAGTATCAGCTCGAGATAGATACTGTGATCGATATTAATATATACTATACTGGTTCCCTGTTATTCCTGATGGGTATACGGGAACATAGAACAGCAGTATCTGTACCTACGGGAGAATACAGTAACAGTATCACGTAATCAACGTCATAGACTGGTTGTGTATATAGAAAAGGTGAATGAATTTTTCGAGATTGTGTACCCAAGTCGTTAGTCAGCAATTTTTTTTTTCTACACGTACAAGCTGATTGTAGCATTAAATTTTTTTTTCTTCTGACTTTTTTCATAATATAGCCGACTTTCGTTGTCAGTCCGCTTACGGGGCTGTAGGAGAATATAATTGTAAGAATCCTTGTACCCCCACGTGTGCTTAGTGGTCGACCGCCGTTACTTGCACTTCCCTTACTTTTCAAGCGTGTGAGTGTGTAGGGTTGACCGGGGTAATTGTGAATTGGGGCAATTGTGAACGGCGCGTATAATTTCTAACATAACATTAATATTGTTAAAAATCAACTCTTAATATGTTTTTCTGTCCTTTCTTAATGTGCTATTAAAATTTTATAACAATTCTCCAAGTATTAGTATTTTTTTTTTATTTTAAAAAAACCCTTAAAAAATTTTATGTATCTTACTTCGACCAATCCTCAAAAAAAAGATTTTTATTAAATACATTTTCTTTTTTTAAAAGGTAAGAAATGGTTAAAAGTACTTCTAAAGAAGTGGTCTAAAGCCTGAGGGGGTTCCTTGTTAACTGCTAAATAAATTGGACAATTTATTACCAATTCACAATTACCTCATGATTTTAAAATTCTGGGGTAATTGTGAACGTCATTCACAAATGCCCCCATTCGGTCAAAAATTTCAGTAGTGTCCTTTCCAGAGTTGAAAATGTTGACGAAGGTGCTGGTGACCTTATTGTACAAGTTTTCGTTGTACAAACAATACAAAAAGAAAAAAAATTGTTGTTTTTTATTCATGTAAACTAAATGTGTTTCCTTGAAAAAGTCTTATTTTCCTTGTTTTTGTGTGAATACATGGAATTTTTTGATTTTTATATGATAAAATGACAAAATATCATCATAATATCATTTTTAGCTTGTAATAAATTTGTTCCTACAATTTTTGTTATTTGTCTTTAACCTTGATTTTTTGTAGAAATTTGAGGTATGCGTAACTTGCATTAAACAAAGAGAAATTGTGACCACTAAAGTATGATGAAAAATTTGAAAGTGGAGAACTGTGAAGAACTTGAGTTGGGCTTTAGTCTGACGTACCACACTTCTCTTGTAATCCATTCTAAATAATTTTTCTGATGGCATTCACATTTACCCCGAAATTCATAAAATTTGCAAAACCGGACCGGGGAAATGTGAATGGCTTATAAAATTTTTGTTTTTTATACGAATTTGCTCAAAATTTGTGTGGTGCATCCTGAATAATGTAGAATTGAAAATAAATCAATCATAATGTGATATATAAAATAAAAAATACTTAAAACAACGCTTTTATCTCAACTCATGAAAATCCATTCACAATTACCCCGGTCAACTCTACTTATTTATAATCATATAGCCCGGACGTTTAGTGTAGTATTACCATGCGTTAGAAGCGGCACAAAATCTATTTTTAATAAATACGTGTACTAATATTTTCTAAATGCGTTCTCTAGTTTGTGTGACAGGAGTTTAAATGATACTATTCACACATATTTTCTTTAAAAATTTTTTTAAAATCTTTTGTAGAAATTGTAAATAATATTGTTAGTCAAACAAAGTTTGTAATATAATCCGCGCAATGAACGAACAAAACTTGTTTTGGTCAAATGCACATGTATTATGTAAACACGGACCTATAAAAAAAATTATTTTAGTGAATAAAAAGATTCTGACATGAGTTGCACTATTAGACATCAACACCAATGTTCCGGTCTTATAACGAGAGACTGAAATGAACTTTTTTCGATCATGGAGGGGGAATGTTCATAACAGAAATATAAATCGGCGGACTCAGAACGAGCGGATTGATAACGAGGGTCGGCTGTATGATATTTTAAATTTAGAAAATTTTTTGTGATTTAGAAATTACAAAAGTTATTTTTTATTTATTTTTAGTGTCCCGTACCAAAATTTGCAAAACGGAACACTAACTTATGCAATCATTTCGGTGTCTGTAAGTGTGCCCGATGTGAAAATTTGAAATTTAGCATAAAAATTGAAGTGTGCGGTGGCCGGATTATAGATGTGAAGTTAAATTTCGATTCTAGTGATATTAGTAATAAAAAAAAACACTTCTTTACTTTCCAAAATACCACTTTTATTGAATAAAAAAACTCTTGTTTCGGTCAATATTACCATTCTCAGACGTCGCTCATATTGATCGAAGAATGTCAAGAGTTTTTATATTCAATAAAAGTGGTATTTTACAAAGTAAAGTAGTGTTTTTATTTAATAATATCAAATACGGAATACCATAAAGTAACGCCCAAATCGATTAAATTTTTCCATTCTAGCAGCACTGAATAAGGTATTAATTAAATCCAAGAAAAAGAGTTTTGAAGTGTATAAATAGTGGCCTCTAATATGAAACTCCATTTGGTTTTGTTATCCCTTAAATACAGGGGAACCTCTCTTACCGGACAGCATTTTCACGCGAAAAGTACTATTAAAATATGAAAATTGCTAATTTTGAGGTCTTTAGCGAACGAAGTGGAGCTCTGTAAATAACTGAGTTTGTACAGAATTTCGGAATATTTGATTTAAACGAAATTTTCGCGTGAATATGCTGTCCGGTTAAGGGAGGTTCCATTGTGCTTTTGAATTTTTTTCACCAGAAATAGATGCGAGCAAAAGATTTCTGCAACTGTGTCAAAAGACCCCTCCGGATAAGATAGGTGAATCTGCCTAAAGTCCAACAGCTGGGTCGGGGGTGCCATGGTCCAAGCTTTCCTGTCATTTTAAGTAGGAGCACGTGTGCTGTACGTGATAAAATCTCATAACCAGTGTTTCCTGCTGGAAATGTCTTGCAAAACTTTAAGAATTAAAAAAAAAAAAAAAAACACGCTCACTAGGTCCTCGCCCTACCTTCTGGACAATTGCATGGCTCGTTAAGTGTGGATAAAGATACGTTGGCGGTAAAGAACCTTAAAGAAGCGCCCTTAACAAAACTGTTCAATAACTGCGATAAGAATTCAAGGATAACTTGTATTTAACTTTTCAGTTTACCTTTTTGTAACGAAAGTCATGTTTTTTGATTTATGATATTTTGTGAGACCTTTCCATACTGATGAAAACACTGGTAATGAGCCTTAATCGCACACGCTTACTTTTTTTAAGGGTGAGAGGAAGACGTCGCCATATTTTATAGCTAAACAAGCCCACCAAGGCGGCTGCAACACCGAGTGTCACTAGAGCCCCTGGTATTTAAATCCTTAAATTAGCCTTACTTCGGCCAATTTTGTGAAATATTTTTAGACATATTTTTACTAATTCAAAAGCGTAGATTTCAAAAATCAATGTCTCATTTTGGTCCAAGATCGCGTTTTGTGTGTTTTTGTAGGTCATTTAGAAATTTTTGCAAATATCTTCTTCTAAACACCGTGTTTTGGAGAGCTGCATGCATTGTCTTATGGTGCTCTTAGAACCCCTACATGCATATATATATATAATACTTATGCACTTGGAGGGAAGGAAAGTGGAAAATTGGGAAAAGTCCAAAATTGAACATTTTAGTACAACTCCTAATATTGCAGCTATGGAATACATGTGCAAGGGCGAATTCTATCATGGCACTCGCGACCCAGGTTGAACCTTAGGCAGATTCACCTATCTTATCCGGAGGGGTCCTTTCATTTCAATACAGGACGCAAACAGTTGAAGATTTAGTTGCTTACAACACTGAACTTGTCATAAAAATTTTGCTATTTCGAATTTGAAATTGGTTCCGAACTTTTGCATCTAAATAATCACCCTGTATACCTTGTCGGAAAATTATGTACATTTTCATACGCAACTTGATACCTTCTACGTGTTGGCGGCGAATCATCATCATATAACGTCGAGAAAAAAAAAAGATATTAAATTTTATAAAATGGCAAAAATAGAATGGCTTGGTCTGTCACACTTAACTCTCTCTCTCTCTATATATAACAGTGAAATAAATATTTAATACGTAATCAGCAAAAAAAAAGCTGGGCTGTTGTGTAGAAATACATTTTATTCCGCCGCCCCTCCCTCTACTCTCATGATCCAGGATCATAGTATACCTACTACTAGAGGGTACGTTTCTGGAATATAAAATTATTTTATATTGGTGAGTGCCCGATTGTATTACCTACTGTCGAAATGTTTTCCATTTTCGACGTGTACACGTACTAAAAAAATTTTGGAAACTCTAAGTACAGTCAAAAGTTTCGTTTTAGCTACAGTACCTCTCGATAAGTTTCCTTTGATGTGAATGACTAACTAGAGTCAGGAATTTGTAGTTCATGTAATGTACACTTCAGTATGTAGGTATATACACTAGCGGAAATAATTAAAGGATCAAAAAAAAAAAAATTTTTAGCGATTTTTCGAATGGCTGTATCTTCGTTAAAAATGGTCGTATCGGAGTCGTAAGCAAAGCAATTTAAAGCTGGAAGTTTCTAGTTTCGAAATCTTGTGATAAAAAAATTTTCAAAGCAACGTGTGTGACGCAATTCTAATAAATACATTGAAAAAAAAATTTTTCAGCTTTTTTCAAATTTTTATCAATAACAGTATTTAAATTTATAAAAGAAAAATATTTCTTAGAAAATTTTCAAAAAAAAATTTTTTCTAAAAATTTTCAAAAAAATTTTTGAAAAATGTAGTTTCAGGAAAAATGCATTTAAAGTTTTGAAGTACAATACTTGATATCGAAACTTATACCGTATTAAAATGGCTGTAACTTGGTAATTTTTTTAAATTTTTTTAAATTTCCCTTACAATACAGCTGAATCTTTTTTTGCGGTGGGTAAGGACCATATGAAACAAATCGCATATAAAAATATATTCAAAAGTACCATAAATAGCTATTAAAAATTTAGTTCGCGGTCCAGATTGTGAAAAAAACTTTTTTTTATGCAATAGATCGCGACCGCATAAAAAAAGTTTTATCGAAACTACTAAACTTAAAACTCACGATTTCCTTAGAAGTTGCTTTTTTGAACAAGATAAAACACTCATTTACACGTGGAAACATTTTATTTCATTTTTATATTTTAAATAACGTATATATATATATATATATATATATATATATATATATATATATATATATATATATATATAACGTTTAAGTTTCTACTTTCTCTTGATTTTGATTCACATTATGCATTTTAATGACCATTTTTTTTTTTTAAAAAAAATCGCACAGAAAATGATCGTATAAAAAAAGGTGTAGCTGTACATTCTTAAGGGTCCAGAATGAAATCAAAAATATCAAATACTCCCTTAGGAAGCATCACTGGATAATCTTACATTTCTAAGAAATTTCCACTGCGCCATCCCGTTAAATGGTAACTTATCGTGAGATTACTGTAAAAATATTGTCGAAGTCTATATTCTCGACCCCGTGATCCCATAATATTTTTCACGTGTGTAGAAGGTATATATTTTATCAACCATAATTTTTCTTCACGAATTTTTACGTTTATTGTCGATGAAATAAGATCTCCTCGGTTCTTTTTTTATCTCTATCCTTGTTCCTTACGGTTGTGTGGTAATAATAAAAATGTTATTATTAACTGCAACAATGAAAAATCGAATAATAATTTCAAAATGATTTGCGTATTAATAATTTATGTACCTATCTACCTTCGTACGTTTTCGTATGGTGTTATCGATATCGAAAACACATATAACCCAAGTATTAATCTTTAACCAAAAATTGATAACTGTTTTATCGGGGCCACATATTTTATTCATGTTATAAAATGTTTGCATGGATTTATATGTATAATATTATATAGGTAATAGATACTTTGTACAGACAAGAAATCTCTGTCATCCTAACAGATTGCTAAGAATGGTTTTAATGGCGTAATTCGAAAAAAGGTAGAAGCCCCTATACCGGAACCCTATTTTTAGGTCTTTAATTAAACTGGCTTATAAAAATTGACAAATTAATTAAACACCCATTTTTAGTTTCTTAATAAGCATGAGAGAAAGTTTTTTTTAATGTAATGAATATGTTTTTAAAAAAATACAACCCAAATTTTTTTATTTATTAATGTTTTTCTTTCTTTTAAAACTTCAATTTGGTTAAAAGTAACAAATAAAACTTATTTTCATATTAAGTAAATTATTTTTTAAACTGATGAGGTTGTTTAATTTGCTGATCATGAGTTTTTGTTTTAAACTTTTAGATCAAATTTTGCTGTAATCATAAACGCAATCTGTTAAATTTTGAATAATATAATGCAATAAAACCTATACATGCGTCAAATTTAAAATAACGAACATGCATGCGCAATTTTTTTAAATAACTTTTTAATTATTTATGCTTTATCTGGCGACCCTACGAACATTTTACCGTTATATTTAGACACTATAAACGATAATATTTCTATTGTTACCAAAAAAATTACATTCACGATTGCTTCCGGCTAACTTCAGTACAAAATTTTGATTGTTAATTACAAATAAACTAAGGGGCTACAAACGAAAATAAATATACTACAAACATCTACAAACGGCCTACAATCGATTAAAGTTATTAAATTTTGACTACAAAAAAACTTCCGGCCAGCGTTATGATGCCATCTGTCATCCTAACAGATTCCCAAGAATGGTTTTAATGGCGTAATTTGAAAAAAGTCTAAGGGCAGTCTGTGTATATTTAGAGCTTTCCCTGGTTAAACAAAGTAGGTACTTTTTCTACTCCTACTGTTAAAAGTAACATTTTGCGCACGGCTAACTATAATATGTAAAAATTAACAATTACCCACACCGTGCGGAAATAGCGTGCGAAATAATATCCCACGGCTTAATATAGTAAAACAGTAAGCTGTTTTGTTGATTTAATATATACCTAATTCTAAAAATAAATATGTAAAAAGTTAAAAAAATGTTACTACTTATTTAAATAAATATTAACGTAAATTTTACGAAAAAAAAATGTGCTCGTAGAAAAAGTATAGTGTAAAATACGTGGGAAAAGCTTATTTTGCACTCATATGAATTGTTGCGCGAGCCCGTATTCGTGAGAAATAAGCCTCTTTTCTCATTTGTTGTACAATATACATACCTATTACTTCGAGAATAAAAAAGTCATCCCTGGAAGACAACACAGCGTTGTCTTCCAGGTACGGACGTCTTATGGGACTTTTTCATCTCGTAGCGTCTCAAATTTTGTCAAATTGAAAAAGCTGCTTTTCAAAAATATTACATAGAAACAAAATTTATTGCGTTTTCAGGCAAGGAAATACGTAAATTTTCCGAAATTTCATATCTCAGGTGATGCTCAACCACTGTAGAGCCCTTTAAAAAAAAATAGATTGCTGGTTAAAGATATGACACGAGTCCTACTTTGTTACAAAATTTTCAAAATTTATTTAGAAAATTGGAAATCTTTTGTGTCGTCAAGTTTCCTCAATTTTCGTAAACGAGAACGGGTAAAAATATGTGACTAAATTTTGCTTCGCTTGTGAGCCTGGTTTCATGTTCCTATTCATTGATTTAGAAACCAATAAAGATACATTTATTAACATCCAAAAAATTTCCCTCTAGTTTTTTATTTTTTGGGGATTCTTACCCCTTCAAATGTCCAAATTGAGCTGTCTACCTATATAATTTTCCTTTTAATATTTATTTTTTCGTTACATTCTATGTCATTAAATCATTCTGATTTGTACAGACACTGAACTGAAGTCAAAGTTGAATTTCTTTTTTTTATGAGGTTAATTATTATTGAGTACAAGGCTCCCAGGTAGGGGGCGTATACGCTGACACTAACTGCTTGAAAAAGATGAACATAAAAACGAAAAAGGAATCGTCATAAAACTGGTGCAGTAATTTATTTTATAATTTATCATAAAAAAAACCGAAAGTTGAAATTATCACGAAAAATTTTATGAATATCACCGCAATATCGCATATTATAAATTATTTATTCCGTATTCGTGTAACTGTTATCTACTGTCTTATTGTCATATAACTCGGATAAAATAATAAAAGATATAAAAAAAAGTATTTTGCTTGGTGGAAGTACCGATAAAATATATTTCGGTGGTTCAAGATTAATAAATAGGCACCGTAAAATGACTTGAATCGCGTGCATCTTTGACTTTTGTATTCAATTTTGAAGGCGATAAAGTTTTGGTGAAAAATCACCAACAGTTTGCTGATATAAAATAAGTAAGTATTTATTTGCGACGTTTCGAAAATATCGAATTTTCATCATCAAGCAAAAATTTTCTTTTAAAACTAAATATATAAAATAATAACTATAATGTAAAAGCCCCTATACCGGAATACTATTTTTAGGTCTTTAATTAAACTGGCTTATAAAAATTGACAAATAAATTAAACACCCATTTTTTTTTCTTAATAAGCATGAGAGAAAGGAATGTTTTTAAAAAAAATACAACTCAAAATTTTTTATTTATTGATGTTTTTCTTTTACAAAATGTCGACATCTATATCCAAACAGAGAAGTATTCTTGATACTAGAATTTGGGAGCTGATATAAAAACAGACGTGTAATATGAGTAATATGACACATAGAGTGACATCTAGACGTGAAAGTACGAAACATAGAATGGTTTAAGTAGGTATCAGACGTAAATAAAGGATCAAAATACTGTATTCAACAAAAACTGTTTAATATAACAATATATACATATATATATATATATATATATATATATATATATATATATATATATATATATGTATATATATATATATATATATATGTATATATGTATATATATATATATATATATATATATATATATATATATATATATATATGTATTTCTTTAATTAAGTAAGGAAACATTAAATGCGAGGTGAATTTAGATTGAATTTAGTCATTCTATTAATAATAATTTTTGTTATCAGAGGTTTCTTTCAGAAATAATGTTATTAATATACAGCGTATCAGTGAATAAGTATGAAAAATTTTAATGGGTGATTGCTGAGGTTTTTTTATGTAAAAAAGTTTATATAAACCCAGGTCCGAAAACGCTTAGTTTCCAAGATACAGAGTGTCCCGTTTCTTGTTTTTTAAAAATATTTTTCTTAATTAAATTAAAAACAAATTATGTGGTGATACTGTAGAAATGAGGCGTCTTCACCTTTTTTTTTGGTAAGACTTTTTCATAAAATGACCTCAGCAGTTAATACGAGAACCTAAACCGATTTTGTAGTAAGAACAGTAATTGAAAATTGCTTTTTATCTTAAAAACGGACACATAAACGACAAAATACTAAGAGATCATTTTTGTCAACAATTTACAGAACATTTAAAAAAACATTTTCAAACTGGAAAAAATCATTGACGTCCCTTTGTTTTCTTCAAAAATATATCATCATATGGCCGTACGGACGCCACTGGTTTTAATGGAAATATTGTGTCTACTTCAGAATATATGGGTATTTATCCTGTCGTAGCGTATCTCAAATTTTATGTGAATATCTCAAAACGTTTTTGAAATATTTAAGAAAATATTTAAAAAAGACGAGAAACTGAACATCATGAAAACTAAGCGTTTTCGGACATGGGTTGATATGAACTTTTTTACATAAAAAAACCTCAGCAATCACCCATTAAAATATTTCGCACTTATTCACTAACACCCTGTAAAAATGTCGAGACTGTTAGGACATATGATCGCGTTCCAGTATAGGGGCTTTTACGTTAATTTTTCAATTTTTCAACTTTACAGATTAAATTATACAGAACAGACTAATTTTGGCTCCACTAGCTTTTTGGAAATCAATTTCGCGGGATAATTCTAGAATATGGTTAAATCTCATTCATCCTCGCGAATCATATACATACTTCGTTTTACGGCACCTTTCTTTTAGTTCGAATGACTTCATGAATGACTTTCAGGTTAATTCTATAGCGATCATTATTATCAAACTGTTTTACTGCAACCTGAAACTATCAAAATTGTCTGGGAATATTTTTTCAACTATAAAAATTGTTTAACATGTTTCACTTCTTTTTTTAAAAATACTTTAACATGTTTAACGGTCGGCTCTTGGATATATTCACATGTATTATTTTATTACAAGTATTATAATATAGTGATAATACTACATAACTAGTAAGTACTATGTACAGTATACTAATACTATACTCCAGTATAGTCTAGTAGTCTCATTTAATCTACTAGTTCTAGTACAACTGGATTTATACCTATCAAAACAAATGGAGTGACGAAATTTGAAAGCTGATACACGTTCTAGATTCTCGACATACATGCATTCATATGCCAAGTACACCTAAATAATTGTCTATTCAAGAGTACACACAGTAGGTATTGAATGATTCAAAAATATTGTCCCAACATAAACAAAAAATCGATGGTTTAAAAGAAAAATTTTGAAATATTAAAATAAATTTTTATTTCTGAGTACAACTGAACTCTTTTTTATGCGGTCCTTTTTTGTGCGATTTTTTTTTATGCGATTTGTAAAAAAAATGGCCATTAAAATGCATAATGTGAATCAAAATCACGAGACAGTAAGAAACTTAAACAATTACTATAATAACTTTCTTTGATAAAAATACTTTTTAACGGCTTTTAAGCATTTAATCAATAAATTGCATAAGAACATAAGTTATTGCATTCATTTAATTTTGTTAAAGATGTATTTTTCAAAATTTTCATAATATTATAAAATTGAAATAAAATGTTTTTACGTGTAAATTAAAGCTTTATTTTGTTTATAGAAGCAACTTCTAAGGAAATTTCCAAGTTTTGAGCGTTTTGAGTGATGTTTTTTCGATGAAAGTTTTTTTATGCGATCCCGACCAACCTCCCAAAAATAGTTTTTTATATAATCTGGATCGAACTATACTTTTTATAGCTATTTATGATATTCTTGAATATATTTTTAAAAAGCAATTTTCAATTACTGTTCTTACTACAAAATCGGTTTAGGTTCTCGTATTAACTGCTGAGGTCATTTTATGAAAAAGTCTTACCAAAAAAAAAAGGTGAAGACGCCTCATTTCTACAGTATGACCACATAATTTGTTTTTAATTTAATTAAGAAAAATATTTTTAAAAAACAAGAAACGGCACACTCTGTATCTTGGAAACCAAGCGTTTTCGGACTTGGGTTTATATAAACTTTTTTACATAAAAAAACCTCAGCAATCCCCCATTAAAATTTTTCGCACTTATTCACTAACACCCTCTATATTAATGGCAATATTTCTGAAAGAAACCTCTGATAACAAAAATTATTATTAATAGAATGATTAAATTCAATCTAAATTCACCTCCCATTTAATATTTCCTTACTTAATTAAAGAAATACATATATATATATATATATATATATATATATATATATATATATATATATATATATATATATATATTAAACAGTTTTTGTTGAATACAGTATTTTGTGCGATTTTTTTTATGCGGTCCCTATCCACCGCAGAAAAAAGAGTCCAGCTGTATAATTATGAAAACCTATCCAAATACGATATTTTCATCAAATTTTTTCCGTTTCAAACTTCATTCAACACTCATTTTTGTATCATCCCGTATATAGCATTCTGTTTAAATACATTTAATTCTAAAGTATACTTTACACGTTACAACAATAAACATCAATTATCTTGACGAATGTGAACGAGATGGCGTTAGTGTTGTGTATGTGTGTGTATGTGTTCTCTCTAGAGTCGAGTGCGCTTTAGAATTCAAAACATTCAATTGTTTTATTGCTTGCCGCCGACGCCCATTCCGACCATGTTTATTTTTAACAACATAAATTTTGTTTGTTTATCAGACAGACGGACGGACAGGTAGCCGGGGTGTCGGGAGCGGTTCCTTACCCACATAGTATATGTATTATGTTGCCTTTGAGTGACATGCAAGTTATTCAGGTTAAATTAGGGGAGAGAGCGGTGTGATTACTGAGCGAAGATTTGATGGGCAGTAATTCAGATTGAGTGATTGGTTGTTTGTTTTATTTAAATTGGAATTGAGTTATTTTACAGTAAACATTTTGAATTTGTTTTGGTTTGTTTGGCCGGATTTGAACTGTGATTATGTGGGATACTTGCAAACGTATACACACGCTTGTCAAGTGGATTTGCCGACTTTGTTAACAGAAGGAATCAACTAGTGCTAGACTACACGGAGAGGAAATTCCTATAAAAATTACTGTGCTCATACTACAATCGACGTGTATCAGGCGAACATATCCAATTTTTGTACGGTAAAATTATAAAAATTATAGTTATATTATTGTAATTTTTATAATTTTACCGTACAAAAATTGGATATGTTCGCCTGTTAGACGTCGATTATTATGAGCACAGTAATTTTTATAGGAATTTTCTCTCCGTGTACCTTTACTAGTAAATTTTGAGTGGAGTATACCTGAGGAAAAGAATGCTAGAATCAGTTTAAACTTTTTCAATTTTTACTAGGGGTGTGTGAATAGTGCTCGAATCGAATCGAATCCAATAGTGCTATTCGATTCGATTTTGAATCGAATAATTCGAAGTTTCGAATAATTCGATTTTTTGAATTATTCGAAAAAAAAATTGAATTATTCGAAAGAAAACGAATAATTCGATTTATTTCGAATAATTCGAAAAACCGAATTATTCGTTTTCTTCTTTTCGAATAATTCGAAATATCGAATTTCGTTTCATTTTTTCGGATAGTTCGAAATTTTTTTTTATTTCTAAGACTCAAACATACCTAGAGTTGAAAAAATATTCCCAGACACTTTTGATAGTTTCTTTGTCAACGTATGATTGTCTTTTTCTAATTCCAGTCAAGAAAATAAATAGTGCATAGGGTACTAATTGAACATTATGTTACGAAATAATAATAAGTAATAAGTTAATAACACTATTTTATATTTTTATGTAAATTCTGTTTATTCAATAATAATTTGATTACAGAAGAATATTTCTTAAAGAAACCGAAAACAAATGACATTAATGATATATTATAACTTAACTGTAAACATATACGTAAAATAACTGAATGACTGGATTCATTGCAAAATATTTAATACAATTAAAAATATAATTTTGAAAAACAAAAATCAGTGGATGTCAATATGTACTGCTTAGAATTTTCAAATCAGTTAAAATCAAACGAAAATAGTTTATTCTAATTGAAAATAACATATTTCACTTTTCTTTACAGTATTATATCATTTTTTTTTAACTTTGTGAAGATGAAATATTATTATGTCAAATATTTAAAAAACTAAATAAAAACCATTGATTAAGGACACTGGTGTAGTGTTGAAAAGTGTACGACAAGGACAAAAAAGAAGGAAACCTATAAAAGTGTCTGGGAATATTTTTTAAACTATAAGAACTTTAATTTATATCTCCCCGAGTAGTACCAGCCTAACTGGCAGACATGTATGTTGATTCTTAATTTCTAAGCTAAGTAAATGAGCAGTATGCAATTGAATTGATAAATTTAGCTATCATTCTCGCAATTGCCCCACCTGACCCTATGACGTATTTTTTGATTAACCCCTCCCCCATCTCATCCATTTAAAGACAGTTGCGAACGATGTTGATGTTAAGAAAGTTATCCAAGTCAGTCAATAACAGCTTTTATGATCGAATCAAGATATGAAACATTTTTATTGCATAATTCCCAAAATGGTATAAAAAATTTTAGTGCTTATTACATCTAAAACGTTTTGTTGATTAACTTTCCACGACTTGTGGTTATTCTCTAGCGACAAAAATTCTAATCATTTCCTAATATGTAATCAACCAATACAGTTCCCCAAGTCCCCTATCATATGAATTACGAAGTGTTTCAAAGTAATCCCATCAAATAATCGCTAATATCATTCGAGTCTTCTCTTGTGCGGACAGTTGAAAGAGTTGATTCCTTAACACCCTGTATATATAGATATACGTAAGTGTATTGACGTAATTAGTCTTCTGTATCCATTCGTATGAAGATAATATCATTTAAAATGCTGTAAAATAAACACCAATAAGTTTGATCTGGCGTGTGTACGTCAGTCGATCAAGTTAACGCGTTCGTTTCGCGCGCGCTCATCTACCATGGTAGATGACGGGAGTAGGGTATTTGTGGGGGTTCGGTGAAAGTTGGGGCTGTGCGAGTTTGATGGGTGGAACTAACAGTTTCTTCTCTCATTAAAACTCGTTAAGTTTGTTTACACGTCTCCACTTTCCATTTATCGGTATCGTTAATTTCCTGTATGTGATAAAGTTTACAGGGCACGGCACGACACGGTACACGGTACAGCAGTGCCGTGAGATAATAAAACCGTTCACATTATTTCCACTAATGATTTAGTTTTACACTTACACTCAACGACAAAAGTCAGTAATTAAATTTATCGTTAGCGAATAGTTTTTGCAAGTAAATGATAATGGGGTTTTCGTCGATGCCTTAAGGTTGAACAGTGCGAAAAATAGTCAATTTTCGCAATTTTTTTCGGGTGGATAGGATCGGAGAATGAAGGTGAATTTTTTTTACGATTAATGCCACTATTTAACAATACAAAAATATCTTTTTTATTCACTTCGAATAAATTTGGGGTTTGTCTAACGAAAATTTGTTGCCTAGCAATTTAACGAGAAGAATTGTCAACTAACAAAAACGCGACAGCGAAGCTGAAGCGTTTTTGTTAGTTGACAGTTCTTTGAGTTAAATTGCTTTTAGGCAAGAAAATTGAGTTGTACAAAACAGAAATTTATTCAGAAAAAATATATAACTCAAGTTTGATACGGTAAGACGATTTAACGAATAAAATAAATTAGTATAATTTATATTATTATTTAATACATTGTTACTATGGTTCTGAAGTCAGTTAAATTTACCAATAGGAATTTTTATTTCCTTTCTATCGTGTGTGTCTACAGTGAAATGACCAATTAAATGGTTTGTACTTTTTTTTTTGTTGTAAAACTTTGTTCTAACTTTTTTCCGTGGTAAAAGTGAAAAACCTACAATATTCTTAGGGGATTTGATACACATGAGTTAAATTATCATTTTTATTTACTTTTTTTAATATAATTTTTTGAAAAAAGTGTCTTTAAAATCAAATAGATTATCAGTCTGTAGGTAAGCCGTTATGTTCCTATGGAGGTTTTTTCTTTTTTTTCTTTGAAATTTGAAAAAATGGCGTCGGTTTGAATATAAAGTACAAAATTTACCCTTTTTTTCAACAGTTTTCCGTGTGGAAAAAATAGGAAGATTTCAAAAGAAAAAGCTTCCATAGGAACATGGAGAATGGAATAAAGAATATTCTATCAAAATTTCAAACTTGTAGCTTGGAAACTTTCCCTCTGAGAGTGGGTACCGTTTTAAAAAGGGCATTTCGAGACATACGCGTCTAAAGTTTGTCTCAAAATTGTTTCAAATTATATTTCAACAACAATGTGATACTGTAGTGATAACAATAATTGATCTTATACGTTCACTGGTTGCGGAAAGACTGAATATAAAGTGATGTTATAACATCCCGCCAAAAGACTCAAATCGATCCACAGAATTTTGTATTTAGGCTGAATCCATTGATCCGTGGTGGTCGTAACGACCGTAATAATTCGAATTTCAATTTGAAATTTTGATAGAACATGCATAACAGTATGTACTTTAAGATACACCGCAAATCCAATTTTACGTAGTTGTCGGTGTAAATTTAAGGGTAAGTACGTAAAATCGGAAGATCAGGGGCGTCGGTAAACTTTTGTTTCGGGGTTTGGTAAATATTAGTTATCTGAATTTATTTAACCTAAAATTATCTTAAGCGACAATTTACACCTAAAATTCGGTTGTGTAGACAAAGGAAATCGAATGTAATAATGAATATGAGTGACGACTTTTAGAAAACTGTCGAAAAATCACTATCGCATTCGTCAGCGTAAAAGACGCCAAATAGTGGAAGCTGACAAAAATTCTAGAATATTCTACTCATGAACTAGCAAAGATACCAAAAGACAAACTTCACTATTGAATTGGGCACTAAAAATTAGATTAAGCAGCGCATTTTGACAAAAATTCTAGAATGTTCTATTCGTCAACTAACAAATATATAGAAAAATCGATTACACAATTTAATTGGTCATCGAACAGAAGGCGGAATAGCACATTTTGATAAATGTTCTAGAATATTCTATTCGTCAAATAGCAAAAATTGTTCGTCAAAATCGGACATTTGGTTTACATTAGTTTAATTTCGGTTGGACAATTAAGTGGTGCAGTAGATTTTCCAATGTCTTTGTTAGTTGACAAATAGAATATTCTAGAACATTTCTCAAAATGTGTTATTTGGTCTCTATTTTTGTAGCAAATTCAATGGCGACGTCTATTTTTGAATATCTTTGCTAGTTGACGAATAGAATATTCCCGAACATTTGTCAAAATGTGTAATTTGACCTCTTTTTCAATGGACAATTAAATGGTACAATTGATTTTTCAATATCTTTGCTAGTTGACAAATAGAACATTCTAGAATTTTTGTCAAACTACACTGCTTAATCTCATTTTTAATGACCAGTTCAATGATGAAGTCTGCTTTTGATATCTCTGCTAGTTGACGATTAGAATATTCTCGAATTTTACGTGACTCATTTTGCATTTGCATTTTGCGTATTACGTATACAGAATATGTGCATATATACTTGCAGTTAAATTTTAAAATTTTTAACGGTTACGAGACCCTCAGACAATATTACCTACGGCCCTGACTCTGGCTTGGTACATAAATTTTCACCAACACAGACAAACAACAACATATCTGTGAGAGGATACGTACGTACCATTGGATGGCCACTATAAGATCAAAAAAAAAAAAAAAAAATTGATTGTTTCAAAATTCTACACTGTGATGGTATATTTAATATGTAGGGATACACTCCAAAAAAAAAAATAAATAAATAAATAAAATTACAACACTTCTGCGGCTAGACCAAGAGATATAGAATATATTATTCAGGGGGTTTTATAACAGATTAATTTTCAATATTTGTACGGAATCCTTGACGTACGTGTCAGACTCACACTTCACCGAAAACTTGTTTTTTTTTTTTTATATTATTAAGAATATTTTGGTTTTGATTACATCTCAATAACGAACGCATCGTTTTAATAAATTTTTTCTCTAATGTAATTTAACGTAGTGGCTAATTTATTCAAGTCGATTTTAACTTTGTTAATATTAAATCAGTGTGTGCGGTATTTTGTCGCATCGCACCAGACGGACGAGGCTCGCTGGCGTCGCGGCGCCTATTTAACAAGCCCACACGGCACACAACATCTTGGATAAATTATGTTATCTTGATTGGAATTTGTCGGCAGCAGCAGTAGCGGTGCGGGTGAGACAAGAGGGTGAGCAGGTATGTGTTTTCATCGCTTGAGGAGAAGAAGACAGATAAACACGGATAGATAGAGCAGTTTAGCGTATCAGATTGGATTATCGATTTTATCAGATCATTAACTGATTATATTTCAAATTGAATTAATTTCATTCGTTGGGTTTATTAAAATTTGTTGCAAAATAAATTTTCTATCAACAATCAATTTTGTTGCTACAATTAAAAATCAATTTATATTAATTAAACGAAAGTGAATAAATTACAGCAGTAGACCATTCTCTCAAATTCTTCAGGTTTTGAGCATTTTAATACAAAATTTTGTGTAGGTAGGGTAACGTTGCCTATTGGGAGATGTTTTAATTATTTAACTCTCTAAATGATTAAGACAAGTTGAGTCGTCCTGCAATATGGCGGCTCAAAATGCTGTGATATGTATATATTCACCGGTATAGGTGCCGCCATCTGTGACAGATTTTCCGAAATACAGTATAATTCTAAATAATGTTCAATTTTATCAACATTGTTTAGTATAATTTATATAAGTTTTATCTAATTATCGCCGTTGGTTCAGTTTTAGATATTTTCAGTTTTTGTCTTTATATGCTGTTCAAATGAATTTTTTTGATTTTCCGGGAAACTATAGGCGCCGGAAAGATTTTAATATCAGTTATGATGAGCGCGAAAATAGCGCGTAATTCCTATATAAGTTTTATCTAATTATCGCCGTTGGTTCAGATTTCGATATTTTCAATTTTTGTCTTTATATGCTGCTCAAATGAATTTATTTGATTTTTCGGGAAACTATAGGCGTTCTAAAGATTTTAATAGCAGTTATGATGAGCGCGGAAATAGCGCGAAATTCCTATATAAGTTATATCTAATTATCGCCGTTGGTTCAGATTTCGATATTTTCAATTTTTGTCTTTATATGCTGCTCAAATGAATTCTTTTGATTTTCCGGGAAACTATAGGCGCCGGAAAGATTTTAATAGCAGTTATGATGAGCGCGAAAATAGCGCGTAATTCCTATATAAGTTTTATCTAATTATCGCCGTTGGTTCAGATTTCGATATTTTCAATTTTTGTCTTTATATGCTGCTCAGATGAACTTTTTTGATTTTCCGTTGAAACTATAGGCGCCGGAAAGATTTTAATAGCAGTTATGATGAGCGCGAAAATAGCGCGTAATTCCTATATAAGTTTTATCTAATTATCGCCGTTGGTTCAGATTTCGATATTTTCAATTTTTGTCTTTATATGCTGCTCAAATGAATTTTTTTGAATTTCCGGGAAACTATAGGCGCCGGAAAGATTTTAATAGCAGTTATGATGAGCGCGGAAATAGCGCGTAATTCCTATATAAGTTTTATCTAATTATCGCCGTTGGTTCAGATTTAGATATTTTCAATTTTTGTCTTTATATGCTGCCCAGATGAATTCTTTGTTTTTCCGGGAAACTATAGGCGTTGGAAAGATTTTAATAGCAGTTATGATGAGCGCGAAAATAGCGCGTAATTCCTATATAAGCTTTATCTAATTAGCGCCGTTGGTTCAGATTCAAATATTTTTTTATTTTTGTCTTTATATGCTACTCAGATGAATTTTTTTGATTTTCCGGGAAACTATAGGCGCCGGAAAGATTTTAATAACAGTTATAATGAGCGCGAAAATAGCGCGTAATTCCTGTACAAGTTTTATCTAATTATCGCCGTTGGTTCAGATTGCGATATTTTCAATTTTTGACTTTAAATGCTACTCAAATAAATTTTTTTGATTTTTCGGAAAACTATAGGCGCCGGAAAGATTTTAATAGCAGTTATGATGAGCGTGAAAATAGCGCGTAATTCCTATACAAGTTTTATCTAATTAGCGCCGTTGGTTCAGATTTAGCTATTTTCAATTTTTGTCTTTATATGCTGCTCAGATGAATTTTTTTGATTTTCCGGGAAATTATAGGCGCCGGAAAGATTTTAATAGCAGTTGTGATGAGCGCGAAAATAGCGCGAAATTCCTATATAAGTTTTATCTAATTATCGCCGTTGGTTCAGATTTCGATATTTTCAGTTTTTGTCTTTATATGCTGCTCAAATGAATTTTTTTGATTTTCCGGGAAACTATAGGCGCCGGAAGGATTTTAATAGCAGTTATGATGAGCGCGAATATAGCGCGTAATTCCTATATAAGTTTTATCTAATTATCGCCGTTGGTTCAGATTTCGATATTTTCAATTTTTGTCTTTATATGCTGCTCAAATGAATTTTTTTGATTTTCCGGGAAACTATAGGCGTTGGAAAGATTTTAATAACAGTTATGATAAGCGCGAAAATAGCGCGTAATTCCTGTATAAGTTTTATCTAATTATCGCCGTTGGTTCAGATTGCGATATTTTCAATTTTTGACTTTAAATGCTACTCAAATAAATTTTTTTGATTTTTCGGAAAACTATAGGCGCCGGAAAGATTTTAATAGCAGTTATGATTTCCGCGAAAGTAGCGCGTAATTCCTATATAAGTTTTATCTAATTATCGCCGTTGGTTCAGATTTCGATATTTTCAATTTTTGTCTTTATATGCTGCTCAAATGAATTTTTTTGATTTTTCGGGTAACTATAGGCGTTGGAAAGATTTTAATAGCAGTTATGATGATCGCGAAAATAGCGCGTAATTCCTATATAAGTTTTATCTAATTATCGCCGTTGGCTCAGATTTCGATATTTTCAATTTTTGTTTTTATATGCTGCTCAAATGAATTTTTTTGATTTTTCGGGAAACTATAGGCGTTGGAAAGATTTTAATAGCAGTTATGATGTGCGCGAAAATGGCGCGTAACTCCTATATGGGCATTTTCACGTCAATTCGACCAGTCTTAAAAGTAAAGTTCTCGGATTTTTTTCCTATTCACTCTAATTTACCTACCAGTGGAGCTATGTCCAATTTTTCTCAAAATTATTATTTAGGCTCGAGATATTTTGCTTCGAAAATGGCGGTAATTATCACGTTTTTTTGCATCTCTTTTATAAAAAATTCTATATTTTCCAAACGAGAGATTTGAATTGGATGGGTGTTTTGTGGGTAAATTCATGAAGCTCCATAGTACATTGCAACATAATAAAACTTGTTCTATATTGTACATTTTTGTATATCTATGCACTAAAATTAGGTCAAATTTGGACAGCCCTGGCCAAAATCTCTAATGACTTAAATAGATGATTTTGGGTTCATTGTGTTCAGAATTTTATGCTCTTTCAAATTTTGCAAAGAAACTAATGGACTTTTACTGATATCAATGTAAAAATTAAGAAAAACAAAAACTATGTGTAATTATGGAGGGTTCATATACTACATATAACTTATACAGTAAATATTTAACCAAAATAATCTAACTAAATTACACATAGAGAAAAAGAAAATTGCTACCTACACTTTTATAAGTGTAAATGGTAAAGAGGCTTATATTAAACGTAAAAAAAATAAATGCGTGAGCAGGGGCGGTGGAGAGTTAATTTGGGGGGTCCCAAAAGACTGAAAAATTGTAATATTGCAATTTCCGGCGAAAGTCGAAGTCAAAGAAAAAATTATCCTTTACAAAAGTTGTAGATCATGCAAAAACCTACAACTTTTGTAAAGAACACTTTTTAACATAACCTCAAAATTTCGGAGAAAAATGCGAATTTTTTTTTTTTTTATTTCGTTTTATGTTTCTCATTTCAACAAAAATAATTTAATTTTTACGGAACTTGATGAAAGTATGCCTTTCTGGATCTTAAATAACCACAAGTTTTTCTGGATAAAAAAATTCAGAAGATTCCGTGATATTGCTTATTTTCAGTCCGGAAAACTTTTTTTCCAGAAAAGATTCTACTGAAAAAATTTTGTTCTTAAATACAACTACTAATTTTGTTTATTTTACCAAAAAGTACTTGTCAAACCGAAAAAAATGAGCACTGGCAGAACTCAGTGCGATAATTTTTTTAAGTAGAATCTTTTCATGAAAAAAAAGTTTTCCGAACTGAAAAAAATCAATATCACGAAAACTTCTAAATTTTTTTACTCAGAAAAACTTGTGATTATTTAAGACCCAGAAAGGCATAATTTCACCAAGTTTCGTAAAAATTAAATTATTTTTGTGGAAATGAGAAATATAAAACGAAATAAAGAAAAAAAACAAAATTCGCATTTTTCTCCGAAACTTTGAGGTTATGTTAAAAAGTGACCTTTACAAAGGTTGTAGATTTTTGCATGATCTATAATTTTTGTAAAGGATAATTTTTTCTTTGACTTCGACTTTCGCCGGAAATTGCAATATTACAATTTTTCAGTCTTTTGGGACCCCCCAAATTAACTCTCCACCGCCCCTGCTCACGCATTTATTTTTTTTACGTTTAATATAAGCCTCTTTACCATTTACACTTATAAAAGTGTAGGTAGCAATTTTCTTTTTCTCTATGTGTAATTTAGTTAGATTATTTTGGTTAAATATTTACTGTATAATGTTATATGTAGTATATGAACCCTCCATAATTACACATAGTTTTTGTTTTTCTTAATTTTTACATTGATATCAGTAAAAGTCCATCAGTTTCTTTACAAAATTTGAAAGAGCATAAAATTCTGAACACAATGAACCCAAAATCATCTATTTAAGTCATTAGAGATTTTGGCCAGGGCTGTCCAAATTTGACCTAATTTGAGTGCATAGATATACAAAACCGTACAATATAGAACAAGTTTTATTATGTTGCAATGTACTATGGAGCTTCATGAATTTACCCACAAAACACCATCCAATTCAAATCTCTCGTTTGGAAAATATAGAATTTTTTATAAAAGAGATGTAAAAAAACGTGATAATTACCGCCATTTTCGAAGCAAAATATCTCGAGCCTAAATAATAATTTTGAGAAACATTGGACATAGCTCTACTGGTAGATAAATTATAGTGAATATGAAAGAAATCTGAGAACTTTACTTTTAAGACTGGTCGAATTGACGTGAAAATGCCCTTATATTTTGTAAATTCCTAGGGTTCATTTTTTTTTGATGTTGGCATCTTTGATTTTTTTCTTTTTCTTTTTGTTGTTACCTTATCTATTGTACTTATCACTAGCAGTAAAAAGTCCGGCCTTTTGAGACAAAAAAAATTTTCCATATGATTTGTTTATGAGATTATTGAGATGAGTTATTTCGCTTATACACTGACAAAAAGGTACCGGTAATTTTTACGGAAATTTCTAGTAAAAAATTACGGAGCACTCTGGTAATGCGGGCATAAGTAACAGGCAAAGGAGAAAGTACGATGAGTATAGTAAAAATTACTCTATGGCTCCGTAAAATTTGACTGCACAGTAAAAATTACACTGTGACTCCGTAAAAATTTCGGCGCTGTACTGGAAAAATTGTACTCTCTTACCCTACTATTTATAAGTTTTTTTTTTTTTTTTATTTATTAATAAATAAGATATTGATAGTTTAAAAGGATATTGATAGAAGGGTAAGGATTAAAATCAAATTATTAATATTGAAAAAATGTTCTGTGGTTTTTTATTATTTGTGGAAAAACATGTTGCAATAAACATCAATACATATAAAAATCTTAATTGTTATATCTTAATTATTAGTTCTTTATCAATAATAAAATAATGCGATTTTCATGAAACACAAATAACAATTCTTTGTTTTAAATGTAAAGTTCATTAAATAGTTTATTATATAAAACAAAAGGAAAAAAACAAAAACAAAAAAAAAAACAAAAAAAGTGATAACACTCCTCGTACATATCACATACAAGGCACACACAACAATAAGTTAGTGGCCTGTTTTCAGTAGAAGCTGTATTCAGAATGACCTTTGTTTGGTGCGGACCTCGGTTTACGCGTGCCAGAGCAGTTAGAAGCAGACAAGCACATAGTCTTCTAGCGTTACGTTGGTGCGATGCTTGTGTGAGAGAAATGCCGAAAGACAGGTTTCAAGTAGAAAATAGAGATAACAAATAGCGTCTACCCTCTACTTTTCCTATCAGCTTAGTAAAAATTACACTGTGCCTCCGTAAAAATTCTTCTCTCTAGTATAATTTAACAAAACTTAAGTAAATTATCCTGGTATCCACTTGAAATTTTACTAGCCCATCGAATTTTGCGGAGCAGTATAGGAAAAATTCTTAAGCTGTACAGGAAAAATTTTCAAATGAATCGTAAAAAATAATGTTTGAAAGTCATTTTTTATATTTTTGCTTGATAATTTCCTACCGACTGGTAATTTGAGCCTGGTTTGCCGGAGGCAGCTCCGTAATTTTTACTGCAATTTTTTCTCAGTGTGCGACCAGATATTTATATTGGACAAAGTTGTCTGCTAACAACAAAGTTGAATTAGTATCAGATTCTTACTTCTGGTGGTAAGACAATATACATATTTTCCGTAAGTTAAGGCTTTAAAAGAGGATACCTCATAATAGATGCCCTTAACCTATATGTATAATTTACAAACTGCGCTCCGCAATTTCAACCGTTTAAAATTATCTCTCCGACTTGTGGGTAAAATTACTTTTCAAATAAGATATTCGATAATTCTGTTCTCTTTAGAGTGCTTCGCTCCACTTCAGTATATTTAGCATGCTTAATCTCCACACCTTAAAACCTTTCCGTGAATATTCATACTGGACGTTTTAGAAGCTCAACACTTGGCCAGACAACACTGGGCCCCTGTTAGAAAATTTTAATTTTATATTTATTTTTTTTAGAATCTTAGATTTCCATGGGTCACAAGGAGGGAATAATGCCAAGATCAGGTTTTTAATAGTATTTTAGTAAAATCAACATCAAGCTGATAGGAAAAATTAAACAATATAAATTATTCAATCACATAGCAACCTGGAACATTTTAGATTCCAAGACTTGCAACTTTTTGCTATGATAATTTAACTCATGTGTATAAGAGTGTGGTTTTTTCACTTTTACCATGGAAAAAAAGTTAGGAAAGATTTTTACAGCGAAAAAATAATACAAAAAATTTCATTGCCCGTTTCACTGTCAGTAAACATGATAAAAACGAATCAAAAATTCGTACTGGTAAATTTAACCGATTTCAGAGCCGTAGTAATAATGTATTAAATAATAATGTGAATTATATACTAATTTATTTTATTCGTTAAATTATCTTACCGTATTACACTTGAGTTTTATATTTTTTCTGAATAAATTTGTGTTTTCTACAACGCAAATTTCTTGCCTAAAAGCAATTTAACTTGAAGATCTGTTGTTCTCGTTAAATTGTTAGGCAACAAATTTTCGTTAGACAAACCCAAGTTTTTTTTGTTCAAAAAAATACTTTAAACCTCTCGTGTAATAATAGATGAATATTTTATTTTAAATATTCGCAAAAATATGGATTATTACTTATAGCCTATAATTTTTTAGCGAATTTCCAAAACTGGAAATTCAGCTTTTACGCCAGGTGTCATGGTGCGACCTAAGCCCGGGACCATATCAGAAATATGTTTTGAGGTCCCTAGAATACGAAAATGATATTCACTAAAATTTATATATATATATATATATATATATATATATATATATATATATATATATATATATATATATATATATATATATATATATATACATATATATATATATATATATATATATATATATATATATATATATATATATATGTATCCGCGCGATAACTCTCGAATGAAACGTCTAACGCTTATGAAATTTTGTGTGCGGACTGGATTCTGAATTGGCTTGGCTAAGTTCGTTAGCCAGACACGTCGGATGCCCAGAAGTAGGTTTTCTGGCCATTTTTTATCATTCGATCCTATCATAAGGCAGTTCGATTTTTACATCGTTGAAAAGGAAAAAAAAAATTATGAAGAAAATATTCTTATAATTTTCTTTCTATTTTAAGTATTTTTCGAGAAAATGTAAATTTTCACTTTTATTCTTTCTTTGTTAGTCTAATAAGTAATTTATATTTATATCTCAGTTCTTTATAAAGTATAAAAATATTTCACTTTTTTATTAAAGAATTTTGTGAGAACAAGTGAAAACTATTCACATATATGTGTAATAACACACATACATGTATAGAGTTTTGTTTCTCATTTATTGCATTATAATTAGCATGGTTCTATCCCATGTTAAAAAATGTAAATTAAACAGATTTTCTAAGCTAATGTAATGAAGAATTTTTTTTTTTTTTTTATTGAATTTTTAAGTAAACAAGAAATTGAAGATTATGTTATGATATAAATATTAAATATAAAACAAAACAAAATATGTACAATGTACATATGTATGTACGGAAAAATATTTTGAATCGATTTTGAAAATTTTTCCACTAATAATTAATAATGTTAAAAAATTAAACCATTTCAAATGGATTTAAGGTATTTTATGTGAGGTCAAGGTTTTCGGGACCTAAAAAGGCCAGAAATTAATTAACCAATCGATTTTAAAAATTTTTTCACAGTTAGTAAGTTAAAGTATTTGAATTAATTAATTAAATGATGTCCGCAAGAAGCTTACGGACTGCCATAAGTTATATGAGATCCTTAGAACCCTTTTCTTACTGTTAGAGTACTAGATTTGTATGAGTTTCGCCAGGATTTACTGATCCCATAATTGTAAAAAATAAACTAAACGACCAATTTTAAAAATTTCTTCACTGTTACAGAGCTAAACTATTTTAGATAGATTTAGAATACATTATGTAAGGTCCGTCAGGGTCCACAGGACCCAAAAGTGTCAAAAATAAACTAACTGACCGATTTTGAAAATTTTTTCACTGTTACAGAGCTAAACTATTTTAGATAAATATCGATTACGTTATGTAAGGTCCGCCTGGGTCCATAGGACCCAAAAGTGTCAAAAATAAACTGCCTGATCGATTTTGAAAATTTTTTCACTGTTACAGAGCTAAACTGTTTTAGATAAATATAGATTCCGTTATGTAGGGTCTGCCAGGGTCCATAGGATCCAGAAGTGTCAAAAATAAACTAACTGACCGATTTTGAAAATTTTTTCACTGTTACAGAGCTAAACTATTTTAGATAAATATAAATTACGTTATGTAAGGTCCACCAAGGTCCATAGAACCCAAAAGTGTCAAAAATAAACTAACTGACCGATTTTGAAAATTTTTTCACTGTTACAGAGCTAAACTATTTTAGATAAGTATAGATTACGTTATGTAAGGTCTGCCAGGGTCCATAGGATCCAGAAGTGTCAAAAATAAACTAACTGACCGATTTTGAAAATTTTTTCACTGTTACAGAGCTAAACTATTTTAGATAAATATAGATTACGTTATGTAAGGTCTGCCAGGGTCCATGGGATCCAAAAGTGTCAAAAATAAACTAACCGACCGATTTTGAAAATTTTTTCACTGTTGGGGAACTAACTATTTTAGATAGACATACATTACGTTATTTAGGGTCCGCCAGGGTCCATGGGACCCAAAAGTGGTAAAAATAAACTAACCGACCGATTTTGAAAATTTTTTCACTGTTACAGAGCTAAACTATTTTAGATAAATATAGATTACGTTATGTAAAGTCTGCCAGGGTCCATCGGATCCAAAAGCGTCAAAAATAAACTAACCGACCGATTTTGAAAATTTTTTCACTGTTGGGGAACTAACTATTTTAGATAGACATACATTACGTTATTTAGGGTCCGCCAGGGTCCATGGGACCCAAAAGTGGTAAAAATAAACTAACCGACCGATTTTGAAAATTTTTTCACTGTTACAGAGCTAAACTATTTTAGATAAATATAGATTACGTTATGTAAAGTCTGCCAGGGTCCATCGGATCCAAAAGCGTCAAAAATAAACTAGCCGACCGATTTTGAAAATTTTTTCACTGTTGGGGAGCTAAGCTATTTTAGATACATATAGATTACGTTATGTAAGGTCTGAAGTGTCAGTAGGACCTAAAAGTGTCAAAAATAAAATAACTGACCGATTTTGAAACCTTTTTACTATTACCGAGGTAAACTATTTTAGATAGGTACAGGTTGTGTTATCTGATATCCACAACTGTCCTGCGGATGCAAATGCGGCGTAGAATGCTACACAACGGGTTTTGAATATATATATATATATATATATATATATATATATATATATATATATATATTATGTATATATATATATATACATATATATATATACATATATATATATACATATATATATATATATATATATATATATATATATATATATATATATATATATATATATATATATATATATATATATATATATATATATATATTACATAAAGTCCGCCTAGAATATACGGTCGAGCTGATTTTTTAATGAGGTCCACCGGGATCTTGCAGATCCGAAAACGCCAGTAATAAGCTATCGAAAAGATGCTAAAAAATTTCTCACTGCTAGAGAACTAAATTATTTTAGATGGATACAACTATGCTGCACAAAATTCGTTCGGGTTCTTGGGTCCCCAAAAATACCAAAACTAATTACCCAGCCGATTTTAAAAATTCTTTTACTCTTAGAAAGCTAAACTATTTTAAATAGGTACAGGTCTTAGATGAGATCCGCCAGTGCCCAAGATTTGGAAATTCGCTATGTTATGCAGATGCTGCGACAGGGGTATTTTTTTTACTAAAAGATTTCAATAAAATAGAACACATACATGTATACATATGCAAAGTAACTCCATTCGGGCCGAATCCGGATGGCCGAGGATGTGTGAATAAAAGCATTAAAAGCCATTTTTATCGGATAAAGGATAAATCAATTTTTTTTTTATATGATATTCTAATACATTCCGGCGTATAACACAACACTGAAATACCATTATTCAACGTTAGTAAGCAAATCACCGATGAATCTATATTATATGTATTGTGAATAGAGGGCTGGATACACTGACACGATCGCTCGGATAAACTGTCAGGATCGTCAATAAAACTAAAAAAAAAAAAACTATAAATACACTTTGTTCTATTGATACATACAAAAAAATGTGATGATTTAAATGCTATTATAATCTACTTTTATTTGGTAGTTTTTGTTAGGTAGTGCAATTCAGTTTTACAACTTTTGCGGGCAATGGTAAGGGAAATCGTACTGGTTGAGCTGCGACTTAAACCTTAACCTAAATAAAATTACAGTAGATAAACAGATTAAATGTTAAGGGGAAACGTCCCTTAAAAATATTTTGTTATACTTTCTCTCAAGTGTGTACTTTCAGAAAGATACTTACCAATTTTGATGGAAAACTTTGAGCAATTCCGGCAATTTGGTAGCTTAAGATTTTTTTATTACTTAAACAAAAAAGCTAAATATTTATCAGAAAAATTTCTGACTCAGCATCTTCACGGTTGACTTCAAAAGAATTGAAAATATTCTTAATTTTTTTTTCTATAATTTTACCACTATTTAAGGGAGTACCTGCCTTTAAAATGATTGATGGAAATTCGAATTATTTTCGGAGTTATGGTGATTTTTTCCCTGTGTACCTACCGTGTATCTTTTCAGTGTTAAATTCAAATTTTTAGTATAAATTACTTGAAACTTCTTTTTTTCGATACGATTGACATGATATCTCAAGTTCTAATGCACCGATTTACTTGAAATTTGGTACAGACCTTCTTAATACTATCAAAATTGTCTCGACGTAGGGGTTATTGGAATTCGTTTTTTTTTTTTTTACTATTTTTAAAAAATCACCAAATTTGAAAAAAGGAGGCGACAAAATGACCTTTTTTTTAATGGACGTCACTTTGTGAAAAAATTTATTTTTTCAAATCGGCTATGTCTAGATAACTCTACATCCTTGTTTATTAAGAATTAACAAAAATTGTATGTTTCAGATCACCAGGAGGGTTGGAATCACGTCAATCAGGAGACACCTTTTTTTTTGAGTGTCCACTTTGCCGGCCTGTACCGATTTCAATTTTGAATTTTTTTTTTTTTAAATTTTTATACATTTTTATACTTTTCAAATATCAGTAAAAAAACTGTTAAAAAATTGGATACTAAAAATGTTTACTTTTTTTTTGTTTTATTACGCTCATAAAATCACCTTAAAATCGAGCCTCTAGACTAGAATACCCCCTTAAAAGAAAAAATTATTGAAAACTTGAAAAAAAAAATTAGCATAAGGTATGTTGCCATAGTGACTGAATTAGAAATATTGAAGTTTGGATTCTTTAGGATTTTATGTGCCGGTGTTACCCAACGATAGTCTCACTCGCTACTTGGGGCGAATCGATTACAATTTCGGTGTTTAATTTTGAATTAAAAAAATTACTTGTACCCAAATTTCCCCACTAAATGAAGATTACTCTTACTAACCCTATTCGTTTTGACGATTAAGTGAAAATCAAAAGTCAACTCGTAATATTATTTAATTTCTAATGAAAAAATATTCTGTCACTTTTTGAAATTATAATTTGCATGGCATTGATCCTTTAATAATAATTTAAACCGCAAAATAACACACAAAGACCAATTCAACAAACGGATATATATGAGCGGACCAAAAGAAAAACCAAAATATACAACACTTACATATAAATTTCTGAAAAATTAATTATGAAAAATAAATTATGAAATTTTTCAAATGACATTTTTCAACATAATGAATAATCTCATTTACACACTGACAAAAAAAAAAAAAAATTGAAAGAAAAACCATACCACTGCGCCATTTTCCATTTTCCTAGCACAGTACATATATAAATAAATGAATGAATTGAGTGAAATGAATATATTGTACATATATAATGTTAGAATGCAATCGTAATATTGTATGTAGAGTTCAAATTCAGTCAGAGACGGGGGGGGGGGGAGTTGCGCTGTCGTTCGTTCTTGTCGTAATGAATAGATGTTTCACATGAAAAACATATATTATTATGGTTGCTTAAACGAAAAGAGCTTTACAACTTAAAAGTATGTGTAATAATGAATCACTTTTCTTCTTCTGTATGGATGTCTCGTCATCACTATATACCCGGTTCACACATACAGCGTGATTATAAAGTTTATATACCACGTTTATTTTTAATTTTCACACGAACACAGTGAAAAATACGCTGCCAATAGGGTGTGTACACAGCTTCCTCGTAGTCGTAAAAGGCTTTAAAACAGTATTCTACCAAATATACATATTATATACCGTGAAATTATATTTTCGCCTTGAAGTTTATAAAAAACTGTTGTAACTCAAAAGACTTAAAGGCTAAATTATAAAATAATAGCAAAAATATTTTAGAAACTAACCCCCAATATACCCTAAAAATTTGAGCGAGATAGGACTAGCAGTAAATAAGATATTGACATTTAATGGGATTTCATGGTAGCGGCGTAGCTACCGTTACTCCGATTTCGATTAAATTCATAGGGGACCATATAGGAACCAAACTACATAATTTCTGAAAATTACATAAAAAAGAATTGAGTAGTTCCGAAGTTATGCCACTTGGTGCATTTTTGGAATGACATGGTAGCGGCGTTGCTACCGTTACTCTGATTTTAATTAAATTCATAGGGGACCATCGCGGAGCCAAACTGCATAATTTCTGAAATTTCCATTAAAAGCAATCGAATAGTTCGGAAGTTATGCCACTTGGTGCAAAATTGGAGACACCCAGACGGAGAGACAGACGGACAGCCCAAATTAAAATTGTTCAGGAAGCTCCAAAACGTAAAATGTGCGTAAAAAATTTGATTTTGGAGAGAAAGAATTTTTTATTTTTCAAAAGTGATCACAATGCTTCCACTACTTTAGTAGTCTCGGAAGCAAAAAAAATTTGTGTTAAAATTAACACATTTCACATGTCCAGAACGGTCCACTCAATTTTTTTGTGTTATTTTAACACAAAGCATATGTGTCAAATCTATACACAAGATTTGTGTCAATGATTTAACACACAAGAGGACATACATTTTGTGTTAATTTTTCAGAATTACTTAGTTATAATTTTACCACAATGATGTGTAAAATTAACTAATTTAGAATGTTTAGATTTTATTTATTTATTATATAAATGAAAGGAAATAGTAAAAAATAATTTTTCAGCACTTAAACTTTTTTAGTCGAATTTTCTCCGAAAAATTAGACTTATACAGTCTATACGATAAGAGCTGCGAGAGGCGAGAGTAGGGGCGCTATCCGTTTTCGGACCCGTAGAACACGAATATGTAGAAAAAAAAAATGTCTGATATATATATATATATATATATATATATATATATATATATATATATATATATATATATATATATATATATATATATATATATATATATTTTCCCGCCACCTTTTAATTTGTGTAGGGCCCCCCTATGGAAGTTAAGAGATGAAATTTGGTAAATGGGGCTCATTTTCGAGGCACCTCATACTATCAAAGTGGGGTCAAATTTTGGGCAAATTTTTTTTCTGACCCGACCTTTAAGGGGGTGGTGGGGGGGCGGAAAAGCAATAAAACTTTTTCAAACCGGTTTTAAATAATGTTTCGGTCAATTATCTACAACATATCCAAAATTCAGCTTCCTAGGATGATATGGTGGGAGTAGAGGGGGGAAAAACGATTTTCGCTGGATCTAACAGGCCCCCAGCCCCCCAGAATTAACGTAGAGGGTTGAAATTTGGTGTGTTGATAAAGTTCGTACCTAGGTTGTGCTTTTTGGAGGTTTTAATATTTTACCCCCACCCCCCTCATTTTTAAGCTACAATTTCATGCATTTTCGACGTTTTCGAAGTTTGTACCACTCGCACAGGTCACCCGAATAAACCTAGAGGGCTGAAATTTTGTATTCGGATTGAGTTAGTATCAAGGGGGTGCCTTTTGGGGGTCTCGACTTTTAACCCCTACCCCCACCATTTTTATACCCAAAAGAACATGATTTTTCTTGTTTTTTAACAGTTTCGTTCGGGTCAAAATCTCCCCAAATAAACCTATAGGGCTGAAATTTGGTGTACAGGTTAAGCTAATAGCCAGACACTGTTTTTTGGAGGTTTCAACTTTTAACCCTTACCCCCACGATTTTGACGCCAATATTTCCTTAATTTTTTTGCTTGTTTTCTAACACGTCTAGAGACTCTATAAGGAAACCTAGAGGGCTGAAATTTTGTACGTGTATTCAGTTAGTATCCAGCTAGTACCTTGTAGGGAGTCCGCATCACTTTTCCCCCCACTTCTCCCATTTTTACATCGGAATTGAATGCTATTGTTAAATGTGTTTTAAAAGCATTATGTTTATTCTAAATACAAGTAGGCGAATAGTAATTTTAAAAAATTTAAAAAAAAGTGAACTTACTTTTATGACAAATGAAATACATACATATTAAGTAATTTAAAAATGTTATTAAAGTCACTGTTTATTTATAAATTAGGAATTTTGGATTTTTAGTATTTATAAAATAGAAATTTTGGATTTTTTTGGAAAGAAAAAATATCTTTATAAAGGCCTTCCAGTTTACTATTGAAGGTCCTTTTTTAATATTTAAAACTAAAACATAAACGCAATTAGCGGATAAACATGGGCAGGAATGTCCTCGTACGAATTGTGTTGGCTTTTTTTCTGCTACCTGTTTTCGGCACAAAATTGAAATTTACTGAGATACAGCCCTTAAATACTTAAAACCTTTTTTTAAAGCCTCGATCAGCCGAACACTCATCACCAGTTTTGAAACCAACAAAATGACAATTCGGTTGTAGACTTTCAATCACATTTCGCTTGTAGACATTCAATACCGAAGATGAAGGGGAAAATTCGACTACCGTGATGGGGCCCCGCTGCTCACGGCGTTTTTTATTTAATATTTCTACAAGGTTGTGCTCTGATGAAAATAATGTTGAAACAATATTCAAAAATTGTGAAGATCATTGTCAAACTGCACGTGGAAGGCAAGATGGAACGACTACTCTTCCTTCTTTACCTGATCTTCTTTGCCCTTTCAATGTGTTCTGGAACGCCGAATATTCGATAATTTTTTAATTAATTGAAGTAAATTCTGTAAACAAAGAAAAAAATTCAATCTATAATATTTTTAATTAAGTTACCAAAATTTAAAATCTAAATAATTAACGCCAGTTTAACCTTAGGAATACGCTTTTGATTTTGAAATATTCCGTCGTCGCACAATACTCCAGTGTTTGGGAATGATGCTACACGGGTGCTACAAGTTACCACTACCCCCGCTCTTATAACTAAAGCAATAGATGCACGCGAAACCCAGTTCTTTGGTGTTGGAAATACACAAATAATTGTATTTATGATATTCTTTCGCATTTTACACAAACATTGTGTTATTTGTGTGTTATTGTAATAAAGAGAAAAAAAACTACAAAAATGTCATTTTATACTAATACATCCATAATATATTTGTGTACGTGTTAGTTATTATGTGTACGTACTTGTCAACTACCAGAATCAAATTTATTACTTTTAAAATTATTAAAATTAGAAGATTGAATTATAATCAAATATTAATACTGTTACATGTATTATAAAATTTAACGTATTTTTCTACACATAAATTATATTTATTTATAGAGAGAAGACTGTAATTTTATAAATATTTTATAATCATCCCCGTATTTATCGTTTATTTGTTTTGGAGTACGTTTAGAATGAGCGTTTTGTATCCATGCACCTATCTATATCTATGTACGATTACATTTTCTCTGTATAAGTTCTTAATATCGTTTTCATTAATGTGAGATTAAGAAATTATTATATTTTGAAAGTTTAAAACGAAATATTCATCCAGGGATTTGTATGTAATAAAATTCGACTACATGCTCGGGGTAATATTCCCGTCTACCCGGCCAGCATCGTTATGTTCTAAATACACTCATATAAAGATTTAACTTTACGTACGTAGATATATTTTAGTCTTGTGTGGATTGTGAATAATTATACGACGGGCAGACATCTATCCCAAAAAGAAAAAGTTGTGTAATTATGGACAAAATTATTATAATGTACCACGGAAAAAAAATTAATATTATGTTCACTGGTGGTGGCCGTTAGGGAATATAAAGATATGATTAAGTTTTATCATGCAAAATAATTTTTTATTTAATTTTTATGATGTTATTAAAATTATTATTATAGAGAGACACTGATGTTTGCCCGATGTACAAAATGGTTTTATGAGTCATATGATAACGATTTGACGTCATTTGGCATGTAAATTAACATTTTTTGTTTTGTGGACGACTTAGATTTGGAAAATATTAATACCGTAAAACCGTCTAAACCCGGATACTTTGCACCAATCTTCAAAGTAAATAATTTCTATACATTAACCTGCAACAATAAACATTTGTCCGTGACGTTATTAGAGAGACAAAAACACCCTCTAAACAGCTGTACCAATAAAAACTACGAATTTCAACATTTACTATCTCATTTTACAGGATTACTATCCTACATTTTTTCAAAGAAATAAAATGTGTGTCTAACTTAGACATGTAATTTTCGTCATAATTGTTATATTGTTTTAGTTTTGATATGTATGTGTTCCGAATTTTATCGCGCATCATTTAATGATGTTTGAAGTTATATTCGAAGTATATATAAAAGAATACATGCTATATATGTATACACGTTTAGACCTAGACACATCAGTTTATTACACTATGGTCGCGGTTCGCACCACCAGCTGTAACTCCCACTATCCATACGTTAATATTCCCCTCAGAATTACGCGGTTTATGCCTCCTTCTGGTGTCATACGAGAGAGGCTAATTTGCATGTTATTACATTATTTAAGTAAGTGTCCGGGTCAAGACTAATTTAGGGTGTAAACCCGGACACTTACTAATTATTTTTTTTTTTATTTTTACTTATAAGGAAACAAATTGGTCAGGGATATAACAAATAATATACACTCTTTCTAATAGTAATACTTTTATTGGTTGGAAACAATTAACCAAAAACCAAATACTTTTAAATTTAGATTTAAGAACGGCACCATAACTGAAAACTTCAATTTTTTTAGGAATATATAAAGAATACTCCGAATTCGTAAAAAGAATTGTGATTTTTTGGAAGTTTTTTTTATCCTGAATTGCAATTTTGTAAGTTCTGTATGACTTTATTTTATTTTTGTATCTGCTGTTGTACTTCATTTGACGTCACGTTGACAGAATTTGCTATTTTTTTTAGATTAATAATTCATTTATTCCAAAATTTAATTTTTTTTTAATAACACTCTTCCTAATCGTTTTAAAATTCTGTAATGGTATTTTACAATATAAGTTCGGTAAGTTGCGTTTACTGATCGAGAAGATTTTGCAAAAACGAGACTCCTAGGGACAAAAAAGCTTCAAAACTGAAAAATGTAGCTAAATTTGTGTCAGCTCTTGTGAATATTAGTTGAGCGTCCATTTTTTAATACGATTTTTAAAAACAAAATAATCATAAAATAAGTACTTTTACTGTAATTTCAAATTTAAAAAAGTTAAATTTTTTAGATTTTTAGTATTTAATAGTTAGTCAATGCCTCTATTAACTATTCTTGCACAATCGTCTAACTTAATATGTACACGTTACAGTGAGATAATCACTATAATAATTTCGTGTCAGACTTGAAATAACTTTTCAACAATAAATGCATTTTTCACAGTCAAGTCTTACAAACTAACAATGTTTTACATCTACAGTGCAATATATTATAACGTTAACAATATTTATATTATACAATGCATACAAAAGACGAAACGGCTTGTGTTTTCGTTTGTGTAAATATATGTACGAATACACTTTTGATGCATTCGTGATGTTATAAATCCTTTAATGAACAATTCTTAAACAATTTACGAGTGCCATGAAATATATCATGATGTGATATTTCTTTGAATTTATTGTTGGTTTTACGTTTGGGTGACCCAGATATACACAATTCGAAACAAGTCGGCGTTTCGACTGGCCCAAAATTATAGACCGAGTGCCCAACGTCAAGTGATGGAAAACTGCTTGATTAAAGTGCACGTTGGGCTCTCCGTCTATTCGTGTTTCTTTTTTTTTCTAAATTCGATATCTGATAGTGAATTATAGTTTCTTAACGATAGTTTCGTCAGTATTTGAACAATTGACTTAAAATTTATTGGCCCCTATCTGTCTCGCCAGTGCAAGCGAAACAAAACAAAATTTATCGACGTGTAGAGAAAAAGTAACTCTGTTAAAGTAAAGTACATATTCCAACTCTCTTCGTGTTGTATTATTATCAATTTTGAACTTTAAAAAAGTTCGAAAGAGTTGTTTTCGCGTGTTTTTTTTCCTCTCTTCGTTGCTTGCTCTATATTTGCATAAGTAAAAATGTTATTTTAAAGCTTCTCACTGACTGTTAAATACAAATTTATGAGTCTTATTTATTTCACGAAACTGTGCGCTAAGAAAGTTTGTTGTCGGGAAGACAACATAGCACCGAATATAGATGGATATATTATTGTATCTTTATCTAACTAATGTTATAAGAGAAAAAAATATAGTGTTCTTCAGGAAGATTCTTTTATTTTTAAGTGTTTTTTGTAATAAATTTTCGTTTTAAAAGAAAAAACATGTTATTTTAACGTTTTTCCAATATTCTACTACTTACTATATATAGCGAAGAACGATGCAGCAGCTTTCGTTTTTTTTTTTTGAAAGGATTTATAAATTAAATATTTAAGCTTGTAATAAATTGATTTTAGAATTCTTGAAAGATTTGCGTTCTAAAGCGAATCAGTGCGCGCGAATTTGATTTATATTTATTTTTATGGTATTTGTGAAAGTTTATATTAAGGAGGTAATTCTAGTCTAGAGGCTCGATTTTGAGATGATTTTACGGGCGTAATAAAAAAAGTAAACATTTTTAGTATCCATTTTTTTACCAGTTTTTTATTGATATTTGAAAAGTATAAAGATGTATAAAAATTTTAAAAAATTCAAAATTTATTTAGTTAATTCTTAATAAACAACGATATAGAATTAGTTGGACGTAGCCGATTTAAAAATAGTATATTGTACAATAAGTGGGAAAAGAGGCTTATTTCTCACGAATATGAGTTCGTTGCGCGAGCCCGCACAGCGAGTGCAACAATTCGTATGAGTGAGAAATAAGCTTTTCCCACGCATTGTACACTATACTTTTTCTACGAGCACATTTTTTTTCGTAAAATTTAACATAAATAATTAAAATAAAATTTAAATAAGTAGTAAAAATTTTTTAAATTTATAATGTCAGTGCTAAGATGTTCAAATTTTTGCCAAAGCATACTTTGAAACTATGGAAACAATAATAAATAATCAACATACATATATGTATATTTGTATATGTATTTCTACATATTATATATTAAACTAACGGAACTGCCTACTTTTTTAGCGAATTTCCAAAACTGGAAATTCAGCTTTTACGCCAGGTGTCATGGTGCGACCTAAGCCCGAGACCATATCAGAAATATGTTTTGAGGTCCCTAGAATACGAAAATGATATTCACTAAAATTATATATATATATATATATATATATATATATATATATATATATATATATATATATATATATATATATATATATATATATGTATCCGCGCGATAACTCTCGAACGAAACGTTTAATGCTTATGAAATTTTGTGTGCGAATTCGATTTTCCAAATCGTTGGATGAGTTCGTTAGCCAGACACGTCGGATGCCCAGAAGTAGGTTTTCCGGGCGTTTTTTGTCAACAAAATGAGTTTTTTGCCAGAATTAAGCAATTTTTCAAATTTTTTTTTTACACCAAGCGATAGTAAAAGGTAAAATGCATAAAAAATGTTTTTATAGCGTTGCTCTAAATTACTTACTTTTCGAGAAAAACTAGGAAATATGTCGTTCTCCATTTCACTCGCACTCGCATTCTTTTTTTTTCTGTCTCATTTTTTGCGAGCTAAATTCGAAAAAAACCGCTTTATAAGTAGCGTGTCATGATTTTTTTAATCCAATTTAACGATTCGGCTATATTCTATTTCTCTGTCAGTTAAATGTTTTTATAATGTATCTCTGTTCCATTTTTTTTTACAAAAAAAATCCCGACGATATCTGTTATGTGATATGATCAGAATTTAGATTATATTTACACCTTCCTAAAATTAATAAGAGTTTGCTTCAATCGTATAAAAATTACGTTAAATCATATTCAAACAATAATATTTTTACGTAATTTTCTATCCAATTGACAATACAGTTATGATTAGAATTGTATAATCAGAGCATTCTAATATTAAATAATTTTGCACATTCAATTTTTTTTTTTAATAAACAAAAATTTTTTTAAATTTTGACACATTCTTTTATAAAATTTCGATTAAGAAATATTAAAAAATTTTAAAGTGAATCATTTAAAAAGAGTTAAAAATAAATTAAAAAGGAAACATTTCTCTATTTTAACATATTTGTAAAGAAAATTTTACAGTTTACTTACAGTTTTTTGAAAAAATGTAATAACATTTTTACATACAATAAAGATTATATTTGAACGGTAGGAAATCCACAAATTTTTTTTTATTTCTTTAATTAATTATTAAATTTGGTTTTAGAAGAAAATCTTCGTCTAATTCGCTCCAAGCCGAAAGTATAGCCACTAATAAGGACATTCCACTGTTAAAATAAATGGAAAATATATTGAAATTTATTTAATGAAAGCCATTCATACACATTTTTAAAATATCCTTTTGAATTATATAACAAATAAAATCTGTGTAAAAAAATCTAATTGACGTGTTTTTTCTCAATTTGCTAATATTAAGTAAGGCTCGTTAATTAGGGAGTGATTGTGTCAAAATTTTAATATAAAATATGGTAATTTTAACCCTCTTTAAAAGAACATTTCGATTTTAACAATAAAAAAATTTTAAAAAGTGTTTTCGTTTTTCCCGGATTACCAAAAACTGTTCATAGGCATATCTGTGACTAAAGTTGCTTCCCTTTCTTAAGAAAATAAAGTATTTTTAAAATTTTGTGCAAAAGAATAAAACACAATTAACGAAAAAAAAGTACGCGTTTCCATATTTTTAAGATTTTGTAGTACAAGAAAATCCTTATAAATTCATCATATCTGTTATTGCATTTACTAGCTTTTACGCAATTTAATAAACAGTATCGTTTTGATTTTTTAAACTCATTTAAGACATTTATTGTTAGTGAGACATATTTGAATTATTTTCCTATCTAATAAATTAAATTCTGTAGACTGATGTTTTTGTAGATAAAAAAAATTCTAGGTAACGTCTGTATTAGACAAAAGTCTGAAAATGGACGTAGAATCTCACTGTTATTAATTATTATGTCTTAGTCTTTTGAAAAATTATTTTTTGAACTAAAATAAGAATAGGAGGAATATAAACTTAGGGGTAAACGACAGGAGTATATAAACTTTATTTTAGATTCTACGTTTATTTTTACAGAAAATCATCAAGTACCTATTATTTCTTTTTTGAATGTATAAATACAAAAAGTTCGAAATTATTTTATATTAGAATTTCAATTTTGGTCGACCCTACGGGTTGTCCCCATTTACTCTTTTCTCGTCTCTTTTGACCCCAATTTTTCATAGAGAAGAAATTATACGATTTTTGTTAATTTTTCAAAAACCACCGATATTTTTAAATTTTTTTGGATACTGCTGATAAAGTGACCATCTTCGCGTAAATTTTTAATATATTAAAGATTAGGTACTCATAAAATAAATACAAAAAAATACGGTGTGAAGTCTGAATGCGTACCTATTCATCCTTGTCTACGGTAGCACATTTTTTATTGACATAAATATTAGAAACGCAGGAAAAGAGACCAGGAATCAACATAGAAGTGGATTATGGTACGATATATTTTCTGAAAAAAGTGCTTAGGACCAAAGTTATAGAGTTCAAAGTGATGCACTTGATAATGACTTTGAAGTTGACCTTGGGGTCAATTTCCAAAGTCATTTGAAAATCATTTAATATTTTTCAAAAGGAGTAGTTTACTTTTCATCCCTAAATGGTTCAAAGTATATTCGAACGAATTTCACATGCAAGATAGAAAATAAGTGATCAAGAAGTAATTTTGAAAAATACTTGCTCAATCGCAATCGGAAAAATAATAGTTAATCATATGTTGAATTGAATTCCTAATATGATAACTATAGAGTAGCAATAAAAATTTTAAAAAATTTTGAAAATTTCTAATATAACATAAAGTTAATGTTTAACTTACAATTGGAGTGATATTAAATCTTTTCTTAACTTTACTTCTAAAATTACTTACAAAAATGTTTTCTTCTAATTTTTTCTATAAATTTGCGCCTATTTTTCCATTTCGTCAGGTTTTTATTTTTTTTATTTTAGAAAAATAACGCAACAAATCAATTTTGAAGATAGATTGAGTCAATACATGAAATTACTGCTTATAGGTACAGGATATGGTCAAAGTTCGGCAATGGCTAATCATTTTCAACTGACCTTGAAAATCGATTTCAGGGTCACTATCAAGTGCATCGCTTTAAATTCTACAAATTTGGTACTCAGCCCTTTTTTCAGAAAATATGTCGTTTCAAAAATATTTAGCTATAACTGTTTTCATCTACAGAGGTTGAATGGTGTTTTCTACCCCTAAAAAGCGTATTTAGCCGAAATAAAAAAACACGTATTTAATATTTTTCGCTGTTTAATAAGTATGTTAAGTTTCATTCAAATTGGCAAGTATTAGTTGGGTAGTGTTATTTGTCAGAATGTTTTGCCGATCTAGTTTTTTCAATATTTCTTTGCTCGTTTTCAGAATTTGTATTTTAATTTCTACGGACAAATAACTCATTCTTTTCTTCGATTTGAGTAACTTTTATTTGCTGATGTTGACCATTAATTGATCGAAACATATCAAATATTTTTCAATGATTTTTTTAGCGAATGTCGAAAATTTTGAAAATTTTTTCACCGTTAGTAAGTTAAAGTATTTGAATTCATTAAGTAATTAAATGATGTCCACAAGAACCTTACGAACTACCATAAGTTATATGAGATCCCTAGGACCCGTTTTTTACTGTTAGGATAAACTTTTTACTAAAATTATTTTAGATGAATAAAGGTTATGTTGTATGATTTCCGCCAGGGTTTACTGTTCCCATTATTGTAAAAAATAAACTAACCGACCGATTTTGAAAATTTTTTCACTGTTAGAGAACTAAATTATTTTAGATGGATACAACTATGCTGCACAAAGTCCGTTCGGGTTCTTGGGTTCCAAAAATATCAAAACTAATTACTCAGCCGATTTTAAAAAATCTTTTACTCTTAGAAAGCTAAACTACTTTAAATAGGTACAGTTCTTAGATGAGATCCGCCAGTCCTCAAAATTTGGAAATTCGCTATGTTATGCAGATGCTGCGACAGGGGTATTATTATATTAAGGCGTGCGAAATAATTTCTCACTGTATTTTTGCAGAGTGTGGGCAATTGTTAATTTTTACATATCGTTAACCGTGCACAAAATGTTACTTTTAATAGTAGGAGTAGAAAAAATGAATTTTTTCACAAAATGGCGTCCAGTTAAAAAAAATCATTTTTTCGCCTCCTTTTTTCAACTTCAAAATTTTTTAAAAATAGTAAAAAGAAAAAAAGATTTCCAAAAACCCGTACGTCGGACCAATTTTTTTATTGTATTAAGACGGTCGGTACCAAATTTCGAGTAAATCGGTGCAATAAAACTTGAGATATCATGTCAACTGTATCGAAAAAAATAGTTTTGAGTAATTTATATTAAAAATTTGAATTTAACACTGAAAAGATCACCATACCTAACTCCGAAAATAATTCGAATTTCTGTAAATCCTTTTAGAGGCTTATTCTTAAAGGTCTAGACTTTGAAAATATGAAAAAAAAATAGATTTTTTCGAATTTCTAGACTAGAATACTCCCTTAAGTATACAGGGTGTACTTGATTTCGATCTTGCCATATTTGGGTCCAGATTAATTGTGACACAACGTTATACAGCGTATCTCTTTAAATGTTGTTTTTCACGGTTTGTTTTCATAGTTACTTGCGCCTATCACTGAAACGACTGAACGGTTTTAATGATTAAACAATTTGTAATAGTGAGTAATTTCAAGTTGTTAATTGAAGCTTGTATTTTATTATCAGTAAATAAATTGTATCAATTATTTAGCTTATTTAGCTAATGCTATAAACTTGTTCGCTGTGATATAGTAAAACTGCATATCTATATATTTATTACTAGGAAGTGTATCAGAGTTCATACTGATTATTTGTTTATAGTTGTATGTATAATTTTCAAATTTATAAAGTTCAGTTGAAACGAACTTCTTTAATTTAACGCCAGGGGTTTCCAAACTGTTTTAAACTCGTGGCCGACACCCACGGACATGAAGCTATTAATATTATGTTCCATTTTTTATCGGGGCAGCCACGGTGCCCTTTGTGATACGTGTCGGAGCACAGTTTGGGAACTCCTGATATTTTCTTTTCCCGAAAAAAAAAATTGCATTACAATCATTTTTATCGTTAAAACTAGACGTGGAAGTTAGATTGTCGTACTATTACGTGAATGATGTCACTTAGGTACATAGTATAAATGGAACCAAATCTCATATACCTATTTTTTTGTCGATTTTTACTAGTGCTTTAATATTGTAATTCTTGCGCGACTTTTTTTTCTTGGAACAGAATGCCTTTCGCCATTTACGTAAATGATGTTGCTTAGGTACATAGTATAAATGGAACTAAATCTTATATATTATTATCAGTATAATATGTGTACGCGCATTATGTATATGAATTGTTTAATAGATTTTAAAGCATCTCACATTAACTATAACAATGTTATATTTCGTTCATTCGTTGGTATACATATTTAACTAAATAACTTATCGAATTAATTTGCTCAAACATTATAAGTTTACTACAGTTTATTAGAATCAGTCCGTTTGTCTGTTAGTCAGTCAGTCAGTCAGTCCGTCTGTGTACCTATATAAGGTACGAAGTAAACATATAATCCATAAACGTCCTTACACATAAGTAACTATTATTATATTAACTAAATTTTCTAATGAAACTTTCTTGTTAATAGAACTTTGTTGCTTTAATTCATCTATGTATCTGTCTATCTTCCTTCATCACGGCGGCGCTGTCTTTGTTGCTCATTTTCGTCAATGAAAATAAGCAAAAAACAAGATGAGATTTTTGGATGTAATTGTACAGTGGCGCAAGCCACACAATCCAAAATGAGAGTTATTATATCATTTAACACTTTACAGTTCGAGCACACAACCGTGGCGGCTGATCACGATCAGTGATCACATGTATGTGTGTGTGTGTGTGTGATACGACCGCGAATGAGTGTTGATCAGTAACAGTTAGGAAAAGTCAATATTTTTGTTCTAAAACATGTCAGAAATACGTACATGTGCAGTCCAGTTTTCTAGTGCTTAAAAAAAAGTGTCGATTTTTATCTAAATGACCTAATATTTCAAGTGGTCGGAAATCGACATTTCATATTACACGTACTAATGTTATTCCAATTAATGGCGGAAATGATACCAAGCTGCAAGAATTCTATTTAAATTTAAAAAATTGCTTTTAAACATTTTTCTAATGCTTAAAAAAGTGCCAATATTTATTTGAATTACATGATAGGCGAAGTGGTGGGAAAACGACATTTTAGGGCCGGATCATTGCTTACAGTAAAAAAATTTGTGTTCTGCGTAAAAAGAAACCAGTGGTAAAAATTTTTGTGTTAGCTAAGTAACACAAACCTGCGTTAATGTAACATTTCGTGTTTGTTTTAAATGAAAATATTAACACAAATTTCGATTTTTAACAGAATAAAAATGTTAACTTGTTTTGAACTGCAAGGAAGTAACACAATATTTCTGAGGAGCAAAAGAATGCTATAATTACCTAACTTACATTAGAGTATATATCTACCAAAATATATATAATAAAAAAGATGAGAGTAGTTCTTATTATTAAACAAAACCGAAAAATTATAAGTTTTTTTAGTTATTGACAAATATAGCTTTACTAAACGTTTAAAAATGAAACAATTTTTTTACATTTTAAGGTTATTTTTTTACAGATTCAGTTACAAAAAATCATGTAAGCTTACTTGAGATTGCATTATATAATATAAAATCTCGTAAGCTTACATGATTTTTTTAAACGGAGTCTGTAACAAAATAACCTTAAAATGTAAGAAAATTGTTTCATTTTTAAACGTTTAATAAAACTATATTCGTTAATAACTGAAAAAAAGCTTATAATTTTTCGATTTGGTTTAATAACACAGGCCAACGACTAAAAAACTTTTTTAATACTTTAACCATATTTTTATGGATTTGAGTGTGCTGAATCTGAAAATAACAATAAAATTGCTGTATCACCCACCATTTCCCTACATTTTACATCATAAACCTTTATATTCAAAAAAATAGTTCAGAAAATTAATACAATCAATATAATACTAAATATGCGAAAGCCAGCGGTCCAATATCTTATAATGTATATAATGTCCTATAATTCCAATATCTTTGCTCAAAGTTCCCGCATTTATCAGAAGCAAAGTTACAAGAGGGCGTCTTCATTGGCCCTGATATAAGAAAAATGATGTTTGACTCTGAGTTTGAATTACATATAACAGAGAAAGAGGCTTGGATTGCTTTCAAGGAAGTTGTTAACAAGTTTTTGGGTAACAAAAAAGACCAGACTATAATATAACCATTGTATCTAATATGTTTATCGCTTCAAGAATTTGGGATGTTTAACGAGCTTAAAGGTTCATTTTTAAACAGCCAGCTAGACTACTTTCTGGACAATTTAGGAGCTGTCAGTAAGGAACAAGGAGAACGTTTCCACCAGGATATCAAGATAATGGAAGAACGCTATCAGGGACGTTGGAACACCAGGACGATGAGAGATTACTGTTGGTCCTTTCACCGAGAAAGTCAGCAAGCGGCACACAGAAGAAAAAGCCACATCCGAAGCTTCAAAGAAAAGAGAGAAAGAAAATATAAGCCCATGGACTCTTAAAACCTTCATAAAACTTAGTATTAGGAATAAAAATATATTTTATGTGTTAATATATTTTATGAACGTTTTCACTCCTATAGAATATTAGCATATTTCATTAAATCTGACATAGCCAAAATGTGACAAAACTGTGGGTGCTACAAAATAATGAAATTCAAATTTGGATTTAGCACCCAAAAAAATATAAAGATCACCTATTAACATTAAAAAAGTTTTTTATGACCTTAATTTTGCAGGCCTGTGTAATAAGAACTACTCTCATCTTTTTTTATTATATATATATATATATATATATATATATATATATATATATATATATATATATATATATATATATATATATATATTTTGGTACATATATATGGAAGCAGGAATTTTTACAAAGGACTGACTTACTTTGCGTTCTTTGAGTCTCATTTATAATAGATGAACAAAATCGTTATAGTTTTTGACGATCTTTAAATATCTTAAGTGGAAGTAAAATATTGAATAAAAATTAACACAAAATGTATGTCCTCTTGTGTAATAAATCATTGACACAAATCTTGTGTAAAGATTTGACACATATGCTTTGTGTTAAAATAACACAAGAAATTGAGTGGACCATTCTAGACATGTGAAATGTGTTAATTTTAACACAAATTTTTTCACTGTGCCTAAACAGATAAGACAAATGTCTAGGACTCGGTATTTTGAAGGGCTCGGTCGACATTGTCGTATATACATATCTATACCTATTTATTGATGGATTAGCTACGAAACTCCAAATTAATGTATATCCGACACACACTTGACCAGTTTTAGAATTTATATTTTTATAACATGGAATTGTTGCTTTGTTACTTTTCACAACAAAATCGTAGAAAAAACACGAGTCGACTTTCGGCTTTTTACACCATCATCAGATGAAAAACATAACTAAAAATTGTTCTTTTAGGCGAAAACTATTTATAAATTTATATTATAAATAGTTTTCGCCTAAAAGAACAATTTTTAGTTATGTTTTTCATCTGATGATGGTGTAAGGTGAAAGTCGACTCGTGTTTTCTCTACGATTTTGTTGTGAAAAGTAACAAAGCAACGATCCCATGTTTTAATATGGATTTTCACAAAGTAAACCTATCTAATATTAATTATTTATATTTTTATATCTACAGATTATTAAAACAATATTTTTTTTGTTTCAGGTAAATTATTATTGAAAAACTGTACTATTGCGTGAGTATTTTGAAAAATTTTATTTTCATACACGTACAAAAGAGAAAAATTGATTTGAGTTTCCACCTGGGATATATCAACATGAAATTTTAAATGACCTATCATTCCAATTTTTAAAAATTTCATCATAAAAAAATATTTTCTTATTCAAGACAAGTATTTATCTTTTCGTCGAACTATCGTCATAAAATACGTTGATGGAAAATCGTTGAAAATCGTTTTTTTTCACATTTCGGAAAATATACCTTTTTTGATAAGTCCCCCGGGTATTATATTCTGTCGAGAGATCAATTCGAACAAACAATAGCTTGGAATATATATATGTATAAAGATATCATATACATAATGAAGCAGATAGTTATGTGAAACAAATGTAGATGGCCTCGGTAATCATAAGAGGATAAAATAGGAATACGGTCTAGATTACACCAGTACATTGTTTTAATGGTATATTCCTTTTTTGTGTTCTTTCGTCATAAATGAATTTTGAAAACAATGTACTTAGGTACCGCTAGAGTGGAAGGATTTGAGGAATTCGATTTATTTTTATTAGGCATTTGTATATAAATGAAAGTGTTTCGAAAATAGGATTTTGCAAGTGTGTAAACAGTTGAGCAGGGTTTTGAATAAGGATCATAAATTTGTTTTTATTGTTTTATCGATTAAAGCTGTCATTTAGGGGACAGGTCTAACCACACTGTCAACTTCCCATTGGATGTCCTTAAAGACTAGTGACTACTGTACATAAGTAATTCTTTTTTCATTTCAGGCGACTCCTCCCCTGGGCCCCCGGTAGAGGCTTTGCTCCTTGCACCATACTGGGGGCTTCACCTTCTGTACCTAAGGGTGGGGGCTCCACCCTTATCAAACAAATGATAACATCATTTGTTCTCAAGCTGTGCGAGACAAAATATATTTTGGCAAAAAACTAATTTTTTCAGGTTTCTTATTTCATTATTTTTTTTTTTAATTTTGTAATAAAATACTGGCGTTTTTAACATCAAGGAAGGTTTTTAGGCCATTATATAATACTGTTATGGTAAAAAATCCATATAATCTATGTTATCTTAATAAAGTTAACCGCTCTTCCGAATTTGCTGAAAACTTTATTCGGTCTTCATTTTTTGATTACGCATCCAATGAAATTAGTCCGGATTTGATATCATCATTTGTTCTCGAGATATGCGAGACGAAAAAGAATTCACGAACGAACGAACTGAAGAACGCACACACAGACATCACGCTAAAAACGATGGATTCGGATTCTAGTGACCTTGAAACGTGGAGATATGTCAAAATTAGCCATTCGTAAAATCGGGCCCATTACAGTAACTTCCTATGGGAAGTTAAAAAAAAAATAAGTTCTTTTATTTTTGAAGTGATAACTTTTGTAGCGAAGGGAACTCTACGTGAGCGTTTAATGAACTCTTTAATGGTCGAGAGTGTAATGAGTCCCAGTTGAGCCCCCACCTTCCTCCCCATACCATATATTGAAGTATATATGTATATGTATAGCCAAGTTATATCAGTAACAATCGAAAATATATTTAAGAAAATTATCACGTTATTAACCCTCAAAGTAACATTATTAACATGTGTGCAATGTGTGCTGTAGCTGCCCTGAGTAACTCTAATTTGTTGTGTGTCCAACACGCAGTTGGTAAATTGTTTTATAATAAAATTAAAAATTAAAATTTTTGCATTAATGTGAGATTCGCTCAAAAAACATTAAAAATCGACCTTTATTATTATTTATTTTATACAAATAGATATTTTATAAAAAAACTGAATAATAATTTTTTTTTTAAAAAATTCAAAAATGCGAACTGAGAATAAATGGCGTTGAAGTCGACACTGGGAAATTTTTCCACCTTGATGATTCCTCGCGTTCTGAAATCTCCAGTGAACTAAAATAAAAAAAATCAAGAATTTTCTGAAAATATATATATATATATATATATATATATATATATATATATATATATATATATATATATATATATATATATATATATATATTTAGTTATATGGCACTAACTAGAATCTATGAAAGAAAAAATAAGAAACCAGCGAGAAATCGCATTTTGAAAATAAATTTCCAAAATCAACCTTTTTTCTCGACTGCCGCCATTTTGAAAATATATTACGTAATAACCAACAGATCCTGATTTCTGCCAAAATGACGGTATCGACGAATATTATGCACTTTGATTTATGTCGATACTTCAAATACTTTTTGAGATACACGCGGAATCATGTCAGATAACGTAGTTTCTAGAAAAAAGCATTTAAAGTATTTTTTTAAATTGTATTATACAGTAAAGTGAGCGCATTAAAATGCTCGTAACTGTCTCATAACTGATTTTCTGTCTTTGTTATTTAAATATATAATTTTAGGAGAATTATTTCTAACACCTTAAAAAACACAATTATGAAGAAGAAAAATCGATATTTTTTTTAACGAATTACCCTTAAAACAGGTCCTAAATATGTAATTAATTAATGTAGGGTTGACCGGGGTAATTGTGAATTGGGGCAATTGGGAACGGCGCCTATAATTTCTAAAATAACATTAATATTGTGCAAAATCAATTCTTAATATGTTTCTCTGTCCTTTCTTAATATGCTATTAAAATTTCATAATAATTCTCCAAGTATTAGTATCTTTTTTTATTTTGAAAAAAACCCGTGCAAAATATTGTGTATCTTACTTCGACCAATCCTCCAAAAAAATTTTTTTTAATACATTTTATTTTTGTAAAAGGTAAGAAATGGTTAAAAGTACTTCTAAAGAAGTGGTCTAAACCCTGAGAGGGTTCCTTATTAACTGCTAAAGAAATTGGACAATTTATCACCAATTCACAATTACGCCACGATTTTAAAATTGTGGGGTAATTCTGAACGTCATTCACAAATGCCCCCGTTCGATCAAAAATTTCAGTTGTGTCCTTTTCAGAGTTGAAAATGTTGATGAAGGTGCTAGTGACCTTATTGTACAAGTTTCCCTTGTACAAACAATACAAAAAAAGTTGTTGTTTTTATTCATGTAAACTAAATGTATTTCCTTGAAAAAGTCCGATTTTCCTTGTTTTTGTGTGTAATACATGTAATTTTTTGATTTCTTATATGATAAAATGACAAAATATCATCAAAATATCATTTTTAGCTTGTAATAAATTTGTTCCTACAATTTTTGTTATTTTTCTTTAACCTTGATTTTTTGTAGAAATTTGAGGTATGCGTAACTTGCATTAAACAAAGAGAAATTGTGACCGTTAAAGTATGATGAAAAATTTGAAAGTGAAGTAAATGTGAAGAATTTGAGCTGGGCTTTACTCTGACGTACCACACTTCTCTTGTAATCCATGCTAAATAATTTTTCTGATGGCATTCACTTTTACCCCGAAATTCATAAGATTTGCAAAACCACACCGGGAAAATGTGAATGGCTTATAAAATTTTTGTTTTTCATACGAATTTGCTCAAAATTTGTGTGGTGCATCCTGAATAATGTAGAATTAAAAATAAATCAATCATAATGTGATATATAAAATAAAAAATAATTAAAACAACGCTTTTATTTCAACTCATGAAAATCCATTCACAGTTACCCCGGTCAACCCTAATTAATTATTTATATAACTTTCGTATTGTTTTTATTATTAAATTTTGAATCCTATAATGTTTAATGAAAATAATAACTTTTTTGTTTTTCATATTTTATTAAATGAAACATTTTCACTTTTCATTTTCTCCTTTTACTAATTGTAAGTGGCTTGAATTTTCTTTTGCTTTTTTGATTTTATTATTTACATGTATTTACCTTATTTGTATTCTCTTTTTCTCTGAAATATCATAAATTTTTTATTAGCAGTAAATAATGTAATTCACACTACCGTGTCACAAAATTGGGGCCACTTTTTAGATCGGGCCGGGAACATACTGGAATACTCGACTCAATCTAAAACGTCTGATTTATGTTTTTTTTTTTTTTTTATAGTTGGGACCGAATTTTTTGATGCCGTAGTGTAGCCTAGGGTGATGACTAGTTCATTTATAATTAAAAGAACATTCATATGCTTCAGAAAATTTTTGAAAATTTATATTCATTATTCATGTTCGTGAATAAACAAGGAAAAAATTTTAACTTTAAAATAAAGGAAATTTTGAAAATACGAAAAATTAATTTTACAAATATGCGTGAATATAGTAAATATTAAAATATTCATTTCCATTTGTTCATTCCATTGCTTGACCACTGGACCACTCAACCCAAAAACTATTTTAAGAGCTTATTTTACCACCGTCTAGTCCAAGAGTTATCGAATATTTCATTCAAGAAGTTTGTTTGTTCTGCTTTCACGTCTCGGCAGCGTAATCAATCGAATTAAAATTGTGTACAAAGATAGCTAAGGGGGCGGAGAAGGCCATAGGCTACCTTTTCTTTACGGTACAGTATTTAGTTCTTATGAGAAAATGTATTTAAAGTATTTGGTGCGAGATAGTCAGGTACAAAAGTATAGCTAAGCGAAAAAATTTTCTTTTATCAAAAATTAAATAATGTATTAAGTATAATATTCTTTAGTTATTATATTTGTATACAGCTTGTTTTTTTTTTTTTTAATTTCCGCACGCTTATGTTGTAGCAATATAAAAGCATTGTTGAAAAAGCGTTGCAAAAACGTTGTAGAATGATGTTTATAAATTATATTTCAAAAACGGCGTATTTTTGTATTTACTTTACGTATTTCCTTTGAAACGTTTTCATTTTATTCAAAAAAAAAAAAAAAATAGTTTTCCCATAAGAGCCCGTGTTAAAATTACAAAACTTTGAAACCGTTTTTCTCAAAATTGGGGCGGTCAATTTTTTTTTCGGTATAGGCTCGTATTATTGGTATTGAATTAAATAAATTAGATAAGTTTCGTTAAAATCCTTTGAAAAATTGTTTTACGGACCAACAACCTTAAAATGTTGTTTATTTATCAATTTGAAACTTTCGGTAATGATTAATCTTACAATCTTGTCACGGTCTTGAATTTTTTGCGATATTGTACATAATCTAACAAGACCAATGTCAAGAATCAAGTGAATAAGACCATGGGAAAAGTAAGACTTTTGTCAAAGTATAAGAAACTCTATAGGGTTTTACCAAATAATGGTATTCAAATTTTTTTTTAAATAGTCTAAGTCTAAAATTCAATTTTGCAAAAACAGAACTGTCTAGTTGAGAAGGCGTAGAAGGAAATAGACTACCTTTCACCTGATGAAACATCTGATTCCTTAGGGAAAATATACTAATGAAATCAGGACAGTTGACTATTAAAAAAATACGAATGATTGCCTTCCGATTTTCCAGGAAATGTTTTTAAATGTTTTTTATTACTCATGCGGGAGAAGTACTAGCTTGGTGCACACATTTCTGTACGTAAAATATCTATTTGCCCACTGTACTCTTCCCACATACTTTTTTGCGTGCGGAAAGTAACTTTCCACACGCAAATTGACAATAAAATACGCAAAATTTAATCAAAACACGCAAAGCCACCTCTTGATTTTTCATTTAATAAATATTTCATAATTATTTTAAACAATATTTAAAAACAATTTAAAAAATATTATTTTAAAAAGTAATAAAAATGTCAAAAATAGTGATAATAATAGGAAAAAGTATGTGAAATTCGTAATAAAAAATAGTATGTGCAACTCGTGCGGGATTATCGATTGTCCCACTCAAGCGAATGAGCGCACTCACTACGTTCGTGCGCCCAACTTCGATTTCGTGGGCAATCGACAATTTCCCGCACTTATTGCACAATATACTATTCTATGTAATAAAATTTCCAAGCTAAAAATGTCATAATTTAATAACCCTTTTTTTTTTTGAAAAAGTCAATATTTTTCGAGGTATTAGCAATAAATTGTTTTTGAGAATTTTGTTATGTTATAGGCTCTTGGACTAGCAAGTTATATTTAATTCCACTTTACTGTCAAATTATTACCTTAAATAATCTCTTTGTGAATGTCTCAACTTTCTCTATTGAATTACTTACTCAAATTGTACTTCTCTTATCTGGTGAGTGGTCAGTTCATGGTACCTTTACTAATTAAATATTAAAATAGAATACACGAAATTCAGGTGTTTATATATACATACAAATTGATTCATGAGTTGTATACCAAGTTCTGGACCTGTAAAGTTGCACCCAAAATGAATCATTGTGTATTTAATGCTTTTGAAAAGCTGTGCTTATTGATTTAATACCTGTTTTGTGCAAGTCTGTTTTACAGTTAGTAGTGCTTCATAAATTATTTCAGTTTGTGGTTTTTCACAAGTTTTCAAAGTGAATATTATAACAGCAGGTATAAGCTTACAATATTCAGGAAGCTTTCTAATTTGTTCTACAAACTTAAAGAGGAATAATTAGTTAATGACAAAAAATTAAAAAAAATTTCGACAATGTTTTCGAAAGTAGAATTTTTCTGGACGAAACTTTTTCCGACAAATTTTCCTTTAACTGTTCCCCAAAACGATTTTGGTTCCACGTTTGGTTGCCTGTCTGTCTGTCTACCCAATCGTGTTTGTGTCCGAAAAATATTCCGCTAAAACTCGGTTTATACCCCCTTAAGGGCCGATCCACATTATCGCTGCGCTCTCGGTACGATACATAAAAAATATTCTTACACAAGAAACAATGAATGTATTCATTCACATCATCGCTCCGATACCAGCCGCGGTCCAGTCCCACTCCAGTCTTACTCCAATACCAATACCACTCAGGTAATATTTTATCGGAGCGTTACTGGAGCGATAGCAGACTTGTACCGAAAGTGTGAAAACACTTTTTTAATTCCACTCCAGTCCGTTTCTCAGCCTTCTTCATTTATTTGAAAATTATTGTATTAGGAAAACATGATACAACACAACGACGCGACGTCTTGCCTATACATTATGGTACATATGTAACTAATTAGCTAATAAATATGTATTATGACGTTATGTTCTCCTAATACAATAGTGTTTAAAATATGGAGCTTTTTATCGGAGCGAGACTGGAGCGAGAGCGGCACCATAGTGTGAATAGAGAGCGAGAAGGTACTGGTACTGTAATGTGAACACAACAAAATTATATCGGAGCGAGACTGGAGCGGGAGCGTATCGATATCGGGGCACTATAGTGTGGAGCGGGCCTAAATATCTACTAAAAAATGATTTTATATAATTTTAAATATTCAATATAATAAAATTAATGTAGAATTAAGAAAATGTAAATTTTCATTTTGTCTAAATAATGGAAAATTTTGTGAATATTTAATTTTTAAAGAAATAATGATTCAGTATTTTGAATTAATTTAGTATTTGAAAGAAATAAAAATTTAAAAATATTAAAATTCCCAGAATCAATTAAATTTAAATTTACATGAAAATTGAACTAATTAAGCCGCTTGGCGCTGAACCGCTCCAAATATGTACGTCAGACCGAAAAATGTATAATTGCGGCTTATTAAAATTAATTTATTTGTGTAGCAGGGGTGTACAAAAGTTCGGTATAAAGTTTGAATTATAAATGTTGCTATTGAAAATAATTTTATATCACGAAAATACCACATATAAAAGTTTATTTTGAATATTTTTTTTTTTAATCCGACTTCTTTCCCTTCAAAGCAAAAAACAAACTTTTACTGTCGAAAATGTCGAAAAATATTTTAAGTTTATTGAATTTTTTTAACATAATTTCAAGTTTTTTCTCATCTTATACAATATTGTAAAGGAGTCGTCGGTATTTTTTTTTCTTTTTACGAAAAAAAAATGGACATAGAAAAAGTTGAAGTAATATACAAATAACAAACACATATATCGAGAGGAAAATACTAAACGAATAGATTTCATTTTGCTTGAAAGAGTTAACCGCTCGCTGGCTTGCTCGCTCAGTTGCTCCTGTGAAACGGCTCGCTGCGCTCTCTCATGTATGGAAATGTAAAACCGCACACATACACAACAATTACAGTTCGATTCATTGCGAATTGTGCCATTCGAGTAGAAATATTTGTGATATCAATGTTTAATGTTATATGGAATGTTTACTTTGTGACAGTAAGCTACTGATTCATTTTGTTTCCGTTTTTTGTAGTGAAATATCAGCTTTATTAAAAATAATTTGGCATATTCGCAATATATGTGCACACGAAATTTTTTGAAAATTTTGGCTTTTTTACATTGGATTTGACTTAAGATGAACGTAAATGAAGATAAAAATTCGCGGCGTGGCTTAATTTTCCCGGCAAATCAACGTTACCGGCTCTGGATGGTTAGGAGCACATTTTTCGTAGCATTATTATCGGAAAAATTGTGAGAGTATTTTACAGTAAACATGCTATATTTGCAATGATGTTCTATATGTCACTGATACAACATTTTGTCAAAGTGCTATGTTGAATATATTATAGGTATTGGTATATATAGGAAAAACTTAAATCTTTTTTTAAATTGTTCGACATTTTTACATTCCTTCCACAATATTGAACGTTGAATAAGTAAACGGATGTATATATACACTTTTTGACTACCTCTACCTCGTACCATATTACTATAGGTATCTATATAATAGCACTATATTTCGATGTACACTCCACTCTGCTATAACACGACGTTTTCGCTTACTGACTAAAATTTTACTTTTTAAATTTAATTATGTTAACTTGCAAATTAATTTTTTTTTTAAATGGGTCATAGCTAATAGTGGGAAAATTTCTTTATCTTAGAAGTTAACCGATCAAACTTGAAGTGACTCGGTCGAAAATTGTTTGAGTTATGATTCAATTTGAAAACAATAAAACGCGTTTAAAGTTTTGAATAACAATTTAGCAAAGGTAACTTGAATTTACTGCGGATAAGCGATACCAGTAACCAGGAATGATATAAAATTATTTGGACATGATTCTAGAGGTCCAAGAGGAATAAGTATTTATAGGGATGGAATATTTTAGGCGCCTTAAGGAATACTTTCAAGGACAAGAAAAATAATTTTTTATTTTAATATTTTGTAATAAATAAGTTGCTTAAAATTTATCGACCGTGTAATAGGCGGCTTGAGTGTACATTTCTAACTTACTGTGTAGGTATATATGTTGCAGCGATATTGTCAAAATCGTTTTATTATAATAACTTTAGTCAAATGAAAAAAAAAAAACCGAAATATTGTCAATTCATTGTTTCTTTCAATACATCTAGCAAATTTCATTGTTGTTATAATTTCGTTAGACACATCTAGAAAAATTGTTAAGTATAATACTTTTTGACAATATAACTAAATCAACGTACCTACAGGAAAATATTGTAAAAATAAAAAAAACAAAACATTATATGGGTACGAAACTAATAATGTCAAAACTATTGAACCAATTTCAGTCAAATTTAATTTAGATATTTACATGCTTTCGACTAACCGACAAAAATTTCTGTAATCTCGATTAAAGGTTTCCGTGGGATGTGAATCCTAAAATAATAATAATAATAGTAAATAATGTCTTAACTATACTAAATCCATTTCAACAAGTTGGGATACTTATATGGCTTAGAATAATTAACAGGATAATTTATATCCTGGTTGAAGTTTCCTGAGGGATATGAATACGAAACTAATCAGTATCAGAAACTACAAAAACGATTTCAATCAAATTTTATATGGATACTCTTACGCTTTGGAAAAACAGAAAGGGAAATTTGTATTCCGATTAAAGGTTCCCAAGGGAAACAAATTACTTAGATCGAAAATAGTGAAACGATTTCAGTTAGTTTTATTATGGATATTTATATACTATGGAACAACTTACACGAAAATTTTTATCCGGATTAAGGATTCCCATGGGAAACAAAACTATACAAAAAATTATTCAGTCATGTCAGAACTATTGAACAGTTTTTAATTAAATTTAATTTGAATATTTATATATTTAGAATAACTGATGGGATAGTCTACATATATCCCGACTGAAGTTTCCTAAGGGATAGGAATATGAAACTTATTAATGTCAAGACTACTGAATCGAAAGTGTATAATTTTATATACGAAATAAAACTGAAATCGTTCAATAATTTTGTCCTGACTGAATTTATTATTTTGTATCTTTCTTGTGAGCCTTGTCGGGATACAAATTTTCCTTTCTGTTATTCCGAAGGCTAAAAGTGCCCCTTACTAGATTCGATTTAAATCGGTTTTGTAGTTTTTATACTAATTAGTTTGGTATTAATATCCCACAGAAACCTTCTATCAACATGTAAATTATCAGTTATTTTAAGCCATATAAATATTCCTAGTAAATATTATTGAGATCGGTTTAGTAGTTTTGGTACAAATTAATTTGTTATTCACTTCATAATTACTCTACAAAAGTGTCTGGGCGAAATTATGATAACACTGAATTTTACTAGTTGTATTGTAAAAAACATCATCCGTTTTTTACAATTTGACTAGAGTTATTATAATAAAACGGTTTTGACAGTATCGCTGCAACATATACACATGTAAATAAAATGTAATTTTTACATATCGGAACAAATAATTTTCTATAAAAAAAAATTTTTCGAATTTCTTCCTTTATTCATTTTGACATCAAATTTCTACTATTCAAGTGGAAAAAAATTGAGTGGTCGGCGCGTAGACAGAGTGAGTAAGGGAGGAGGAGGAGGGGTGGAAGTGCCGATCATGTAAAAAATTTTTATTTATTATGTTTTACTACACTGTTCGTGCCTTTTTTCACGTTACATCGTCGAAGGAAATGACAGATAATAATTTTTCACCAAAATTCTTTCCGTTAGATAAAAGTTATATTGGTAAATGTAAAATTTTTCGTATTAAGATTTCATTCTGTCGATTCTTTGTTTATTCTTCGATATTTGATTCTTCTTTATCAGAATTTAAGAAACTCATATTTTTCTTTTTATTGACGAACTGACACATTTAAATATTTTGTGCTATTGATAAATAAAACACGTTACTTTGCAACAATACCACTTTTATTGTTTAAACGCTTATGGAAAAAATCCATCTCGAGTTCAGATCCCGGACGAGCCCCCATAATGGTTTGTTAAAAGTGGTATTTTTGCAAAGTAAAGTGTTTTTTGCAAATCCTCACTTGAAAAAAAAAATTATGGATTTCCTAAATTTCGATAAAGAAAAACATACACTGAGAAAAAATTACAGTAAAAACTACGCAGCTGTCTCCGGTAAACCAGGTTCAAGTGACCAGTCAGTAGGAAATTATCAAGCAAAAATATAAAAAATGCCTTTCAAACATTATTTTTTACGATTCATTTGAAAGTTTTTCCTATACTGCTTCGTAAAATTCGATGGGCTAGTAAAATTTCAAGTGGATACCAGGAAAATTTACTTAATTTTTGTTAAATTATACTAGAGATAGAAGAATTTTTATGGAGGCACAGTGTAATTTTTACTAAGCTGATAGGAAAAGTAGAGGGTAGACGCTATTTGTTATCTCTATTTTCTACTTGAAACCTGTCTTTCGGCATCTCTCTCACACAAGCATCGCACCAACGTAACGCTAGAAGACTATGTGCTTGTCTGCTTCTAACTGCTTTGGCACCTGTAAACTGAGGTCCGCACTAAACCAAGGTCATTTTGAATACAGCTTCTACTGAAAACAGACCACTAACTTATTGTTGTGTGTGCCTTGTATGCGATGTGTACGAGGAGTGTTATCATTTTTTTTGTTTTTATTTATTTTTTGTTATAAACTATTTAATGGACTTTACATTTCAAACAAAGAATTGTTATTTGTGTTTCATGAAAATCGCATTATTTTATTATTGATAAAGAACTAATAATTAAGATACAACGTTTAAGATTTTTATATGTATTGATGTTTATTGAAACATGTTTTTCCACAAATAATAAAAAACCACAGAACATTTTTTCAATATTAATAATTTGATTTTAATCCTTACCCTTCTATCAATATCTTTTTAAACTATTTTAATTCAATTATTTATTAATAAATAAAAATAAAAATCTTATAAATAATACGGTAAGAGAGTAGAATTTTTCCTGTACAGCGCCGAAATTTTTACGGAGTCACAGTGTAATTTTTACTGTGCAGTCAAATTTTACGGAGCCATAGAGTAATTTTTATTATACTCATCGTACTTTCTCCTTTGCCTGTCACTTATGCCCGCATTACCAGATAGCTCCGTAATTTTTTACTAGAGATTTCCGTAAAAATTACCGTATTTTTTTCTCAGTGTACCTATCCAAAATTTTGACAAAATCGAGCAACAGGGATGGGGGCATATTAGAATGACTTTCCTTTAAAGGAAATTTATATAATTTTGAAAGAGCACAGAGACATCTCTTGTCAATTACATAAAAGTATATTATACTTTACGAAAAACAAAAAACAATATTAACAAGAGGATTCCTTTTTATTTAATTTATTTTCATTATTTCATTCATTTTAGTAAAATCATTCGCTTTTAAATTTGCATCAACCGACACAGCGTTGCCAAGTTGTGCGATATAAGCATTATTATTAATTAAGTTAAATTAGCAGCAAAAAGTTTTAAAATTCTCTTATTTCATAATGTTGTAATTTAATTTGCTTAAATCTTCAAAAGGTATTGTCGTAAAATTTTTTTTTCAAAAATAGTCCTTTTTGATAATTAGCTACGTAAATGTCGTTTATGGGCGGCTATAGGGTGTGCTCTTAAAAATTTGGCTGAATTATTGACAAAAAGTGTTTAAATAAGAGTTGTAGTTACAAATTGTGACAATCTGTTAGGATCTTTGGAAATTTTTATGGTTTACGAGATACGTGGAAAAAGATTTTTTTAATAGAACCCCATATTGACTTACTTATAAAAATATACCAGAAATCCAATGGTACGTAGTGGTCGGCGCAAATTTAAGGGGAAGTACATAAATTTGAAAGATCAGGGGCTTCTAAAAAACAATTTAAACCTAAAATTCGGTTGTATAGATAAACGGAATTGAATATTATATTAACCCTAGAATCATACGTTGGTCTACGAGAAACGTTAATCATACATCGACGTCGTTTTGACGGATGGACTTTCTACGGAGAGTTTTAGAGTTTATTTGCAAAAAACATTTTTTTTTTACAAAGCAACACTACAAAAGCGAACAAAATATTTAAAAAAAATTGGATTTGGAAAAATTTCTTAATGTAAACATTTATTAATTTTTTTAATCGTTTTATCAAAGCATATTTTCATTATAAAAATTAAAAAATAGATAAATACATCAATTGTATCATAAAACATGTGTTTCAAATAATTAATTTATAAACTGTTATGAGTCAGTGGACATGTGTGACTTTACAGAATGTGAAATTTCTCAGTCGTAAATATTCCTATAGATATGTAGTTATTTCCCCATTAGGCACATTTGTAAATTTTCTAAAATTTGTTAGTAATTTTTCGAATAAGATCTCAGAAAATAATAAAAATTAAAATATTTTCCACAAAATAAATTGTTAATCTTTTATTAAGTCACTTGAAACGCATTCTTTAGTTTTCGATTCAATATATTAAAACTTCAGTATTATGTCGTCTCTATAAGTCAAACAGCTGTAATCATCTTTCACATTATCATAATCATTGAATAAATTAATTATAACATGCATATCTTTAATAAATTTTAGAAAAATTAGGAAATCTTTTATATGTGAAGTACAAAATCTTTAAAAAAAAAACATCGCGTAATCATACATCGACGTCCTTTTGACGGACACTATTTCAATACAAACAAAACGACAATCACTATAAACAAAATAAATACGTCTTATGTGTTATAACAACAAATAAATTAGATAACAGAAATCTCACAGCAAGCAGGTACTTACCGACAAGTTGTAGTATTGGAGCAGGTAGAGAAGTTCGTTCGTCGTTTTGACGTGTACTTATGATTCTAGGGTTAATGAACATAAGTGGCGACTTTTAGAAAACTAGCAAATATGTCGAAAAACCAACGTCATTATCGAATTCATCAGCGTAAAAGATGCCAAATTGTGGAAGCTGACAACTGTCCCATTTCGGCCAACATTGTACCCTGTCAGCCGGAATAGAATATTCTAGAACATTTATCAAAATGTGATATGTCATCTCTTTTTTTTTTTTTGATCTATTAAATGCTGTGATTGATCTTTCGATATCTTGGCTATCTTGGCAAATAGAATATTCTAGAATTTTTGTCAAACTGTGCTGCTTAATCTCATTTTTAGTTACTAACTCAGTAGTAAAGTCTGTTTTTTGATATCTCTGCTGGTTGACGATTAGAATATTCTAGAATTTTACGTTACTCATTTTTCATTTGCATTTTGCCTATTACGTATGCAAATATAGATATCTCGTACGCAAAATATTTTTAGTCTACGAAACCCCCATACAATGTTACCCCGACTCTGGCTTGGTACATAAATTTTTACCAACACAGATAAACGATAAAATATCTGGGAGAGGAGTACCCCAACAAGTCGCTGACGTCATTACGTAAAATCGGAATACGTACCAATGGATGTCCACTGTAACCTGTGAACGTAAGATTCGTTTTTAAATTTTCATGTTTACTATTAAAATGATGAAATTCTTAGAGACTTACTAATATTTTTCTCTTTAGCATCTATTTTATATTCTAACTTTCACAGACACCCTGTATATTATTGTATTCGAATGTAAAAACGTGAAAAGTAAATTAGCGATTGCGGATTGTGTTTTATTAGAATTACGAATTGAATTAATTTGCCTCGCGAGTTTTTTGAAGCGAGAAAAGAGTTGTTTTTTTTTATTTAAAGAACCGAAGAAAATAAAACAATAATTTAGTTGGATAAAAATTTTACAAACGGCTTATATTAATGAGTTATGTGGCTAATTATGTAAATATTAATGCTTTCTTGCATTTCCATATTGCCGAAAGGTTTAATATAATATATCAAAGAAAATTTATTTTTGCTCCGTCGAAAAAATGGGAAAAATTCTTTGTGTTGAAAAGTTTTTCAACAACGACGTTAGGAATGTCCCTTTTTTTTATTAAGTAATTTTTCATTTCGAATATATTTTAATTAAACGATTCTCTTTGAGTGAAATTATGTAGATGGCGCGCAGAGGCGCTCGAGAATCGAAGAAATATTAAAATGTTGAGAAATATAATTTAATTAGTGGAAGAAACTTTTAATAATTTTCTTTTGAAAAGATTAACGCGAAAAATGTAATGTCGTGTATAACCTTGGTTATTTGCCTGTCGAACTAATTGTAAATATATGTTACTGTAGGGGAGACTGGGGTAAAGTGGCCACTCTAAGACAAAATGTTGTTTAGTTTATTTGTTTGAAAAGAAATACAGATTAATAAGTATTTAGCATATAGTCGCTTTAGTGCAGAACCAATAACCATCAATATATCAACAATATCTTGAAAGGTATTTTTGCAATTTTTGTTTTTCGGAACATGTGCAAAGTGACCACTTTATCCCAATATGTTGGGTAAAGTGGCTAGGGGTACCCATTTTAACCCAAAAAGAAATCTTGAAGTAATAAACATGTTTATGTACAAAATCAAACTGTTTGTATCTAAACAAATATTTTACTTCGTAAAAATACCACTTTTATTTTGAAACAATATTGTCACAGTTTCAAAACAAAAGTGGTATTTTTGCGAAGTAAAATATTTGTTTATTATTTACAAATATGGAATACCATAAAGTAACGCTCAAATCTATTAATATTATGTTTGTATCATTAATTATTATATATCAACGGACGGACGGACGGACGGACATTGAAGTCTCATCATAAGGGTTCCTTTTTCACATTTTTTCTCGGAACCCCAAAAACTGATTTCAGACAATTTTTTTATTTATAAAACATAGAGTTAAATAAAAGTTCTGAATTTAATATAATTAATATGTTAAAATATTCTTAGAATTCAATTTGAGCAGCGATCGGAGACACTGGCCAATTTGCCCCATTATAAGCCTGGCCACTTTACCCCGTTAGACGCCATTTCGGCAAACTACAACTAATTCCAAGAAAGAATTTTCTGATTCATCGATAACTATATTATTTTAAAGTTAATTAGACCAAGTTTTTAGCTATCCCAATTAAAAAATTGTATTCGTAATTAATAAAAAAATAATGAGAAAACAACTTAAAACTTACTTTACATCAACACTCGAAAATTCAGAAAATTCGTTATAATTCATACAATCTAGGAAACTGATCATTCGCGTTTTAATAGAATACTGATGGCTTGTCTACAAGTTAGTATTCAGCTTCGCCACAAGATTGGGGTAGTTTCTGGTGAGTAAAGGCCAATGGCCACTTTACCTCCACTGGGCACTTTACCCCAGTCTCCCCTGCCTACAAAGGTTGGAGCAAGCATCATGTCACTACTGTGAGTTGTTGTTTTTTATGAATTTTTTTTTTTTTTTTGGATTAAACCGAGGCTTTTAGTTAATGTTTCTATTCATTAAGAATCATATAAAAACAATTACCCTTTGCCATAGACGATTATCCAACATTTGTTGTTATGTGTACTGAACTATAAAACATCCAGCTATTATTCAATTTTTCCAACTGAAAATCGAAAACTAAAATAATAAGAAACTCGCCTCCCTTCAATTCACAACTATCCACTCACTTAATTTTAATGTAGTTAGTGACGTCATCACCATAATCTTTTTTTACTTTCTTCGTTTCAAAAAGAAAATGTTTTTAAATAAATTTTTTTTTTAATAATTTATAATTTAAAAGATATCTTAATGTGTTAAAAATTAAAAAATTATGTCCTTATTAAACCCTTATAGTCTTTGCCATATATTCATTTAACGAGAATTTTTCCGTGTTTTAGCACCATTTTTAAGTACCTGAACTTCAAAGTGTCACGTAATTGACTCCCTTAGTAACAACTACGGTGAGTGAATGAGTGCACTCACGTTGTCGACTATATTTGTCTTAAATAAATTCTAAAATATATACTTATTTTTCTTAATCTTTACGGAACCTTAGTGTAATGCGTGTTCAACATGCACTTGGTGGATTTCATTTTGTTCTGTTTTTATTCAATAATTTATTTTTATAATAAATTTTCAAAATAAATGTACCTAAAAATACATTTTAAATATATATTTATTTTTTGTAAAAAAAATTTTTAAATTAAATCATCATTATAAAAACATTATATATTTCGAAATGGCGCTACTTCGGCTGATACTTCAGTACCCACCGTTGAAAAGGTTTTTTAATTGAAAAATAATTTTTTCATGAGATTTGGTTAATATTTCACTGAGAGTATGTACAGCCATATATCAGTAAAATACTGGACTAGTAGCCAACATTCAATATATGTATGTATTTTTTTTTATACAAGGTGTTCACTCGAAAAAGATTTTTTGCAATTCCGGGACTAAAAGACATGATTTAGTCCCTCATAATAAGGAGTAAAGTGCCACTTTTAGTCCTAAGGGACTAAAAGATTTTTTTACTCCCAGTTTTAAACCAATCAGCAAGCACAATTTACGGAAATTTTTTTACTTAAATAAAATAGCTTTGCTAGATAATTGAAAATAATAAACAAATTCAAACTTGTAGATCAAAACAAACAGTTATATTGTATTGTACAATTTGATTGATTTATCTAAAGTATGTATGTATACTTGATGGAATATTATTATATATTTTGTATTATATACAAAAATTTTTATAATTTTATATTATTCGGAATTGCAAAAAATAGTATATACACCACAGGACTAAAGTGTTTTTGATTAGCTGTCAAAATACTATACCAGTTGGTCATTTCGTTATAATTCCCCATGACCCGTCATCGTGTTAGCAAAATAAGACAAACGGCAGATAAAGCTAGACGTTTGTCTAAGCTTGTTCGTCGTAGTTATGAACGTATGTGATTTTATTACAGAAAAAATCCACTTTCTGCGCCTCCTTAAGAAGTGCAACAAAAACATCAAGTGAGAGGGACGAGCTACATATTGCGTACAAATGTACACTACTTCCTTCAAGTTAGTTATATGTACATGTAATAACTACAACAGGTTTTAGCCGGATTGTTGTTATTACTATGCATTGTTGAAGTTTTCTGTTCCAATTTATTAAGTTAATGTTTATTATTATTAAAACAATATAACATTTAAGACGTATTATTGTTATTATTATTATTATTATTTTTATTTGAATAAAGTTTCTAAAACTAATAATTTTTGTTGAGTTCTACCAACTAAAATTTTTCCATAAAAATACATGTTATAGATTACTAAGAAACATATTATTGAACAAAAAATGGTGGGTGTCGCTAACGCGTAAAATTTTTTTGAAAATTTTTTTCTGTTTGTGCCAAAAAAAAATTTACTTAAATTTAAAAATTTAAAAAAATTAGTATAATAAAGGGATATAACGTTAATTTTTTTTTTATTACTTTGCCTAAGGTGGGTACACAATATAATATATTAAACTCAAATAAATCGGCTCAGTAATTTCGTCAAAAAAAATTTTTTTCTGTTGCGTATTCATAAACTATTAGCCTCGGAGGGTTGAAAATTGGCAAGAATGTATCTGGGGCTAAGAAGTATTATTTCCTATAAAAACAATCAATTTTGCGTCAAGGGCCGTTTTCCCTATCTTACCCGGCTATGCCCTTTCGAAACCAATTAAACACACCAGCTGAAACAGAAAAACTTCTACTTACGGAGCCTTTCAGTTATTGTATTAGCTTCAAACAATAGGTTTATGGGTAAGGGTTAGGTGTAAGGATTATTGGAGAATGTGAATTGATAGTTAGGTATTTGTGTTAAAATAGCAAAATGATTTTTTGATTTTTGTTGCGCTAAATAGACGAGATTGCCGTATGTGCGACGCCAAAACAATATTTTTTCTTGGAATTGTATTATCGAGACTGTTCTGTCACTGAACGTTGTCCATCATAGAACACTAGAAGCCAACTAACATAAAAAAAGTGAAATTCGCTTGGAGTCATTTGTAAGCCAGTCACAGCTTAAGGCATTAGTCCGTCAGTAGTCGTCGTCGAGTCAACACACCATTGTATTAACAATATACCCATTGTTAGTTGAACACGTTGAACAGCTCTCTCTGGTAATACGTGTGTTGTGGTTGTATGCGTGTATACACATACTACTACAAAAAACCAAACTAATACACTGCAAACAGTGTGTATGTACACTAACAGAGTACGTCACAAACTCATTACAAGTGGAACAGAGGCAAAGCCAATCTAGTTTGTCCCCTTGTTGTCCATGCTCTTTTTTTTACGGTAAACACACGGTATAGAGTTCTGTTATGTATATTTTCTTTATAGTTTCACCACGAAACATATTAAAATTTTTGTATGGTATCTCGTGGTGCAATCTAATGTACCTACGTGTGGAAACGTTGCCGTTCAGAATTACTTCGACTTGTATGAACTTCAATTTACGTTTTTTTTTTTTTCACCATACTTTTTCGAGATACGAGATAATGTACGTAGTACAGAAGAACCATGCGGTAGTACAAGGGAATAAGGGACGCGTCCTCTGTAATCAGAATATGTTAATCTTTTCAATCAACGGGATTCAATCGGGATTTTTTTTCCTGTTACATAAAAAATATAATCAATAAATTGTCGCAGTTATACAGCTGAACTCTTTTTTGTGCAGTGGATAAATATCATAAATAGCTATAAAAAGTATAGTTCGATCCAGATTGTACAAAAAACTTTTTTTTGTGCGATTGGTCGGGACCGCATAAAAAAGTTTCATCGAAAAACTTAGAAATTTCCTTAGAAGTTGCTTCTATAAACAAGGTAAAGCATTAGTTTACACGTAGAAACATTTTATTTCAATTTTATAATATTATGAAAATTTTGAAAAATACAACTGTAAAAAAATTAAATGATGCAATAACTTATGTTCTTATCCAATGTATTGATTAAATGCTTAAAAGCCGTTAAAAAGTATTTTTATCAAAGCAAATTATTATAGTAATTGTTTAAGTTTCTTACTGTCTCGTGATTTTCATTCACATTATGCATTTTAATAGTCAATTTTTACGAACCGCATAAAAAAAATTGCACAAAAAAGGACCGCATAAAAAAGAGTTCAGCTGTATATTTGATTAAAACTGTAATCGAAATGGCCGAAAATTTCTGATAATTCGGATCGAGTTGTACTTTTTCGAGGTTTCGACCCATAATTCGATATATTTTTTAATTAATATTAAGGGTTCCTAATTAAGGTACCTAAGGCATTTAAGGCCCAGCGGGTAATAAGGCCCATTAGCTGTATTTCTTACCAAGAAAAGTTCTCTAACTTATCAACAAGTTTAAAATGAACTTCCAATCATTTCAAAACCAGATACAAAAGTTGAGCTATTCAGAGTAACAAACTCATGTCATATTTTAACAAACAAATTTAGAGGTTACATTTTCGTTCGTTGATATAAAAATTGTGCACATTGTGAGTGTTATATTAATGATTTTTTAAAGGTATGTTTCTTTCAAATTGTTATCAAAATTGAGAAAAATTAATTTTCTTTAAGTTTTACATCAATTAATTTAGTTTATTTCTAAAGTATTTATATAAAATGTATATAAGCATAAATATTGACATGTTGATAATAAGGCCCATGCAAATTTTGTTTGGGCTTTATTACCAACACAATTAAAATCAAACACTACAAAGTCAAATCAATTAAAACAGGTCTGAAGTCATTAACAAATGAAGCAAAATTAGACGCACAACCTTAAATTACTATAGTTACTCTAATATAAAAATAACAAAAAGGAAAAAGGAAAAAGGACAAAAAACTTAGTACATTTAATTTTGATTTATTTGTTGCATTTGTTTAATGATGCCAGATCAGTTTTAGTTGGTTTGGTCGAATTTTTATTTTTATTCCTTAGTGTTTGGAAGTATGGCTGATAAAAAGAAGAGAGCGTTGTGGTCTGAGGAAGCACTGGCATCAGCCTTAAGCTATGTCACTCGACATGGCAATCAAAGAGAGGTTGCAAGGAGATTCAGAATTCTAAGAAGAACTCTTAGATTTAATATTTATTTATTTCGACTTAATATATTCAAACACCTAGTACTTGACTTATTCGAAAAATATGATAAAAAAATTAAAAATTAAAAATAATGACTTAGGTAATTTTTTTTATTGTTGTTTTTAATAACAGTCACGCAGTCAAGCGGGATTCAAGGATTCTCGAAACTTTTTTGAACGTGTAAAAATAACAAAATATTTTGATATATAAGTTCAAGTTATTCTTAAAGTAATTAAAATCCCCCAATTAATTTTAAAAAAAAATAATAAATGTACTATTTCAGGCAGTTGTAATAGGTGGGCCTTATTTTCTACACCAGTCGGAAATAAGGTCCAATTGCAGACACTTTTTAGAATCAAATTTTTGACTTGTATAATTACAAATTCATTAATTTTTTTAGGAATTTTTATCAAAAAATAAGTAAATTTTTATAATTAAATACTATATTTTTGATATTTTATAAGATATATAAATAATAAGCATATTTTGCTTAGGTGGGCCTTAATTGCCTTAGGTACCTTATGTTCCTTAAGGTGTTAGAAATATTCTCCTAAAATTTTATTTAAAAAAAAATTAGAAATTAAAAATTAAAAAGTTCTGGGCATTTTAGTGCACGCACTTTACTATAATTCAATTTATAAAAAAAAAAAAAAAAAAAAAAAAAAAAAAAAAACTTGAAATATTCTTTTTTCTCGGAAGTACGTTTTTCGACATGGTTCCACATGTATCTTAAAAAGTATGTATCTGAGATACCGACATAAGTCAAAGTGCATATTATTCTTCGATACCGTCATTTTGGCATGAATTAGGAGGATCTTTTGGTTCCGTGATATATTTTCAAAATGGCGACTGTTTATAGTCGAGAAAAACCAGCGATTTTTAAAAATTTATTTTCAAAATGCGATTTCTTTTTGGTTTTTTATTTTTTTCGTAGATTCTAGTTAGCGCCATAACTGTATACCTATGTATATTTTCAGAAAATTCTTGATTTTTTGATTTTGGATTTTAGTTCACTGGGGATTTCAGAACGCGAGGAATCATCAGGGTGAAAAAATTTCGCAGTGTCGACTTCAGAGCCATGTATACTCAGTTCATTTATGAATTTAAAAAAAAAAAATTTTTTAATCTCAAAACATGTAAAAACAGTGTTGTATATTTAATTTTTTAATAAAATATTTATTTATATAAAAAAATAATAATAAAAAAGGTCCATTTTTGATTTTTTTTTTGGCGAATTTTCCCTTAGAGTTCCATCATCACGTAAAACGAAGATGTATTGTAAGAATTTCACTCCAAAATTTTCACACAGCATTATTAAAAAGTTGTGAAATGGACTCTAAAGTTTAAACCAAACGTTGTGGCATCTTTAAATTAATAAACTACTAATAAAAAAATTACATGTAATTTTTTTACATGAATGTACGTTTATAGTCAGAGTACCTACTCAATTTGCAAACTTCCGTTCAAGATTTTTAAAGACTTATAAATAACTTTGAAAGAATATTAAAACTTTTTAAGAAAATTTCCCATTTACTTATGTATTCTTTATTTTTCTTGTTCTTTATCTGTCAGTCAGCTAATATTATAAAACAAACTATGGCTTAAGCTCATTTTGAACTCAATTTAAAAGATGGATTTTTAAATTTCCGTCGACTACAAGTGGAGGGTACCTATTTAGAAAATTTATAATTGTGTTGTATGTTCTACAAATATTAAACTTTCAAACTAAAACTTTATTTTAAAACGGTTTGGAAAAATAATACATTCACTAAAAAAAAATTCACCAAGTGCGTGTTGGAGACGCTTTAATTTAGGGTTTCGTAGTCAATTGTAACAGATTCTCATTGTTTCTCACTGACAATATTACTGCAAAGGTCATTTCAGTTTTCCGTATCCCCCTTAAGGGAAGATTCGCTAAAAAAAAGGTGTTAGAAACATTCTCTTAAAATTTTGTTTAAAAAAAAAAAAAATCAAAAATCAAAAAGTTATGGGCATTTTATTGCACGCACTTTACTATAATTCAATTTAGAACAAAAAAATAATGCTACTTTCTCGAAAGTGCGTTTTTCGACATGGTTCCTTGTGTATCTCAAAAAGTATTTGAGATATCGACATGAATCAAAGCGCATACTATTTCCCGATACCGTCTTTTTTTGGCAGAAACTAGGATCTTTTGGTTTCAAAATGGCGGCTGTTTATAATCAAGAAAGAGCGGTGATTTTTGAAAATTTATTTTCAAAATGCGATTTCTCGCTGGTTTTTTATTTTTTTTTTCTTTGAGTCTAGTTAGTTCCATAACTGTATATGTATATTTTCAGAGGATTCTTGATTTTTTGTTAATTTGGAATTTCAGAACGCGAGGAACCATCAAGGTGAAAAAATCTCGCAGTGTCAATTTCAAACCCATTTATACTCAGCTCATTTCTTAATTAAACTTTTTTTGTAATCTCAAAATATGTAGAAACAATGTTTTATATTTAGTTTTTTAAAAAAAAAATACTTATTTGTATAAAATGAAAAAAAAATAATAAAAAAAGGTCGATTTTTGACGTTTTTTTGACGAATCTCCCCTTAAATAATAAACAAATATTTTACTTCGCAAAAATACCACTTTTATTTTGAAACTGTGACAATATTGTTTCGAACCGTCAGTTCATTTTCAAACAGAATAAATATTACATTCGTTACATGCTTTATATACTGATTTTATCTACCAATACTTATTAAGGGGGAGTGGTCTATGATGTGGTAGTGGAAGGGGTGGGAGTGATAGAAGAATCCAAAAATCAAGAAAGACTAGATTACATTACATGTGACAAAAGGCAAACAAACAAACACGTGGCACAGAAATTAAAATTTAAATAAATTATAATATTGAAAATAATGTTGAACTGTAAATATCGGTGTAATCATTTAAAAGGTGATCGGAGCTATGTTTGTTTCTATTGCTTCTAGGATCGTTAACTTCTGTCCTTTGCTTGCCTCGTGTAATACAGTAATATAAATACCATAAAGTAACGCTCAAATCTATTAATCTCCCCTTAATGTTGTGTTTTATAATGAAATGAAAACGTATATATATATAATTTTAAAATTATTGTATAACGTCATTCGCGTAATATTCTAATCAAATGATTTTCGGTTGAGTTAGCGCTCATTCTTGTTTTAACGCCGATAGTCAAAATCAACATTCGCAGTCGAAGTCGAAATTTCGAGCTCCCGTCGTCGCAAACCGTTCGTTCATTTCGTACCTAATTTAATTTTCTAACTTCAGCCGTATGTATTATGCTGTCTGATAAAATTTCGCCCGAGGAGTGTTTTATAACGTCGAAAACTAACGTCGAGATCCATGCTTTCTTGGTAACTGTACGAATACACCAGACAAAAATTTAAGTACACAAGCGATCCATAATACAGTGCTGCCATGATGCGATGGTTACTTAATTTGAAAGAGTAAGAAACAAAGTATCTTAAGGGGGACCACTAGTGTGACCGTCTGAGAGAAAAGTGATTTTTGGGAATTTTTTTAAACAAAACTACTATATGGAATGTTTTAATATCTTCAGAATATATTCGTTGGTATATAGTCAATTCATGATAAAATTTTTGGACCAAAAAATTAGATATTCAGTGAGTTATTCGAGATCTCTCAAGGCTCCAAAAAAAAAGTTCCCCCACTGCTGCATTGATAGCGGCCTTCACACTGCCTGAAATCAAAAAAACCATGAAAAGCCTATTAAACTAGAAGGTATGGTCCGTGCCGTGAACCCCAATCGAAAAAGAAAAGTTAAAATTTAACAAAATGGCGGAGTTTTTAAAAAAATTTCAAATTTTGCGCGAAAATTTGATGGTTTTTGGCTTGCAAAAATTACATTTTTTATTCGATAGGAAAACTGGAGGTGCATGGTACGAAGAAATATATATAAAAGAAGCTGCAATAAGAATCAAATCGCTCGAATGATTTGTCTTCGAGTTATAGCTGCAGCAAATTTGAAAAATTTAATTTTTCTTTGCCTTACCTTTTAGCTTTAATCACTGAGAATTTTTACTAAAATTATTTACGATGTACTCACTATAACGGTCATAGTAAAACTAGATGAGTCGTTTAAATGTGCCAGGGTCTAGCTTCTCCACAACATGTGACTGGCAGCCACGACCAGAAACTTCCGAACCTTTATACATTTCTCAATAACTCAAAGTTAACAATGACAATCAGAACCCACTCTTCGGATGGCTGTAACTCAAAAACTATTAGAGATATGTACTTGAAATTTTAGTATGTTATTTTTAAAGGTATAGACTATCGAAACGTGCAAAAAAGTGGTGCCCCTTAACTAATATTATAAATTTGAGCGGGGGTTTGTTTGTTTATTAAGAATAGGACAAAAACTACTTTTGTCGTGGGAAAACAATTCGCGTTTGGACTTAAATTGACGACTTGAATTTTTGCGTAGTGGTAGTCAACGAGACGTGGAAGTACATAGGCTACTTTTTATCACGGAAAGTATTTGAGTCCCGAAATTACGACATAAAAACTTGGCATATTGTCAACATAGAAACAGTGATTGAGTACATATCCCCTGACACTAAGAATTAAAGTTCTTGATGGTAGGAGTGTTACGTTTTTGGGGATCCTTTTTTCTGTGACATCGTTGTTTTGACGCGTATGAGAAAATTTGTGATGAGGCAAGAATTTTAAATAGCAATATTTGTAATTAGATTACGAATTTTGAATACGAGAGTTGAAATGATTGTTGTCAAGTTGGGTGCATTTATTACAATATTGTGTATATCAAAATGTAGAGCACACCAATAGAATATTTAAATACACAAGTACTGTAGTCACCATAAATATATTAACACTTGAACGCAGTCGTGAACATAATCGTATACTTATCAGTCAGTTGTAAATTTGTGCGAGATTTATTAGTATTTAAATTCAGTTATGAATTATATTAGTAATAATGTAAATTCGTATCAAGGAATTAAAATACCATCAGTTGGGGCAAATCTAGACAGAGCTGCCTCTCGATATTTCTTCGTCAGTGTTACGACCGTACAAGGTCCATAGATCAATTTATGTTACTGAATTTTGTCAGTTATGAGTTAGTCATCAAAGAAAAGCGGTGAACGTGACATATCTGTATTTTGTTATTTTACAGGCGCATTGTTTATAATTTTTAAAAATAAGGCGCGTTTCGAAATCTTTTAAAGAAACTGCTGTACAAAAAAAACATATATATATATATATATATATATATATATATATATATATATATATATATATATATATATATATATATATATATATAAAGTAAAAAAATAAAATAAATAAATAAAATACTGTATTTGAACCAATAGTTCATTACAGGAGGGTTGGTATTACACTTATTATCTACACAAATACAAGAAAGATAAAATGGTTATTTCTAATAATCATCTAAATAACAATAATAAATCTAAATAATAATAATAATATGTAAGAACATATATAAATAAAAACAAATAACATATTTTGTAGCTTTCGCAACATATACAAGATAACTAGAGAAGCTTGAAGAAAATGGGTTATTAACAACAATTTTTTCTTTTTTACTCATTTAAAATGAAACTTCTAGTTTTAAGTGCTGTGCAGACATACCAGTGTATTTTATTAATTTTAAGTTTGTCGAGGTTAGTTAAAAGTTCCACCAGCTTATGGTCATTTGAAGAATTTTCAGAGAAGAAGTTCTGTATGGAGCATTGTCTAGCCCAGCTGAACATAGCACATTGAAACAGAAAGTGCGTAACTGTTTCTTTTTCCTGACTGTTGCATATTTTACAAATATGCATTTGGTCCCATTTATATGCTATATTATTAATGAAAAATTTTACATGTAAGCAACCCATTGTTCTTAGCTGGCTAATAATTCTCAGTTGATGTATATTAACCGCTGAAGATAAATAATGTGCATCGTTTTCGGTTGGCATGAGAAACTGATAGAGGGGGCTGTAAGATGAACTATATATTCGGGCTCTATCATTTTCCGTAAATTGGTTACAATATTCTTGTATCATGCTGTCTATAGAGCCTCGAACTACATTAGCGGATTGCACCTCCCATAATTCACTAAAACCTAACTGTGTAACGATTTCTTTTAGGTTTGTGACCCAATTATATTTCTTATTATTATATGGACTGCTATCTAATTCATATAGTCGTTCATAGCAAATTTTAGGAAGTCGATCGTTACTCATGTTTAAAAGTTTTAACCACCATGTTAAAATGTTCTTTAATGCATGCCTTGAAACGGGTGCTTGTTTTGTTTCGGCTCTAATAATATAGTTCGGGGTAGAGTTTTGCCAGCAGAGAATATTTTTAAAATATCTTGATTGAACCTTCTCTAATTCACTAAGATGTTTTATACTCCAAATGTCGGCTGCATATATTAAAGTACTTATTACGGTGCTTTCAAATAATCTGACTTTACACTCCCACGAGTTCGTTTTTGCTCCTGCTAGTATTTGTTTTACTCTGTTTATTGCTAAATTTGCTTTATTTATAGACACATCTACATTTTTTCTAAATAGTGTAGAACTAGAAAATGTAACTCCTAAGTAGTTATATGTATTTACTACGCTAATCTCTTTTTCATTGTATTTAAATGCCTGAATGTTTTTTACTGTGCCGCTTTTCCTAAAGATAACCATTTTAGTTTTATCTATATTAACCTCAATTTTGTTCAGAAGACAGTATTCATGAAGCGCGTTTAGTTGTCTTTGGGCGTTACCTGGAGTATCACTTAAGAGTACAAGATCATCTGCATAAAATAGTGAACGAATATCTGTATCGCTACTAATACTTAAACCTTTTATGTCTTTTTCTACTAGAAATTTGTCAAAGTCGGCAATAAACAGAATAAACAGTAGCGGGCTTAAACTGTCACCTTGTAAAACACCTTTTGTTATGTTTATTTGTTCACTTTTCTCCGAATCTGTTAATTTTATGCGGATACTAGCATTTTTATATAGATTTGAGAAAAGTGTTATAAGTTTGCGACTAATGCCAGCTTTAAAGAGCTTGTACCAAAGTATTTTGTGGTTTATACTGTCAAAAGCATTCTTAAAGTCAACAAAAGTACAGAACACTTTCCGACTTTTGAGGCGGACACTATTTTGTAAAGCTGCGGTCAAAATAAAAAGATTATCGACACATCCTCGTCCCTTTCTGAAACCATTTTGTGTTTCCGGTATAATATCAGCGTATTCTGCCCACGGCAATAATCGATTACTTATTATACTCGTAAAAAGTTTTGCGATTCCATTCAAGAGCGAGATTGGTCGGTAATTACTTGGCTCTGATATGTTACCCTTTTTATATATAAGAATTGTGTGAGCTTCTGACCAAGCTTTTGGGGGAGCTTCAGTTTGGAGGACTATATTAAATAATCTTACTAACCTTTCCATGAAGTTTACTGGGATATTTTTTAAGAAATCAGAGGGTAATCCGTCAGGACCTGGGGCTTTACCTGCCTTACACTTTCTAAGTGCACTTTCTAGTTCATATTTAGTTATTTCGGTATCAAGCCAAGGATGTAAAGCATCTAAAAAATAGCAATCGTTATCAAAGTTGTCAGATATATATACACTTTTAAAATAATTGGTCCAGCTTTCCATATTAATTGGATTTTTTTGATTGTTATTTCTACTTTTAAATAATCTAATAGTTTCCCAAAAGGTTTTGGAGTCTTTTGAGTTATATAATTTCGCCTTTATGTCCTCATAGTATTTATTTTTAGCCAAGGTTATGTTTTCTTTATAATTTTTCTTACATTCTACATATTTTTGAAGGAATTGATTTTCGAAATTTTGTTTCTTACACATTTTAAAGGCAGCCTTCATTTCTAATTTTCTACTTTGGCAATCTGAATTAAACCAGGGTTTATTTTGGGTAATGACGCTACAAGTATTATATTTGATATTCAGTGTTAAACCTATTTGTTTTGCACTTTCCTTTATCATTTCAATTGTGTTATTATAAAATATTGTGGCATCCGATATTTCAGAATCGATATTTTCTATATTTTCTAAATGCCTAAGGTAACTTTCTTTTTTACTTTCATCCCATTTATACTTAAAACTGGAACAGACATTATTTTTTTGTTTCTTTTTTACGCAAACTGGATATACAAGTTTTAAGACTAATGGTAAGTGATCAGAGGTTAGTGCAAAGTCAGATATTGTTAAATCAATAACATCGGTGACGGTATTAGTCCATGCTAGATCTACTACACTTTTTGCGTTACTACGACAGAATGTATACTGACCTGTTCTGTCTCCTGAACTTCGACCATTAATTATGGTATGACCGAAATTTTCTAAACTTTCAACTAACAATTTACCTCGACTGTTAACTATATTATCTAGTGAATTTCGCTCAGCACTTAAATATGTTTCTTCAAAAATTTCATCGCAATAACTATTGTTTAATAACCCAATTCTCGCATTCAAGTCACCTAAAACAAAAATTTTTGAGTTTATAAATAATAATGACAATTCCAAAAACAAATCATTTAAAAGGTCAATAACATAGGAGTTGTCACTATCAGGTTTGAAATAAATAAACACTAATATTATTGTTTCTCCACCGAGTGTCAATTTTAATACAACCCACAGATGGTTCTTTTCAATTAACTTAAATTTAATACACTGGTTAACGAACACAAGTATCCCTCCACTCGCTCTGCCACGACTCTTTTCCTTTAAAGCGCTTTGGTAAATAGTGTGATATTCTGTGAGAAAAGTCGGGCAACTATAGGTTTCCCCCGATAACCATGTTTCACAGAACGCGAGAACGTGAAAACGCTGTAAGTATTTTATTTGCTGCGTGTCCAATTCTAAGATATTCTTATATCCATGACAATTCCAAAAGAAACAGGAAAATTTATCAGTTATTTCGGTGTATTGATTAGAAATGCTAGTGGTAATATCCATTATCATTGGTTGCTATTGTGTTAACGAGCCTGATCTAGACCGATTAAGATAATCTGTGATAGTTGTTACATTTTTATTACGATCTTGCCTCTTGGGATTTTTTTCGGTATAACTATCATCTTGAATTCTTTTCTTTGGATTACTAGAAGGTAGGTTAGTTTCCGTGGCTGGTCTTTCTTCCACAATTAATTTGTCGTATTTTATGTATGCCTTTTTTCCTTCCTTTCTGTATTGCAACATTTTTGGGGTTAAAGTTTTTCGTATGGCTCTAATTTCGGCAGGAAGGTCATCGGTTATGGAGACTTGGGAATCTTTTAGCTCTTTTTTGCACGTAAATACTTCATATTTTTTCCGTAGTGATGTTAATCCAACGAGTATTGGAGCTTTAATATTTTCCTTATTTCCAATTTTTCGTACAAAGTCAATATCGTGAACAGAAATTTTAGCATTCACACTATCGTTAAGAAAGTTAAGGACTTCTAATTCCAAGTCTTCACGTTTAGTACTTATAGCTGATAAACCATGTATCACCATATTTTTCTTTTTATTTTCTCTTTCTAGGTATTTAACTTTAGATTCTAATTTTTCAACTCTTGCCTTCAGATGTTGATTTTCTGTTATTATTTCACCAAGCACCTTGTCCATGTGGTCCGTTATTTGTTTCATTTCACTTTTCATGTCACTTTTCAGATCGGCGATTGCTTTCAAAATTTCCTGCGACATTGTTTGTATGAATATAGACACCCGGTATAATTTTATTAATGACGGATAACTGTCTGTAATAATAATAAATGTATTCCCTTGTGAGCATTAAATTTGTAGCTATATTCAGAGTTTACGTAACACCAAGATTGTTTCTTTTTTCGAATTTAATAACAAATTAAAAATTATATTCACCAACTTATGAACTTATTTTCAATATTTATACTATATTTGATTTATTTACAAACAGAAATAAATTTATATATATAAAGTAGGGACTAGCAACAAAATATTTGGTGTTTTTTGACAATATATGTACCAAAAATGAAAGCTGTATTGTGCTTAATTTTTTTTTTTTATAAATTGATTAACAAAAAATTGTCTATATGTGAGGCGAATTCATACACCATGGTGCGTCAGTATAAAAAGAAAGTGGGTATAAACTACATAAACTGTCGTCTAGATAACATAAAATAGGCTCTTTTAATCCAATATCAATTAGACGTTTATTTAACTCAATATCAATAATACGAACCTATTCCGATTAAAATTGACTACCCCAATTTTAAGAAAAACGGCTTCAAAGTTTTGTAATTTTAACACGGGCTCTTATGGGAAAACTCTATTTCTTTTTCTTTTTTTTTAATAAAATGAAAACGGCTCAAAGGAATTTGATAAAAATTTAATATGTTATAAAATACTTTTGTATCTAACTATCTCGCACCAAATACCTCAAGTCTTTACGACAGTAATCATTATTGGGATTTTTAACATTCGGAATCTATTCTATCTCAAGATCACTTAAAAGATTTCGAAAAATCAGGTGTCTGTCAATAAAGGATGACCCAATGCGTGGTCAGACGAACGTCGAATTTTATAATTCAATTTTATTCCTGAATTATAGGTCCTCAAAATTTAAAAAATTTAACTCATCTATTAATTGATATCAGATAACTGCACTATAAAAATAAACTGTACCTGTTTTTTATTATGTTTGTTTATAAATAATACTTTACGTTATTGAAAACCTTGATCGGAAATATCTCGTAAATGGTGCGTCGTAGCGAAAAAATAACGAAATTTTTGAAGGCTTAAGCGAAGCAAGTTGTGAGTATTCCAAACATATTGCGACTGTCAAAACCTACTTTTCAATATCGAAAATTATCGATGTCGAAAATAACGATATTTTCAAAATTTAAATATGTAAGCTACCTACTACATTTTCGTTATCATTTTTATTATAAAATTCTCAAAAAATTTTTAGTAGTTTTTATTTCAAGTTTCTCAATATTTCACGCATAATGCCTACCAGATTGTAACCTCGTATCATAAGGAAATAATTAAATGTTTAATAATGAAACCATCCTTAATGGTAATTTATATTTTAATTATAAAATAAACATTTTTGTGTTTCGTAAAAAGTTCTTCCGGACGGAAGTCATTCTTAAGATACGATGTTACAGGTTCGAAAGTTATCAATTTAAGTGAACCCATTCCATTTTTTATGTACACAAGTGTACTTGTTTTTGTTGAATATGTAAAATGTATAGTTTGAAGCCCGCTCTAGCTGGTTGGCTTGCTACATATTTGTATGCATATTATTATATGTATATTGTATTTTATTTACGATATGTGCGTGTGATACTGAAATGTAAATATTAGTTATGATTATGACCTCATGCGCCTTCAATTAGGATATCCGGTGTCACTTTATATATTCTACATTACACGTATACATATGTATATATATATATATATATATATATATATATATATATATATATATATATATATATATATATATATATATATATATATATATATGTATTTATATAAAAACAAATTATAATATTGTATATATATATATATATATATATATATATATATATATATATATATATATATATATATACAATTTTAATTAATTAATGCAAACATTTATTGTATGTACAGACAGACAGACAGACTGATATACATACATATATAATACATATACGTACGTGATTAGTGATTACGTAAACATTTAAATTTTTCCCCACAGAAAATAAAAATTTATGTATGAAAATCAAATTGAATATAAACATAATATCATCGTAGCTATGTGTATTTAAATTTTGTATATTTTAACCATAATGAAATGTGTTTTTTGTATTTATTTAACAAGTTGAAAATTATGTGACCTAATTCTTGTTGGAACGTATAGTATTTACACGAATAGGTATTATTTTGTATTTTCTCATTGAAAATTATTATTTATATCGTTGTTAGGGTTTCGTAATTAAAATAAATTATGGGTCCTTTACAGTTTCGACAAATCCTTCGGTTTGAATGTCCACATGTTTCGACCTATGAAAAAATATTCTCATTTTTTTTTTTTTTTTTTTGAAGTACAGCTGAAATTTTTAACGGCTTAGTGAATCGGTTTGAAATTTTTACAGGGGCCTTAGTATTTAATGAGGAACATTCTACTAAATTTTCAATCGTCTCGTAGCATTTTGAAATTCTCCGAAAAATCCTCAGAATGTATTCAGCTCTTGTAGTCAGCTGAGAGCTATAGTTTGATGTATTGTACAATCAGTTGTAGTGATAGCTATTATTCAACAAAGATAACTATTAATTTACCTCATAGTTTGTTATACAACGCAATTATTCACAAATTTCTAATTTCATGTACTTTTATCTCCGACTGTACCTCCCAAACATCCTTTTAAATATGTAGCTGTTAGTAACAAATAATAAAAATAAAAAGAATATCTTTCCTACTGGCTGATTAGAAACGTTTGTTTTTTTAACATTCCCGATTTTACTTGTCCCGTCCCGATTTTTTTCCCATTAAATCCCGAAATATTCACTGGTCGAGTTGGCAACCCTAGATAGTACTCACTTACAATTGAAATTATTTCGGATGTCTTGAGTCAGTAATTTTTAAGAGAGACTGAGAATCAAATTATTACGTAATTGAATCTTATAGTAACGCCTACAGTGAAATTCCTTTATTATATTTCGAAAACAATGAAAGACTTTAGCCATTGATTATGAAATACTAAATCGAAATTCAGTGGGTGTCCAGCGCACATATGCTAACATATTTGATGCGCCATTGGTTCTGCGTATGTATGTATATTTTATATAAATATTCCTTTTAATATTTATTGGTAGTGTGACATTTCTTGGTACTCCCACCTGAATCGGACGGGATTTCACTGTAAATAAATAAATAAATAAGTTTTATTTGTTTTTTGTGTAAAACTGAAAACAAAAATTTTTCTATTATTTTTAATGTCCTCTGTGAATTACGTTATTTTTTGAGTTGCGCCACTAAACATAGTTAGTTGAGAAAACAATATCCACAACAGCAGAAAAAACAAAAAATAAAGCGGAAAAAAATTATGTTTGAGTGAAATTTGTTTGTAATATGATACATGAGGGAAATGATTTTTATATGAAGAGAAAACAAATAGGTTTTTACTGTTTGTTCGTTCATTTTTATTTATTCGTATATCCAGTTTGTATTTACTTTCAAATCGAAAAACTATACGATTAAAAATAAGTTAAAGTTGTACCTGTAAGCAATTTTTTTTTTTAAATATATATGACATGTACAGTGACGGTTCGATTTATATGGACGAGCCGCCACTGCACATATGTATAACCGCCACTGAGTTAATATATAACCTTCTGTATATTATTTAAAAATAAAAATTAAATAATAAGACGCCATCCAGCCAATTTTATTGCCATTAACGTAATAGTCCAATCTTATTGCTATAGTAGCCAAATAGACATTTTGACTTAAAACAAAAAAATTGAGGGTGTTATGTAAGGTAGGTTTGTCTAAAATTGTCCCTAATTAAAATAGGTCTGTCAGACACTAACTAACAAAATATACCAGACATAATATTTCTAGATATTGCTATAACCTATGTGAATTTCAACAAGGTGTTATGTAAGGTAAGTTTGAAGTTAATATATAACCTTCTGTATATTATTAAAAAATAAAAATTAAATAATAAGACGCCACCTACCCATTTTTATTGCCAGTAACGTAATAGTTCAATCTTATTGCTATAGTAACCAAATAGACAGTTTTACTTAAAACAAAGGAAATTGAGGGTGTTATGTAAGGTAGGTTTGTCTAAAATTTTCCCTAATTAAAATAGGTCTGTCAGACACTAACTAACAAAATATACCAGACATTGCTATAACATATGTGAATTTCAACAAGGTGTTATGTAAGGTAAGTTTGAAGTTTTGTTTCGGCCATTTCAAAAATTCATAAAAAATAGTATTTAACAAAAAAACTCAAAGGGCATTTTCTATTGTCGAAATTGGTTACTATGGATTTAGCTTTTTTCTTGGTCTCTGAGGATTCTAACGAGATCATATGAACTCGGAAAACATGATGTCCTTTTGCTGGGTGGTCGTGTAATAAATAACTTTTTGATTACAACAACGCAACATCTGTCGTAGAAAGATTTGTGTAATAATTATTTGTAGACATTTCTTCATTGCATTAACGAATCGTTAATAAAAAATTTCATATTATAGTGATAAGTAAAAATATTTGTCCTTTAATATCTTCAGCCGCACCATTAGAAAATCTCAGCAGCCGCCACTGCGGTATAATATGTGAACTGTAAAATTCGCATGTAAAATTTGACGCATTCTATAACTGTGTAAATGGTTGGTTTGAATAAAGTTTATTTATTTATTTATTTATTTATTTAACTTGAAGAGATATGAAAAACAGAATATTCGAATCAATTTTTAAAATGAATTTAAAATTTCCAACTCAACTCTTTTCGTTGTTTTATTCCCACTTGGGAAAACTTATTTTTTCACTGGACTTTTTTTACTATGTTTCTTTGTGCTTTTCTCTTTCTCCCAATGGGCTCGAAATTATTAATAAAATGGTAAAATCTGAATTTTATAAGGTACTTTAAAAAATAAATGATGTACTACTGAGAATTACAGGTGCGTCAAATTCCTAAAAAGATCATTTACCCAATTATCGTTAATTTTATTTTTTCGACTTTATAGTATCGCTTCATATTATACAAACGTTTACTGATATTACAAGTTTTAATGGGTTAATTTAATTTCATTTGATAAGTTTTACTTTCCGCACATTCTGTATATTAACAGTTCTAATTAGAATTTAAATATTTAAATTTAAAAAAAATATATATATAACTCACTAGAAAGAGATCATCTTCAAATACAGAATGTTTCAACAAAAGTGTACAACATTTACTCCGTAGTATACTGATGAAATTATGTTGTAAGTGGGCTGTGAGACACTGTATTTTATCTAAAACTATAGGATTTATTTACACATAAAACGATTGCGGTTTCGAAATTTTTCAACATTTACCACCGCTTTAGGTGTTTTGTACCGACCAGCATATTGTAATTCTGTCTCTTTCTCTCCATGCTTTTGTCTCTTTTTACTGTTGATGTAATAGAAAGTTAGTTTTTTGCACCTGTCGACAGCATATGACTTAGTTTTTAATGGGAAAAAAATTTTAAAACCTCAAAATTTTTATAAAAAAATAAAAATTCTGCAACAAATGTTTCGGACAGTAATTTAAACTTTCTAAATTTTATATTAATTTAAAAATTAATTGCAGTCATAGTAGGTGTACAGAGGAGGCAGAGGCTCTTAAAAAAAATAATATCTAAAGGAAGTCGTAAGGACGAGCACCACTATAAGACATCAAGCAAATTTTTAGCAAATTGTCGAATCGAAAATTCAGCTATTACAGCCACTGTCATGACACGACTTCAACTCTGGACTATGTTAGAAATTTGTTTTGAGATCTCTAAAAACCAAAAATTATATTCATATATATATGTATATATATATATATATATATATATATATATATATATATATATATATATATATATATATGTATATGTATATGTGTGTGTGTGTTCGCACGATAACTCTCGAACAAAATATCCTATTTTTACGAAATTTGGTGAAAATGTGGAAAGTCCCAAACCGTTGGACAAGTTCGTTAGCCAGCCATGTCCGATGCCTGAAACATGGTTTTTTTGCTCATTTTTCGTGAAAAAAATTAGTTTTTTTTGCCAAAATTTTCTCGAGTTCAAAAGTTTTTGCGACAATTTTTTACACCGTTAGAAAGGGGAGGAAAAATTACATAAAAAGGTTCTTAAACCATTGTTCTACGTAAACTCGTTTCCGAGAAAAACGAATAATTATAAACGGGAATTCGCTATGTTTTGCAGAATACGGTGACAGCCCGGTATTTTTACATTCTCTCAGAGGGTTGTAAATATGAAAATTAATTTTTAGTGTTCCGTAGGAGCGATAAATGAACAATCCTACGATGCCGAAAAATTTTTTTTTGCTGAAAAATATTTCTCAAGAAGTAGAGAACTTTACGTTTTTCAATATTAAAAAACAATTTATTGTACGGAACATTATTTATGCAAATGCGATTTGCACTTGATTTGGATTTACTCGATATAATTATTGAATTTATACCTACTCATTTCAGTCATTAGTTACGATTAAATTTTGCTTTGAATATCAGCTATTTATTATTATCATTATTATTATTTATTAATATGTAGCTCTTTTATATTTTATTAACCAAAGATCATTTAAATCCCATTAGCAAACAGTGCTGCCATCGTAATAATCATAAATTATTTCGAAAAATTTTAAAATCTGCAATATATCTAGACAGACAGGATGCTAGAGAAAATGTACGTTCAACAGATAGACAGACAGACAGACAGACAGACATTGGACTAACATCAGCATTAGCAAGGTTGTGGTAGTTAACTACAGGTTCGAGGTACGTCATCTATTGATAAAATATGATTCGGGAGCTGACTACAAAATTTTATTTACTATATAATGATCAGTTTATACTATATATAGTATATGATGACATCATGAAATATATTTAACAAATTTTACGCTACGTAGAAAAAGGAAAAGTTGATATGATACATAGTAAAATATTCATTCTTCAGCTTAGGCAATTCCATTGCACCAAGGTAAAACGAGTTGCCGTAGTTACAGTATTCATAAGTACCTTTTTGCTTCCGGGACTACTCAAATAGCGGAAGCATTGTGATCACTTTTGAAAATGAAAAATTATTTTTTATGCACTTTTTACGTTTTAGAGCTTCCTAGACAATTTTGGCTTCCGGAACCAATTTGCACCAAGTAGCATAACTTCTGAACTATTCGATTGTTTTTAATGAAATTTTCAGAAATTACACAGTTTGGTTGCTAGATGGTCCCTTATGAATTTAATCGAAATCGAAGTAACGGTAGCTACGCCGCTACCATGTCATTCCATTAATATACTAAATTGCACCAAGTGGCATAATTTCTGAACTATTCAATTCTTTTTTATGAAATTGTCAGAAATTATGCGGTCTGGTTCCTAGATGGTCCCCTACAAATTTCATTGCATTCGGAGTAATAATTAAATGTCAATATCTTATTTACTGCTAGTCCCTCTTCGCTCAAATTTTTAAAGTATTTTGGGGGTTAGTTTCTAAAATATTTTTGCTATTATTTTATAATTTAGCCTTTAAGTATTTTGAGTTACAACAATTTTTTATGAACTTTAAGGCGAAAATATATATAAATACTTACGAAGGTTATTGGCAAAATTACGACGCTTCTAGCAAGCATCAAATATTTCCACACAAGTGCCCGTATTATTTTGTCCGGTACTGTAAATTCATTTTTGGAACCCGAACAGCTTACGAGATGGAACAATCTCGTATGATGTATCGTATGTATTATTAGTGAATGGACTATAGACTACATATCACGGCGGTATATAGTTATGGTCGTATGTAGGTACTAGTCAAAGTCTATCTGTCATCTTCTATTACTGCTCTATTCGTCCACTTTAATATGGCTATATGGGCGCCCCAATGGGTACTACGTTACGTCCAACATGGGACCATTTATAGTTGACAGCTTCGTAACACATTAACGGCTCTGCTCGTACTGTTATAAATAATAATAATGTACATATACATTGTACAGTGCTGCCACATCGTAGATATAAGATAAACTATCATCACTATATACGTATATGTGGATGTATCAGAAATTATTCTTCCATTTTTTATGTTTTTTTTTTTATGTTTTGTTTTGATTTAATTTATTAAAGCTGAAAAAAAAAACCTCGACGTTCATTTAAGTAATTTTAGGTCAGTGTGGGAATAACTGGAAAAGTTCCAGGGATTTCGAGAAAATTCAGATCACAGAGACGTATTTTTATTAAGAAGTCTGAACAAATGGTAGATCCGATAGGGATGCGGTTGTTCAGCAAAGTTATCAGTATAATAAATCTAGCGCAGGTAGACAAAAGTAGTAAAGTAAATTTTTTATTTTTTTATTTTTTTATTTTTTTTATTATTATTTTATAATAAGGACCAAGAGAGTCTATCTCATATATTTCCAAAAGGGCAAAATTCCATTCCACCCCTAACATCATTTTTTATGCACTTGTTACCAAAAAAGCTAATAAAGGAAGTTAAGGTCTTAAAATTTTTAATAAAATTATAAGTAAGTACATAGTTTAATTAAATTGGAAATGTATTCTTATGGCTACAACTACCCGCTAAAACTTGTTAAGTCCACAAATGGTTTTAATAATGAAAAAATATATTGTTGTTTTTATATGTTAAGTCCACAAAAATGTTTTAAAAAATTTTAGTTTAAGGCTTAAGAAAGTAATTGATTTAAAAAAATTTACAAAATGTCATGTAAACTTGACAATAATTCAAATAAACTGATGTTGCCTGCATTTCATTTTAGTTTTTACTCTCTACAGTAAAGTTGATATTTTGGACTTAACTAGTTTTGTCTGCCTGCGCTAGATATTTTCGATATATACGAAATTCTTATATGCAAAATTTCAGTTGAAAGTAAACTCTTTGAACGGAATTCACAGTTGCTCTCGTTTTAGCGAATTTCCAGAATGGAATTCTGCTATTACAGCCACTGTATGGCGCGACTTGAGCCCGCGGCTATGGCAGAAATTTGTTTTGAGATCCCTAGAAACCGAAAATAATATTCACTAAAATTTTTATATATAAGTACCATGTGAGTTTTTTGAGACATGCCATTTCTACTACAACCAAATTTTTATGATAGAAATGGTACTGGAAAAGGTTCTTTTCTTGGATGTAATAGAAATGTAACCAAGAAGAACACTATCGGTTGCAGTGGCCTCAAGTACATATGCATATTTTTACCGCCTAACTGATAAACTAGAGAAAAATTTAAAAATTAAACTTGGGTAAAAAAATTTTTTTTGCTCATTTATGTTGTTAATTAATGCATTAGATCAGTTTTATCAAAAAATTAATATATAGTGCCATTTAAAAATCTATAAGTTTGTATCATAGCTCGAAAACCATAAGAGCTATAAAGCTCCTGACTATAGCAATCGGTTACCCCCATCGATATCTACAACTCTCATTTGAATAACACAGGCCAACGACTAAAAAACTTTTTTAATACTTTAACCATATTTTTATGGATTTTAGTGTGCTGAATCTGAAAATAACAATAAAATTGCTGTATCACCCACCATTTCCCTACATTTTACATCATAAACCTTTATATTCAAAAAAATAGTTCAGAAAATTGATGCAATCAATATAATATTAAATATGCGAAAGCCAGCGATCCAATATCTTATAATGAATATAATATCGTATAATTCCAATATCTTTGCTCAAAGTTCCCGCATTTATCAGAAGCAAAGTTACAAGAGGGCGTCTTCAAGAAAAATGATGTTTGACTCTGAGTTTGAATTACATATAACAGTGAAAGAGAAAGAGGCTTGGATTGCTTTCAAGGAAGTTGTTAACAAGTTTTTGGTAACAAAAAGACCCAGACTATAATATAACCATTGTATCTAATATGCTTAATCGCTTCAAATAGTTTGAGTTGTTTAACGAACTTAAAGGTTCATTTTTAAACAGCCAGCTAGACTACTTTCTGGACAATTTAGGAGCTGTCAGTGAAGAACAAGGAGAACGTTTCCACCAGGATATCAAGATAATGGAAAAACGCTATCAGGGACGTTGGAACACCAGGATGATGGGAGATTACTGTTGGTCCTTTCACGGAGAAAGTCAGTAAGCGGCACACAGAAGAAAAAGCCACATCTGAAGCTTCAAAGAAAAGAGAGAAAGAAAATATAAGCCCATGGACTCTTAAAACCTTCATAAAACTTAGTATTAGGAATAAAAATATATTTTATGTGTTAATATATTTTATGAACGTTTCCACTCCTATAGAATATTAGCATATTTCATTAAATCTGACATAGCCAAAATGTGACAAAACTGTGGGTGCTACAAAATAATGAAATTCAAATTTGGATTTAGCACCCAAAAAAATATAAAGATCACCTATTAACATTAAAAAAGTTTTTTATGACCTTAATTTTGCAGGCCTGTGTAATTTTTCGATTAAATTAACGATTTGGCTGTAATAAAAATGGCAACACTCGAAAAACTCACACAGTATATATATATATATATATATATATATATATATATATATATATATATATATATATATATATATATATATATGTGTGTGTGTGTCCGCGCGATAACTCTCGAACGAAACGTCCTACCTTTACGAAATTTGATGAAAATATTGTAAGTCCCAAACCGTTGGACGAGTTCGTTAACCAGGCACGTCCGATAATCGAAACATGTTTTTTTTGGCAATTTTCGTGAAAAAAATTAGTTTTTTGCCAAAATTTCCCTACTTTATTCAAAAATTTTTGCTTCATTTTTTTTACGTCATTGAAACGAGGAGAATAAAATCACACAAAGAAGGGCTTTAAACTATTATTCTATGGCAACTAGTTTTCGGGAAAAACTAATTTTTTTAAGCGGAAATTCGCTATGTTATGCAAGATGCTGCGACAGATGTATTTTATATTATGTTGGTATAGTACAACAGATTAATTTTGACCCACCAAAATCTAAAAATATGTTTTCTGTCTTTGTTACACCATATTGTATTGGTATTGTACTAATGCAATAAAGAAGGGTACATAACAAACAAACTTGAGCTTTGAACAGTCCGGTCAGGACCAATCTGTTTTACTATATGATTATAAGAAAAAACGCATTCGTTACTTGTTGTATGTCGATGCCGTAAATTTTTTGGTACAGAACCCCTGTAACCACACTACTTTTGATTCAGAATCGCTGTAACCATATTACTTTTGGTATTTGTAAACTTTTAAGCGCAACTTCGAAATTTATCGCCTTTTCTTTATCCTGCCTCTTACCGTTTTCGAGATGTTTCGCAAAAATTAAGGATGTTTGGGAGGCACAATCGGAGATAAAAGTACATGAAATTAGAAATTCGTGAATAATTGCGTTGTATAACAAACTATGAGGTAAATAAATAGTTATCTTTGTTAAATAATAGCTATCACTACAACTGATTGTACAATACATCAAACTATAGCTCTCAGCTGACTACAGGAGCTAAGTACATTCTGAGGATTTTTCGGAGGAATTTCAGAATGCTACGAGACGATTGAAAATTTAGTAGAATGTTCCTCATTAAATACTAAGGCCCCTGTGAAAATTTCATACCGATTCACTAAGCCGTTAAAAAGTTATTTAATCCGTTCTGTTTTCAAATTTCCATAAGAGTACGTGTAAAATTAGTTTTTTTTTTTTTTTAATTAATTTTTAACGGCTTAGTGAATTGGTTTGAAATTTTCACAGCGGCCTTAGTATTTAATGAGGAACATTCTACTAAATTTTCAATCGTCTCGTAGCATTTTGCAATTCTCCGGAAAATCCTCAGAATGTACTCAGCTCTTGTAGTCAGCTGAGAGCTATAGTTTGATGTATTGTACAATCAGTTGTAGTGATAGCTATTATTTAACAAAGATAACTATTTATTTACCTCATAGTTTGTTATACAACGCAATTATTCACGAATTTCTAATTTCATGTACTTTTATCTCCGATTGTACCTCCCAAACATCCTTAAAGAAATTCAAAGTTGCAAGAATGAATTTTGTGACTACTACAAACCATTTTTGGACACGAGAAGATTGTGATAAGATTCCTCGTTCATTACAGAGTTTTCAATTTTCTCACTTACACAACTTTTCTGACTTGATTTTATTCTATTGAAATTTTACTTTCTACCAGGCAATTTGGAAAACCGGAAATCAGAATATGTGTATTTTAAAAAAATTTTTGCAATTAACATAATAATGAATATTTATAAATACAAACAAAAGGCGAAACAGTAAAAAAAACAGATGTCGTTATTGTCGACAACACCATCATAAAACCAATGCCCAACATTTCACTTGTTTTTTTTTTTCTTTTTTTGTTTTATTTTATAATTTTTTCCGGCACTTTCCACGGACGCCTGCTGGTGTTTGTTATTTTTGTAAAAAGGTTTCCACTGTTCAACAATTTTGTTTGCTAATATTAAAAAAAAAATAACATTTCTACCTGTAGTACCTAAAGATAAAAATTTTCCAAAAAATATTTTCGCTGTAGTACTTACACTGAGCGGTACTTTTTGCCGGGTTGGTAACGTGAGGACAGTGTGGGGGGTATGGACGAAGGGAACAGGTAACTAAAATATGAAATATATAGAGAAAAATATTAAAATTTGTATGGGTTAAAAAGAAAAATTTAATGTAGTTTTTAATTTTTCTACTTTTTCTCGGGTTGTTCAAAATAAAAAAAAATATTTGAAGAAGGAAATTTTTTAAAAGTTGTTAAGGGTTATAATAAAATAAAATGGTCTATACTTTAAATAAATGTTTAGGAGATATTTCAGTTTACACATGGTATGACGGATAATGGGTTTGGATTGTACAATAAAAAATCAGTTTTATTTTAAATATTTTTTCTAATAAAAATTTTTCACATTTTTTTTTTTCAGTGGTAAAGTTTTTTAAAAATACAGCTGAACTCTTTTTTATACGGTGCTTTTTTATGCACTTTGTAAAAAATGGCCATTAAAATGCAAAATATATATCAAAATCACGAGACAATAAAAGACTTAAACAATTACTGTAATAACTTTCTTTGATAAAAATACTTTTTAACGGCTTTTAAGCATTTAATTAATACATTGCATAAGAACATAAGTTATTGCATCATTTAATTTTGTTAAAGATGTATTTTTTTAAAAATTTTCATAATATTATCAAATTGAAATAAAATGTTTCTACGTGTAGATTAATGCTTTATCTTGTTTATAGAAGCAACTTCTAAGGAAATTTCTAAGTTTTGAGCGTTATGAGTGATGTTTCTTCGATGAAACTTTTTGATCCAGTCCCGACCAACCGCATAAAAAAAGTTTTTTTACAATCTGGATTGAACTTTACTTTTTATAGCTATTTGTGCTGTTTTTGAATATATTTTTTTGTGCGATTTTTTTTTATGCGATCTCTATCCACCGCACAAAAAAGAGTTCAGCTGTACTGTTTTATGGTTAGTCATTCAATGATTTTAATATTACTCGACCGAATACTAGATTAAATCTAACTTTTTCAATGCTGTTTCGATCACATGATTAATACACAAAAGTATAAGATACTTTATTAACTGATGAAAAAAATAATCTTTCAAGGTTATAGTTAAATAAGAACAGATTATATTGTGTCCGTCCGTCTGTTACAAACGATTTTCACTAAAACTATTCAACGTAAAAATTTCTAGCATAATTATAGAGTTGAAATATTAAAAGTTAAATATTAATTTTGAGGCTTGAATCGAAGAACTCAGTTGGAAACTGGAACAAACCATGGAAGAAGGAAATGTATATAATATTGTAAAGGAAGGAGCATTTCCCAAAATACTGATCAGTGATCAACATAATATGAATGTTAACGGGCTTGTTATGAATGACGTCATTTTGTAAATAAACAGTAACGGTTTTAATGTAATTGAAACATTGCCATTGCTTTTAAAACAATATATTTAGTATATTTTTCTTATAATTGTGATTTCTATATAAAAACCTTAAACAATTAATTAATTATTTTCAATATCTATTTTATTTGATTCAATAAAATCCACTCCTTAAGAATGATGTTCTACTATTTTATCAGTTAATTTTTCGAATTCTTAATTGACTACTAAATCATTGTATCTTTTAATGGTGCTTAAAGAATATTATAAATCACTATAAACTGAAAACAAAAATTGCTCAAATTAATCGATTATTTACAATTTATAACTATTTTTATAAAAAGATTACGTTTTGATTTATAGCTTTGCACCACTAATAATAAGACATATCTTCCTGATAAGGGTAGACACAAATATAAATAAAACTATGCAGTTGTTAAATTGTTATTTTATTAATAAATAAATACATAATCTTAAATAAAAGACGCCACTGAAATGATGTGTCAATTTGACCTATATTTTGATTTTTATATAATTTTACTTTTTACAATATTTTTAAAATTTTTGTCGTTATTATCAATTATTTTAAATAAAAAACGAATTCCTTATTTACGTAAAGTAATTCCTCTTTCGGTATTTCCTTTATTTTGTGTAATGTCAATATTGGTGTATTTTTCCGCTTATTATAAACCTGTTTTTTAAATGAAAAATTTAGAAAAATAACAAATTTTCACTACAAATGGTTTTATTTATTGATAAATACAATATTTACTTACTTAAACATTATATTTATGGGGTATTACGTTTATTAATATTGTTTTAAACTTAATTTTTTATAGGACTCGATCCTATACACGTCAGGTCGCGTGATTGTGTGCCTATTTACTCTTTTGTTTTTTATTATTTGTGGATCATTCAAAGGTATCTACGTATTCATTCTAACATATCATATTATATCATATCTTGTCTCTCTCTTAAGAAATAGTCTCCATCCCATATTCTTCTATATCAATGGAAAAAAAAAACAAATTTGGCAATTTCTCATTATACGTGCCAACGTAAAATTCAAAGACATGGGTGTATAATGTCAAAGGAAAGCTTTTGAATGTACTTTTTAATTACATTTCCGAGAAAGAAGCTGTAGATTAAACTAAAATTATCGCTCATAATGTACCAGACACATTTTGTATTTGCACAAAATTTTGAAAAAAACAATTTATTGCAAGTGACCAATTTTTACTAACATAACAACAGTTATTATTTTGTTGACCGCCCTCCACCCACCCCACGTTTTGTCAGTGATAAATTTTTAATTAAAATCCAAAGCAGGATGTGTGTGGAGATACAAGCAGTTACATTACCCAAAAAAAATAATAATAATAAATATTTAAACATATTTACGTGTACAAAACCACAAACGATGAATAACTGACAAACATGCCCCAATTATTATTACCATTATTATTATTATTATTGTTATTAATGTATACAATTATTATATAATTCATTCATATACCTCATTTAACTATGTGTTGTGCGTTCAATAACGCATCAATTGTATCAAATAAAATCACATTCAATTTTACTCTCTCCGTTTGTAATTGCGTCATTATTGAACTTGCCAGGCAATTTCAACTGCGAGCAAGTGGTAAATTTATTAGTCTGTTGGCATATATGTATGTGTGTCGACATCACTCGGTATAACATGTAACAAACAGCCATCACAGCACAGCACTGATATATAAAAATATTACAAATTCAATTCACGTTAATACGTCATCATTGTACACAAAACATCGTTCCTGCTCAGTTTCCCCCCACCACCGCCGCGGTGAATGTTGTCCGAACAGCACAGTGGTACCATCATAGGTATGTATATGTGTATCCATTTACTTTTGTTAAGCGTCGGCATCAGTTTGTCGTCCGAATCGTTTAGGCTCACGTTGCTTGAATATTATGTTTCATAGGGTACAGGGCGGTTCTAAATTTATTAGGCCCGATATCGATACGCTCCCGCTCCAGTCTTGCTCCGATATAATTCTGTTGTGTTCACATTACAGTGCCCGGTACCTGCTCGCCCCCTATTCACACTATGATGCCGCTCTCGTTCCATTCTCGCTCCGGTCTTGCTTCCATATTTTAAATTCCATGGTATTAGGAGAACATCATATCAGAATACATATCTACATATCAGTTAGTTATATATGTATCATAATATATTGGCAAGACGTCGTGTCGTTTTCCTAATATGATAATTTTTAAGTAGATGAAGAGGCTGAGAAACGGAGCGGAGTGGAATTAAAAACGGGTTCACACTATCGATATAGGTGTGATATCGCTCCGATACCGCTCCGATAAAATATTATCTGAGTGGTATTGGTATTGGAGCGATATTGGAGCGATATCATACCGCGACTGATATTGGAGCGATGATATGAATACACTCATTGTTTCTTATGTAAGAATATTTTATCGAATCGGGAGCGTAGCGATATCGCACCGGCATAGGAAAATTTTTTATTCTTAAAATAATAGGGACCCTTTATTACTACCTTATATCCAAGTTTTATCGATTTTTATAAACAGGGTCTGGGACATATTCGAAAGAATTCAAAGTTTATGGATTTTTTCAAAATGTTAAAAATATCGCGGTAACTTGAAAACTACTGAACAAAAATGTGATCAAATTTTCTTACATTTAAAGAAATCTATGTACAGAAATATTTTGAACCTGGTTTCGCGTCCCTAACCCCAGTAAATCTGCAGACATTCATTTTCTGGCTTCCTGCTTTCCTCTGGCTCTAAAACACCAAGATTCCGTTGAAAATTGTGTATGCTCAAATTGGTGTGATTATCATCAATTTTCCCAACAATGAATTTCCAAAATTCATTGAATTCATCCTGTATATTTCGTAATACTCATGTACATATTTTTTCCCATGTCCTTATTCGTCTCATCCTATATATATCCTGGTGAAATATGTAAATCAGTTGCTTATTCTCCAACGATTATTATTATGACAGCAGGCTAGGTATTCCTAATATTCCTGTTTTTTTTTCCCTTTTTTGCCTTTTATCGATTATTGATTTTTAATAGCTGTGTTCTGCGTGGGGGTGCACAAATGTTGCCACTCAGTGTCGGACTGTTGTAAATAAAATTCATTGTTGGTGCCGGCCACGTGTTTTAAATCTGGTCATTATATATGTTTCCTTTTTTTACGAATATATAAAAAAATAAAATATTCTGACGAGAAAATGGAAAAGGATGTAGGCGGATAAATTTGGGTCAGGCATGATTATGAACCATTAACACGTTTCGGACATGTGGGATAAATTTATGTAAATTTTCTCATGAATATGGAACGCATCACCACAAACAACTGCCGCCACTATGCGGCGTTGATCTTCTCTGAGCAACCCGGCAAATAAGATTTAATTTTATCCAGTAAGTAATTCCTCGAAAAGATTTTCTCAAATTGCTTTTCTCAAAATAAGGTTTTATGATGATTAAAATTTACATGTATTTATTAAGGGGTTCCGTGTATCTTCATAAATCGATTCTTCAACCAAATGTTTTTTTTTTCAGATATCAAATTTTTTTCAGATATAAGAATAACTTTTGAGCTAGTTTTCGAGTGATTAACACATCATCAGGTACAATAACAACCACTAAATTATAGGAAAAACGTAAGAAAAACTTGTATCCGACGTTAGTACCTAACACAGACATTAGAAATGAAATGACTAGTAATTTATATTACGTACGAAAGATATTACGTACACGTTAAAAAGAGACAAATATTATAAATAGCATGAAAATTGCCAATGTATATTTCTCTTTCTAAGATACTCTAGATATTAAAATTAAAATTGAAGTGTAGTCAGCCATGTTTTGTATTTCAAATTTGAAAAAATAATGTAAAAATTTTCACTATTTTTATTACTTTTTAAATTGTGTTTTTCCGTTATAATTTTTTGAAGAAAATATTATGGCAACTTGTTCTGCTTACAAATGTACAAACTCTGTTAGAAAAAAAACACAAGAAAAAACATTTCACCGATAAGATTTTTTTGACATATTTTTGACATATATTAGCTGTCTCTTTGAAATAGTATATTGTACAATAAGTGGGAAAAGAGGCTTATTTCTCACGAGTATGAGTTTGTTCTAACAATCCGTATGAGTGAAAAATAAGCTTTTCCCACACATTTTACACTATACTTTTTCTACGAGCACATTTCTTTTTTCGTAAAATTTAACACAAATAATTAAAATAAAATTTAAATAAGTAGTAAAAATTTTTTAAATTTATAATGTCAGTGCTAAGATGCTCAAATTTTTGCCAAAGCATACTTTGAAACTATGGAAACAATAATAAATTATCAACATACATATATGTATATTTTTAGTATTATTTCTATATATTATATATCAAGCTAACGGAACAGCCTACTTTTTTAGCGAATTTCCAAAACTGGAAATTCAGCTTTTACGCCAGGTGTCATGGTGCGACCTAAGCCCGAGACCATATCAGAAATATGTTTTGAGGTCCCTAGAATACGAAAATGATATTCACTAAAATTTATATATATATATATATATATATATATATATATATATATATATATATATATATATATATATATATATATATATATATATGTATCCGCGCGATAACTCTCGAACGAAGCGTTTAATGCTTATGAAATTTTGTGTGCGAATTCGATTTTCCAAATCGTTGGATGAGTTCGTTAGCCAGACACGTCGGATGCCCAGAAGTAGGTTTTCCGGGCGTTTTTTGTCAACAAAATGAGTTTTTTGCCAGAATTAAGCAATTTTTCAAATTTTTTTTTACACTAAGCCATTGTAAAAGGTAAAACGCATAAAAAATGTTTTTATACCGTTGCTCTAAATTACTTACTTTTCGAGAAAAACTAGGAAATATGTCGTTCTCCATTTCACTCGCACTCGCATTCTTTTTTTTTCTGTCTCATTTTTTGCGAGCTAAATTCGAAAAAAGCCGCTTTATAAGTAGCGTGTCATGATTTTTTTAATCCAATTTAACGATTCGGCTATATTCTATTTCTCTGTCAGTTAAATGTTTTTATAATGTATCTCTGTTCCATTTTTTTTTTACAAAAAAAATCCCGACGATATCTGTTATGTGATATGATCAGAATTTAGATTATATTTACACCTTCCTAAAATTAATAAGAGTTTGCTTCAATCGTATAAAAATTACGTTAAATCATATTCAAACAATAATATTTTTACGTAATTTTTTATCCAATTGACAATACAGTTATGATTAGAATTGTATAATCAGAGCATTCTAATATTAAATAATTTTGCACATTCAATTTTTTTTTTTAACAAAGAAAAATTTTTTTAAATTTTGACACATTCTTTTATGAAATTTCGATTAAGAATTATTAAAAAATTTTAAAGTGAATCATTTAAAAAGAGTTAAAAATAAATTAAAAAGGAAACATTTCTCTATTTTAACATATTTGTAAAGAAAATTTTACAGTTTACTTACAGTTTTTTGAAAAAATGTAATAACATTTTTACATACAATAAAGATTATATTTGAACGGTAGGAAATCCACAAATTTTTTTTTATTTCTTTAATTAATTATTAAATTTGGTTTTAGAAGAAAATCTTCGTCTAATTCGCTCCAAGCCGAAAGTATAGCCACTAATAAGGACATTCCACTGTTAAAATAAATGGAAAATATATTGAAATTTATTTAATGAAAGCCATTCATACACATTTATAAATATCCTTTTGAATTATATAACAAATAAAATCTGTGTAAAAAAATCTAATTGACGTGTTTTTTCTCAATTTGCTAATATTAAGTAAGGCTCGTTAATTAGGGAGTGATTGTGTTAAAATTTTAATATAAAATATGGTAATTTTAACCCTTTTTAAAAGAACATTTCGATTTTAACAATAAAAAAATTTTAAAAAGTGTTTTCGTTTTTCCCGGATTACCAAAAACTGTTCATAGGCATATCTGTGACTAAAGTTGCCTCCCTTTCTTAAGAAAATAAAGTATTTTTAAAATTTTGTGCAAAAGAATAAAACACAATTAACGAAAAAAAAGTACGCGTTTCCATATTTTTAAGATTTTGTAGTACAAGAAAATCCTTATAAATTCATCATATCTGTTATTGCATTTACTAGCTTTTACGCAATTTAATAAACAAAAGTCTGAAAATGGACGTAGAATCTCACTGTTATTAATTATTATGTCTTAGTCTTTTGAAAAATTATTTTTTGAACTAAAATAAGAATAGGAGGAATATAAACTTAGGGGTAAACGACAGGAGTATATAAACTTTATTTTAGATTCTACGTTTATTTTTACAGAAAATCATCAAGTACCTATTATTTCTTTTTTGAATGTATAAATACAAAAAGTTCGAAATTATTTTATATTAGAATTTCAATTTTGGTCGACCCTACGGGTTGTCCCCATTTACTCTTTTCTCGTCTCTTTTGACCCCAATTTTTCATAGAGAAGAAATTATACGATTTTTGTTAATTTTTCAAAAACCACCGATATTTTTAAATTTTTTTGGATACTGCTGATAAAGTGACCATCTTCGCGTAAATTTTTAATATATTAAAGATTAGGTACTCATAAAATAAATACAAAAAAATACGGTGTGAAGTCGGAATGCGTACCTATTCATCCTTGTCTACGGTAGCACATTTTTTATTGACATAAATATTAGAAACGCAGGAAAAGAGACCAGGAATCAACATAGAAGTGGATTATGGTACGATATATTTTCTGAAAAAAGTGCTTAGGACCAAAGTTATAGAGTTCAAAGTGATGCACTTGATGATCTTGAAGCACTTGACTCTCGTGATGCACTTGACTTTGAAGTTGACCTTGAGGTCAATTTCCAAAGTCATTTGAAAATCATTTAATATTTTTCAAAAGGAGTAGTTTACTTTTCATCCCTAAATGGTTCAAAGTATATTCGAACGAATTTCACATGCAAGATAGAAAATAAGTGATCAAGAAGTAATTTTGAAAAATACTTGCTCAATCGCAATCGGAAAAATAATAGTTAATCATATGTTGAATTGAATTCCTAATATGATAACTATAGAGTAGCAATAAAAATTTTAAAAAATTTTGAAAATTTCTAATATAACATAAAGTTAATGTTTAACTTACAATTGGAGTGATATTAAATCTTTTCTTAACTTCTAAAATTACTTACAAAAATGTTTTCTTCTAATTTTTTCTATAAATTTGCGCCTATTTTTTCATTTCGTCAGGTTTTTATTTTTTTTATTTTAGAAAAATAACGCAACAAATCAATTTTGAAGATAGATTGAGTCAATACATGAAATTACTGCTTATAGGTACAGGATATGGTCAAAGTTCGGCAATGGCTAATCATTTTCAACTGACCTTGAAAATCGATTTCAGGGTCACTATCAAGTGCATCGCTTTAAATTCTACAAATTTGGTACTCAGCCCTTTTTTCAAAAAATATGCCGTTTCAAAAATATTTAGCTATAACTGTTTTCATCTACAGAGGTTGAATGGTGTTTTCTACCCCTAAAAAGCGTATTTAGCCGAAATAAAAAAACACGTATTTAATATTTTTCGCTGTTTAATAAGTATGTTAAGTTTCATTCAAATTGGCAAGTATTAGTTGGGTAATGTTATTTGTCAGAATGTTTTGCCGATCTAGTTTTTTCAATATTTCTTTGCTCGTTTTCAGAATTTGTATTTTAATTTCTACGGACAAATAACTCATTCTTTTCTTCGATTTTAGTAACTTTTATTTGCTGATGTTGACCATTAATTGATCGAAACATATCAAATATTTTTCAATGATTTTTTTAGCGAATGTCGAAAATTTTGAAAATTTTTTCACCGTTAGTAAGTTAAAGTATTTGAATTCATTAAGTAATTAAATGATGTCCACAAGAACCTTACGAACTACCATAAGTTATATGAGATCCCTAGGACCCGTTTTTTACTGTTAGGATAAACTTTTTACTAAAATTATTTTAGATGAATAAAGGTTATGTTGTATGATTTCCGCCAGGGTTTACTGTTCCCATTATTGTAAAAAATAAACTAACCGACCGATTTTGAAAATTTTTTCACTGTTAGAGAACTAAATTATTTTAGATGGATACAACTATGCTGCACAAAGTCCGTTCGGGTTCTTGGGTTCCAAAAATATCAAAACTAATTACCCAGCCGATTTTAAAAAATCTTTTACTCTTAGAAAGCTAAACTATTTTAAATAGGTACAGTTCTTAGATGAGATCCGCCAGTCCCCAAAATTTGGAAATTCGCTATGTTATGCAGATGCTGCGACAGGGGTATTATTATATTAAGGCGTGGGAAATAATTTCCCACTGTATTTCCGCACAGTGTGAGCAATTGTTAATTTTTACATATAGTTAGCCGTGCACAAAAATGATTTTTTTTTTAATGGATGCCATTTTGTGAAAAAAATTATTTTGTCAAATCGACTATGTCCAGCTAATTCTGCATCCTTGTTTATCAAGAATTTACTAAAATTGTATGTTTCAGATCACCAGGAAGGTCGGAATCACGTCAACCAGGGGACACCTTTTTTTGAGTCCTCACTTTGTCGGCCTGTACCAATTTCAGTTTTGAATTTTTTTAAAACTTTTATACATTTTTATACTTTTTAGATATCAATAAAAAATTGTTAAAAAAATGAATACTAAAAATGTTTACTTTTTTTTCTTATTAAGTCCGTAAAATCACCTCATAATTGAGCCTCTAGACTAAAATACCCCCTTAAATATTAATTGAAAGAACCTGTATAATATGAGTAAAAATCCTGAAAGATAGAAGTATGAAACGGGCTCAGTAAGATGTTAAAACACAACGCTTGTGAGTATTAAGCGGAACTTTACTTAATTTTATTTATTCTTTGGTTTGAATTTTAAAAAGAGCTTCTAAAATGCAAAGCTTATAACTTTTTATAACACCCGCTTCTAAAGTTCAATATTCGAGCGTTGTGTAGTGGGCGTAAAGAGCAGTTTTCATATCATTGTAAAACAAACGACAGTAACTGTGCGCGAAAGTACAACTGTGCGTGAAAGTAGCTACAACTATGCGAGAAAATAATGATATTCATTTGTCAAAGATAATCATATTCAAATTAACATGGAAACGACCAATAAATTAATAAAGAAAATAAAAATGATCTACAAATTAATAAAAAAAAATTTTTTTTCATATAACATTATAAAATAAGATTATTAACCCTACTGTTTTCTAAAATTACTTAAAAATAATTAATTTTTTTCTCTCTATTAAACTTTAGAAGCCGTCGTTATAAAAAATTATGTTCGATACGTATGCGTAAAGTGAGGTATCCAATAGGCTTAAACTGGGGCACTCGCTAAAGGGACTGACGCATACACAACGAGATCTCGTGCGCTTACCCCCACTCGCCTGACGGCTCGTCCGGCGAGTGGGGGTAGTCCCTTAGACTCGTGCTCCAATTGAAGCCTACTAGAATACCTCTCTTTACGCATACATACGTATCGAAAATAACTATTCTGGACAAATGTGTAGTAATTTTGGTTGTGACCCCTTAATATTTATAAAGCAAATTATTAAAAAAAAATGTTATCATGATCCAAATAGCCGATACGTTATTTAAGCGCTTATAAACGTAACCTCATTATACTTATATACAATTTATATGACGTCTGGTTCACTCATCAGAGTGCACCACTTTCAACTCATTGAATACGCAAGAAGCAAGGTATGAATTGATGCTCTACTGTGGTACTCAGTTCATAAACAGTGTATATATATGCAACACGATGCATGTTCGAGTAGACTAGGAGGGTTGAAGGGGGGGAAGGGGGGGGGGTTATAATACGTGAAAAGTGATCATGTCGAATTTAAATAGGATTTTTATTTAAAAAATATTTTCATATATACATATTTTTATTCGGATAACTTTTGTTGAATACATATATATGGACTTACTGGATTTCCCATTGGTGTGCAAAAAGTTTTCTTTTTTTTTTCGCTACGCGCCAAGAATTTAAAATATGGAATAAAATGTAATAAAATTCATCTATTGCAAATACCTAGGTATATATGCATATTTTATAAGAGTAGGGGAGATCCTTGTACTTGGGGATACTTTCGTTTAAAACTTCATAGCTTGAGTAAAAATTAATGTGTAACTTCGAATTTTGAAAATTCTCTAAGCACACAATAACATCTTAATATTATGATACAATATATCACGATATTGTGTTTCATTTTTGCGAAAAAACGAGGATCATTGTCCCAAGGTACAATCACACCTTTAACCTTGGGACACCAATGGTTGTACCTTGAAACAAACTATGCAAGCCATTTTAAGCTCTGAAATCAAAATATATATTCTGTTTTTTTTTAAAAGCAATAAAGATTGTTTGGTTATACTTGCAGTCATTTTTCATTATAGAAAAATAAATGACCATTTTAATTTTTGACGTTTTCGTCATTGGGTTTTGGCCGGATGACTTTGTTCATACTTTGCGGCATCTGGATAGATAAAGACAAATATTGAAAACCAACTTACCTACAAACCTCTGTAAAAAAAAGTCCAAGACCGTCCCAAGGTACAAAAAATTTGCTGTCCCAAGGTACAAATTTCAATTGCATACAATAAAGTGTGGTTATATTTTTTAATTAGGGAAATCCAGTGATATACGTCAAAATAAATAGTTACGAATGTGTATAATAACTGTTTGTATCTTTAGTCATTTAATCACCTCAAAATATTTCTAGTAAACTAATGATTTATATGGATTACAAATACAAGGATCTCAAAATAGTGATGAGCAAAATTAGTCTTGTCTTGGTCTTGTATTTTTTGCAAGACCTAGACCAAGACCAAGACTATGTATACCAAGAGCACGACCAAGACCAACACTATAAGTATGACTGCAAGACCAATACCAAGACTCAAGTGAGCGAGACCAAGATAAAAGCAAAAAGAAGCAAGACTCTTTCTAAACTATTTAAATATTTTGAAAGTATAATTAATACGTAAAGATAGTAAAAATTCTGATTTTAGAAGATAAAAATTCGGTAATAAAAAAATGCAAGAAAGTGCAAGATTTTTTAGCAGTAACAAGACCAAGACCAAGACTCTTAATGCAAGAACAACACCAAGACCAAGATTGCCAAATCTTGGTCTTGGTCTTGCATTTGCTCATCACTATCTCAAAACTTTGCATGTAGAAGAAACGAGTCAAAATGGCCGACTTCACTGCGTGTGTTTTGAGTGTTTGTGTCAAATACTCATTAAATGTCACTACTAATCATTTTACAATACATTGGTTCTCAAGTTATGGGCTTGTCCCGAGGTATAAGGTGTCCTGCGGTACAAGCATCTCCCCTAATATTTGTTGAAATTTATATTTTTTTATATGGATTTTAAACGGATCATCCTGTACGTGAATTGTATGTATGAATTTTTTATTTATAACTATTTTAGTGGTTGCTGAAGCTTGATTACTGAACAAAATATGTTAATTAGAGATCGGTGATGGTGCTAAGTAATTTTGAAGTGGTAGAAATTATGCTGTAACAGTAGTTGTTATTCGGATCAAGTGCCGGTGGGTGACGACCGTGTCATGTCACCAACCAGCGTCACCGAGAACGGCACGTCTCGAAATATATATATATATATATATATATATATATATATATATATATATATATATATATATATATATATATATATATATATATATAGGTATTTTATAAATAATGTATTGATGCTGACGTAAGTAAAATTTATAAATAATTTATCAGTGTTTTATACTTAATTTGAATTATTTCGTCTTGAATAAATTATAAAAAGATTTATTTGAAAAATTGCAACGATCACAATGTTTTCCAACGATTTTCGATGAAAGTGGAGTTTTCCAAAAATTTTCGTAAATTTCATCATCAAATTAAAATATTCCATATTTTTTTTTATATCGAATTTTATGATAATTAACTTTTCATAGGAATGTAAATTAAAAATCACAAAGTGATTGAAAAAATTATTTGGATCGGCCGGGAATTGAACCCAGGATCTCCTGGTAACTAGCCAGGTGTGCTATCCATTACACCACCGGTCCTTTGCTCGACAGGTGTCCGATACAGACAACATTCAACCATTTATGTGTATGTACTCTCTATAATGCGAGAAGCAGTTACAATTTTTCAATTTCAAATATTATCGAGTGCTTGTGAAACACTACTACGTATGACAGACTTTTGTCTGCATTTTAAACACACGTAGTAATAGGAAGTTATTGTAATGGGTCCGATTTTACGAATCGCTAATTTTGACATATCTCCACGTTTCAAGGTCACTAGAATCCGAATCCATCGTTTTAGCGTGATGTCTGTGTGTGCGTTCGTTAGTTCGTTAGTTCGTTCGTTCGTGAATTTTTTTTCGTCTCGCATATCTCAAGAACAAATGATGATATCAACTCCGGACTAATTTCATTAGATACGTAATCAAAAAATGAAGACCAGATAAAGTTTTCAGCAAATTATTTGGATGTGAATTTCTCATTTTGCTACCAAAATGATGGGCGATTTGTTGCCTTCTTGCACTGTAATACATTCAGTACCCCCACTCCTCTCGTACTCCCCTCCGATACTACGCGTTCAGTGCAATTTTCTCTAAAATTAACTTCATTTATACGAGTATTTTTTTGTTAATGTACTTTTTGACAAGGCAATAAAACAAGTCTTAATTAAACTTTCATCCGCAAAAATTCATTTCTAACGCCTGGCCCGACATCGTCGTGACGTCTGTTCAGTTCTTTCAAATGCTTTCACCAAATATTACAGACAATCAAATAATTTAAATAAATTATGACTATATATATATAATAATACCCCTGTCGCAGCATCTGCATAACATAGTGAATTTCCAAAGATTGGACACTGCTGGATCTCATATAACAACTTGTATCCATCTAAAATAGTTTAGCTCTCTAATGGTGAGAAAATTTTCAAAATCGGTTGAGGAGTTAATTTTTGACGCTTTTGGTCCCCAGGACCCTTGGCGGATAGCATATATGTATTTAAAAGAAATTAAATTTTTAAAGGTGAAAAAATTTTCAAAATCGATTGGGTAGTTTTAGTTTTTACACTTTTGGGATCCCTGCACCCTGTGCAGACCTCATATAACATAAATTATATCCATCTAAAATAGTTTAGCTCTCTAACAATGAACAAATTTTCAAAGTCTGTGATGACGCGTTGTTGAAAATTAGTTAATTTTTATTTTGAAAAGTTGAAACAGATATAAATATTGTTATTGTAATGATAAAAACAATGAAGCACTTATTGTAAAGAAATTCAGCAAATTTCTTAATTTTTCTCAAAATCTAGTTCATTTAGAACAATGTGTTAAAAGCTTGTCTTATTTAATTTTTACACTCTTTTCGATGGTGTAAAAAAAAAAAAAATAAAAAAAATCACTACAAATGGCGAAAAATTGCTAAAATTTTGGCTTCGAAAAATCGAGTGTATCTGGCTGACGAACTCATCCAAGCTCTAATAACTTTTGACCTTCACAGCAAATTTCCTAAAAATTGGATGATAGAGTTTTCGCGCAGACACATATATACATACCGAGCGTTCATAAAATTCCGTAAAAGCTGCGCAAAATTTTCGCAAAATCTCAGTAAATATTGACTTTATCGAAAAATAACCCGGACAAAAGTTTTATGGGAAGAAATGAGAAACTAGAAAATGACGTCGAATTTGACCTTGACCAACCAGTATCTTGAGAACCAACATATTTTTTTCGTTTTTATGACCTTCACACGACTTTGGGACTTGGGATATGGTTTTGAACGTCGAATTTCCCGCTCTTTCCGAATCCGAGGTCAAAAATAGGGGTTTCCATTTAAAAAAAAAAGTTGACCTCCAAATTTTGGTTAAGGTCATCTTCAAGGTCAAATTCGAGGTCATTCTCTAGTTCCTCATTTCTTCCCATGAAACTTTTTTCTTTTTTCGGGTGGACTACTGGACGGATTTTAATGAAATTTGGTGTGATGATAACTTATTACCTGGGTCAACATCTAAGATACTTTTTATTCCGGGAAAATATCTCATTCCCACGGGAAAATGGAAAAACTATTTTGAGCATCTACACACATTACGCCAATTTACATATTTCATAAAAAATTTCATAACTACAGTAACAAAAATTGTAAATAAATTTTGTAGTTTGGAAATTTTTGTGAATTTTAAATCAAAAAAAATGTTGCTAATTGTGTACCGAAAAATACAATAAATACTCAATTGTCAATTTGGAGACAATTTAATGCATTTTGTGTTGCAAGAAACTACAAATTGAAAAAAGAAACTACTCAACGTTTCGCGTGAACAACGTCACGGATACGGCTAGTATATATATATATATATATAAGTATATATATATATATATATATATATATATATATATATATATATATATAAATTTTTGAATTTTAGTCAAGGTAATTTTTAGTTTCTCGAGGCCTCAAAACAAATTTCTGTCATAGTCTCGGGCACAGGTCTTTTCATGGCACCCGCTGTAATAAGTGAATTTCCAAAAAGGAAATTCACTTAAAACGAAAAGACAAAAAATTACCATTAAAAATTTTTTCTCAATGTACGCGTCGACACAGTGGCACACGCAGAGAGAAAATTATTTCTTATTCGTAAAATATTACGGTTAAATTTAGTGTGAAAATTGTAATTCTGGTGTATAATAAAAAATAGAAAATTCCCTGTTCATTCTTCAATTTTTCATTTTGTATATTTTATGATTCCACCATTTATTTTAAATGTCGACGACCACTGATTTTTAACTGCTGGTGGGTTGACTGGCTGGCTGCCTGCTTGGTGGCAAAGAAGTTGTAATCGCTTGTTCAAAAAAAAGTTTTATAAGATGAAAAAAATTGGATTGTAAACATCCGTGGAATTTTAAGAGGGCACGCACTGGTTTATATGAAATATTTTTTATTGATATACTTAGTTTTTATGTTTTATTATTATGGCTATTCGATACCGAGAATATAGTGTTAAAAAATTTTTTGACTTTAGTAAGAGATTATACAGGATTTTTTCTAGACGTCGCTGATTCCAGAAAATTTCCATCTTTTCTTTTTGGATCTTTTTTGCGGTTTTTTAGACCTAAAAAAAATCTTGATTTCCACACTTTTCGTTCTTATTAGAGTCCCCTATTTAAAAGAAAAAGTGGATTCCTTATTAGATCATTTTCGTATTCGTCTATCACAGAGCTTTTTTTTTGGAAACTATCTAACGCAAGAATTTGAAACTCGGCATTATGATTAAGTCTTGATAACGTGCAAATATATTGACCAGTCAATGATTTAAATTTTTTTTTTTTTTGCAGTGGTGGTCAATTTGGTCTAAAAGAAGTTTTAATTAATATGTCATAAATGATATATCATTTAAACGAGTTACCTCTAAGGATTTTAAAAATATTTTTTTTTATATAATTTTTGATCCAATCGTCTTAATGAGATAGCTCCTCAAAATTTGCTAGAAATGACCGTTTCCCTCCTTGTCTTCTATGTTTCTAAAACTAAAATTTAGATTTTGATTGGGTTAGCGGATATTAAGTTATCAATTATCAGATAACTATGGGCTTTTTTCCAAAACTTAAATAAGATTTAAATATATATGCCAAATAAAAAAAGTTTGATTTGGTTTTTTGACTACTCACTGTACGGGACTCTAATTGTGCGAGACCTCGGCCACCTTGGCCGAGAACTCCCATAGTAACATAATTTTTTGTAGCTAGGGCTTTACGGCAGAGTAAAAATTAATTTTCAAAAAATTGATTTTTAATAAATCGTGTTTGTGCATTTAACCCCTGAAATTGAAACAATTTTTTAAAAAATTTCAAATTAGCAGACGATAAATAATTTCAAATTTTGTTAATGTTTTCAATCCGTCAACAAAATAACTAATCCAAACAATACATTTCGTTTTTTAAATTCAATCCACAAATAGGGCTGCTAGTAAAAAAAAAAAAAACATTTGATGATCGCCAGCGATCAGTCTTTATTCATAAAACAAATGGTACTATCTCTATCATATATATATTCTAATACCCCCACCACTGGAGTGGGGGTGATATATTACATTTTCAGTGAAAACAAACATTTTTGAAAATGATTATTTAATCACATAGTGACATCTGTAATCGAAGACATAAATCACAAAACAACCAATAAACTCTTTGTATATTATTACATACGAGCATCGCTTCCAATTATTGAAAGTGTCAAATTTTCTGGTGATTTTTTTTTTGGTAAATTTTTGGAACAAGAATGAATTAAATCAAGAGTCGTGTGTGCATTTCATTCGGTAGTTTTCTGTGAATTGAGAAAAAACTGTAAATATCTCAGAAACTATTGACTTTTCAACAAAAGAGGTTATTATAAAAATTATTGCTTGTGGATTTTACTATAAAAAAGGTTTAGTTACTTTTTTCTTATAAAATGCACCGTTTCTGGGATATTTAAGCGTTCTCACTTATTTGCCAATGGACTTGTTCTTTTTGCACTAACTCGTCAATTTTTTGCACGTTAATTTCTCCGAAACGGTACGTTTTACCGCGAAAAGTAAGTGAATCTTTTCTGTAGTAAAATTTACAAGCAACAAATTTCATAATAATCCTCTTTATTGAAAAGTTGATATTTTTCGAGATATTTACTAAAAAAAAAAACTGTCTTATAGGAAATTTGAACAACTGACATCTGACAAGTCTTTATTTAAGGGGAGATTCGCCAAAAAAGCATCAAAATCAACCTTTTTTATTATTTCTTTTTCTATACAAATATAAATATCTTATTAAAAAACTAAATATACAGCATTGTTTCTACATGTGTTGAGATTACAAAAAAATTCAAAAAAAAAATTCAATAATGATCTGAATATAAATGGCTTTGAAGTCGACACTGCGAGATTTTTCCACCTTGATGGTTCCTCACGTTCTGAAATCCCTAGTAAACCAAAATCAAAATATCAAGAATTTTCTGAAAATATACAGTTAGGGCACTAACTAGGATCTAAGAAAAAAAATTAAAAACCAGCGAGAAATCGCATTTTGAAAATAATTTTTCAAAAATCAACAACTTTCTTGACAGCCGCCATTTTGAAAATATATTACGGAACCAAAAAATCCTAGTTCGTGCCAAAATGACGGTATCGAGTGATATTATGCACTTTGATTTATGTCGATATCTCAAATACTTTTTGAGGTACATGAGAGGAACCATGTCGAAAAACGTACTTTCGAGAAAAAAAACATTTAAAGTTTTTTTTATTTAAATTGAATTATAGTAAAGTGCGTGCACTAAAATGCCCAAAACTTTTTGATTTTTGATTTTTTTTTTTTTTTAATAAAATTTTAGGAGAATTTTTTTAACACCTTAAGGGGAGAGTCCTTAAAAATTTATGTATTTTTCTAGAATTTTTTTCTCAAGAACGGAAGTAAATATCAATTTCAAATTTTGTGCACATATTTATTAAGTATTAAACTACACAAAAAAAATTTTTCAAGGAAAAATATAAAAAAGTGTCCATTTTATAGATAGTGCAGTGTGACGATCCGAAAATCCAATGCCTTGTTGGTGCACATCCTAGCGCCGGTAATAAACCACCGAAATCCAAAAACAAAAAAGATTTATAAAATATATGAAGAGTACCGGCACCTCTACCTATAATATCAATAAATTGCTGAAAGAAAAAATAATGGCGATGTTTGAAATTTTGATTACGATTTTTGTCTTATTTTTCGCTCTTTAAAGTAAATTTAAAAATAAAAAAAAATATTCAAAGTGTATCGAACATAGGTAGAGGTGCCGAAGAATTGAATTATCTTTAAAATAAAAAATTAAAAAAAAGATCCATCGGATAGTTTTTGAGTTATCGTGTCCGCCCATTCCAAAAGTGTAGTTCCGAGATATTATAAAATATATATAAAGAAACGTATTTTCAAAATTTTATATTTAATACTCATTATTGCGTGAACTACGGTTTCTTGAATTTTTTTTATAGAAAGCTAGATTCGGATAATGTGCAAGAATCTTGTTTTTAAATTATTTTCAGTAAAATCACTTTGGGAACATATTCTACACATAATTTGCTATCAATTTCGCCAAAAAAAAAAAATTGATTTCTTTTAACGACTCTCAAGTAAACCTCCCCTTAAGAAATATAATTATGAAGAAAAAAAATTTGATTTCCTTTTTTTTTTTGTTTTTTAGTGAATCTCCCCTTAAGTGACTAAAGACACAGTTTCACAATAAAGACGGCTGTAACCGTATTTGATCACCTCCGTGATACTCCACCCACATCATTACTGTAATTTTTCTAAGAAAAGTATTAATATTTGCCAATATTCGCCATGTAATTGGACGTGTAGTCTATGATAGCTCGCATTTTATTACAATGTTATGACAATTGATGCAAATGTATGTACATTTTATTTATTAATACATTTTCGTTTGTCGTAATTTACACAAATCGTATACGTTTCAACAAACGAAACAAACCAAACAAAACATATTAGACACATTTTGTAACTCTAGCTTTCGAATACGTATCATACATAGCGAGAGCTACAAAGCTCCACACAATCGTTTGTGTTCGATTATTGCCAATGAAACATATTAAATTGTCGTTTGTGTAGGGGTGCGAGAAGGGAGAGCGAGAAAGCAGAATAATAATAAAAGTTGGGCAAGAGTGAGTTGGGTTCACGCAATTAGGGTTCAATGAATTTTTTTTTTTTTTGGTAAATTGACGAAAGTTTTGAAAGTTTTCTCTGTAATCTGTTACTTAAGAGGTTATATGTATTTGCGTCGAGGAAAAAGAGCAGAATTTCGCTGTTTTTTTTTTCTTAATTAATATGACCATAGGTGTTTGTTGTAAATATGTTGAAAAACAAAAATTTTGTAGCAAAAGTTCCAAAACGTCTTCTTTTTAGTGACTTATTGTTTGTTTTGAAAGTTTTTGAATAGTAGCAGTTTTTTTTTCAAAAAGTTCTTCTTTTCTTCCGATAAAATCCTTAGAAATATAATCATCAAAAAATAAAAATTCTTCCTTCACGGATCAACTACTGTAACAATACCTATACTATTATTCCGAATGCAATGAAATTTGTAGGGGATCATTTAGGAACCAGACCGCATAATTTCTGACAATTTCATAAAAATGAATTGAATAGTTCAGAAGTTATGCCACTTGGTGCAATTTAGTATATTAATGGAATGACATGGTAGCGGCGTAGCTACCGTTACTCCGATTTCGATTAAATTCATAGGGGATCATCTAGGAACTTCTGAAAATTTCATTAAAAACAATCAGAATAGTTCAGAAGTTATGCCATTTGGTGCAAACTGGCGACACACAGACGGACAGACAGACGTACGGACGGACGAACACCAAACCAAAATTGTTTAGAAAGCTCTAAAACGTAAAACGTGCGAAAGAATTTTTATTTTGAAGGGAAACAATTTTTTATTTTTCAAAAGTGATCACAACGCTTCCGCTACTTTAGTAGTCTCGGAAGTAAAATGCCATGTTCCCGAAGAAAATAAGTGCATGTAACCACTTAATGTTACCCATGTAACCTCACTTGATCTTGTAGGTCTCCAATCTACGATCTTTCTTCCCCATTTTAAAGTGTGCTTTTATAACCAATACACCAAACATAGAAGTAATTCTTTCCACAACTTTTCATTATATCGAATTTTCGAATAGTTTTCGAGAACAACGTCTGTGAACGCGACAAACAGGCAAACGTAAGAACGTTTTTATAAAAGATTTTATAAAAGATTCGATTTTTTCTTTCCACAGAATACGAAACCCCAAAAAAATATTGCGAATATCATTCGGAAAAGTTGTAATCATCATAACACAACAGTTCGTAGAACTGTATTTGGGCGTGTTTGAGCATGTTTGAGCGTGTTGAGTGTTGATATGTATCTAGTAACATATGTTCATTTGTTCATATATCGGGAAATATTAGTAACGGGGAAAATATATTATATGATTATATGTAGGTGCAGATTTTGATATTACTTTTACCGACTAGTACACAGTGAAGCTTCCAAAAGTCAATATAATATGACAGAGTGATGAGATTTGTGGGAGGGGGGGGGTATGGGTATAAGGAACAAGTATTGTGATAACTGAAAGAAATGTTTCACGTCTTTAATATAAAATTCGTTGAGGGAATTGGAAACAATACTTTTTGAATAGATACCGGATGTCGCACAAAAATCAACGTCGTAAGGAAGCACGGTTGTCATTGGGTTTGTAGCCATCGGATTCATAATCTCCCCTCTGAAGTAACGGTTCTGTTGAACCGATGAATGTTTCTGTGGGGAATACCTTCATTCTGATAGCAAATAAGAAACGTTCACAACCAATCTTTTTAAGGGGAAATTCGCTAAAAAAAAATCTTTTTTTTCTTCCTAATTATGTTCCTTAAGGTGTTAAAAATATTCTCCTAAGATTTTATTTTAAAAAAATGAAGAATCAAAAAGTTATGGGCATTTTAGTGCACGCACTTTACTATAATTCAATTTAAATAAAAGACTTGAAATGATTTTTTCTCAAAAGTACGTTTTTTGACATGGTTCTTCGTGTATCTCAAAAAGTATTTGAGATATCGACATAAATCAAAGTGCATATTATTGCTCGATACCATAATTTTGGCAGGAACTAGGATCTTTTGGTTTCCTAATATATTTTCAAAATGGCGGCTGTTTATAGTCGAGAAAAAGCGGTGATTTTTGGAAGTTTATTTTTTCAGAAAATTCTTGATTTTTTGACTTTGATTCACTGGGGATTTCAGAACGCGAGGAACCATCAAGGTGGAAAAATCTCGCAGTGTCGACTTCAAAGCCATTTATACTCAGCTCATTTCTTTTTTTTTTAAATTGTTTTTGTAATTTAAACACATGTAAAAACAATGCTATCTCATATTTAGTTTTCTTAATAAAATATTTATTTGTATAAAAAAAATAATAAAAAATGGTCAATTTTTGATGTTTTTTTGGCGAATTTTCCTTTAATTCAAATCACTTCTGCTTGATTTGAGAAAAAAAATTTACTTTGATGACGTCATCAAGTTCACTAAAATCTTTTAGTTCTTTAAAGTCAGAGTCAGTACCCCTTTGGTTTTTTTATTTAGTTTATTTTTATTTTTAGTTTTATTGCAAATATAGACGCTGTCAACAGCTTTTAATAATATAAATTTTGGAATATAAAAAAAGCATCTCCTCGTAACTAAAATATTAATGACTCCCCTCTCCCTAATTTAAAATTTGAATCCGCCCTCTGGATATAAGACTCCATTTTACCCTTGTGTGTGTAAACCAGTCTTCACTTGTTTCGGTATTATCTAACTTTTAGTGTAATTTGAGTTTAAGTAGCATGCTTGCTTAACTTCCCAATGTACTCGAGTTCAAACCCATGACACTCCATTCAAATATTTTTATTTTCATATTATTATACGTTTGAAAAAAATTTTTTCTTCTCCTACTATTAAAAGTAACATTTTGCGCACGGCTAACTATATGTAAAAATTAACAATTGCCCACACTATATGAAAATTGTCGTGGTAAATTATTTCGCACGGCTTAATATAGTAAAAAAGTTGGCTATGTCTGATTTAATATATAATGTCATATGTAATTCTAAAATTATACATAATATGTATGTTGATTATTATTGTTTCCATAGTTTCAAAGTATGCTTTGGTAAAAATTTGAACATCTTACCACTGACATTATAAATTAAAAAAATTTTTACTACTTATTTAAATTTTATTTAAATTATTTATGTTAAATTTTACGAAAAAAAATTGTGCTTGTAGAAAAAGTATAGTGTAAAATACGTGGGAAAAGCTTATTTCTCACTCATATGAATTGTTGCACTCGCCCTGCGGGCTCACGCAACCAACTCATATTCGTGAGAAATAAGCCTCTTTTCTCACTTATTGTACAATATACTATTTTTTTTTTTTTCACAATGCAAATCAAAACATGTAAGAGAAATTTATGACAAACGTAAAAACTGATTTGGTTACTGGATGTGATTAACGGATCTTATGTAACATTGTTGATATCTCATTTCATCTTTCCTTTCTTTCTTTGCGCTTCCTTGGCTGGTGGGTTTTTTGCTTGCCATATGAAGCCATGCGTGTGATAAAAAATTACGCTTTCTCCTTTTCTTTTTTTTTTTTGATATAAACGAAAGTAAAATACCTTTCAGCTGTTGTCTGTTTGTCAGCCAGTCGGTCTGTCCGTCGGTCTGTCTGTACAAACAGCAAGCAGAAAGTCTTACTGAAACAAGAGGAAGTGGCAAGAGTGAGGGAGGCCGGAATAAGACACAGGACGGAACAGCAGGATTGTGTGTGAAGATGAAACGCACACAGGACTTGGTGATTCTGAGCACGTATTTTCGACGAATATAGAGAACGATGATGATGATGATGACTCTGTTGTTGATGATGAGCTTGAGAGGGAACTGCTTGCCACCTCCTGGTGCACCGTCGACGGCAACGACAAACTGAAAGAATGATTTTCTTTGCACTTGGGTGTCGTGCGTGTAGAGTGCATTTTTGTTCTCACATAAAAGATTTCAATATTTGCTGAGTCATGGAGACACTGGTGTGAATGATGGTAAGGAGCGTTGTCGTTGAAAGGTGAATGATTTTTCCCTTTCATATTTGTATTGTATCATGCGTTGATGTGTGTTGGATGACTTCTCCATAGCTCCTCGTATGATGTATTGTCGTCTGTCATCAATATTTTGATTGGATATGTTTTATCTGATCGTGGTTGTAGGTGCGAAATCCCCTCTTACGGGAATTTTCCAATTATGTTGATAGAACTGTTGGTACTGAAATAGAATTTTTTTAAAAACTACTAGCTAGCTAGTTTAGGCTAGTTAGGTTACATTATTGCTATTAACCACCTAACGTAACCTGCCAAATTAAATCCTAGGATTTCATTACAAACAGAGACGTAAGACGTAAGATACATCTAGTGATCCTAATTGAAATTTGAATACTTGTAATAGTCATTTTTTAATATTACTAATTCAGAATTACTATTTTGAGTCGCGTTAGGTACTTTTACGTCTTACAAGATTCATTGTGACCAGCGAAGGGGCCGAACATGCTTAAGCACAGGCATTTGCAGACTGGTAGGTGGTAGGAATGATCGATATTAGAAAAACATCGATGTTGACATCGATGTCAACATCGATTCAAGAGTATCGATATACGATATATATCGAAAGAAAAACATCGATGTTTATGTAGCTAAATAAACAACCATTATAATCTATTATTTTATTTATTAAAAATTAACATTGCCAGTATTTATTTGGTACACTTTGCAAAAAAAGTCAGTTTATTAGAAGTTTCTTTTTTAATCTGTTCCTTTGTTGATACAAATGCTTCCCAGCTTTTGAAAAAAGTCTCTCTGAAGCTGTTGAAGTGGCTGTTCGAGTTTGGATAAGTGGTTCCTAGAACTTGCCGTAAAGTAATGGATCTTGTTTTAAATCAGCCACAGGACTTTTTAAATACTGGATAGCTTAGAGTAAAATCGATGTTTCGATATTATTCTCGTAACATCGATGTGTTGATGTTATCGAGGACATAACTTCGATGTTTTTACATCGATGTTTTCCCGTTAAACATCGATGTTTTTTTTACCATCGATGAATATCGATCATCCCTAGTAGGTGGAGAGTTCAAATCTCAAGGCCGACGTATGCTCTTAAAGATTTTTTGCAGTTTCCTTTCACAATTCCAAATGAGTTTCGACGCAGTTCGTTAAGAAAACGATTGGAGATCCTAGCCCCCACACCACTTGCCTTGTTTTCCACACATATCATTCAGATTATTTAGATTCTTGTGAGAAGATTCTTAAACTGCTGGACAATAGTATCCGGTTAGGCTAGGGTCGGTTTAATTATAGGTCCGGTAAAGCGAAGTTGGGTTCAGTTCTTACAATTAATCACCTTCGCTAACCTAACCTAACCTAAAGCAACGTATACTAAGCATAATTTAGTCTCCAGCAGTTATCAGCTTGGTAGCCGAATAAGTCTAAGCTCTGGCATTTTCATTTGATGGGACGAACGTTCGGATACCCTCGTCGACTATGCGCTCGTAGAAGATTTTTCTGTGTAGTTTTTCCTCACAGTTCTAAATGAATGTCGAAATATTTTTACTACTTTTCTTACCTTGTCATAAAAAGTAATGATGTGGGTGGCGTCCGTTTTAGATAGTAGACCTGAAGAAGGGACTTTAAATATTCATTATTTTTTATCACTCTCCAGCATCCCTACATCAGAGGTTTCCAACAGGAGATCCGCGAGATGCCCTCCTTATTTACGATATACACGATATATCGTAATAAAAATGATTATATTATGTTTACTAGGGATGTTATGGATATGAAATTTCGGATACGGATTCGGATACGGACATTTAAAAATATTTTTTTCGGTTTCCGTTTCGGTTACGGATATATAATAATATCGGATAATGTTTCGGATACGGTTACTGTTACGGATAATTGATTTTAGTGAACATTTTTTTTTTTCGGAAAACGGGGAAATTGTACCGGGAAAAGTGAACGCTAAACACCAACCAACAAAAATCTATCAAAAAAAGCACATACAGCAAAAATTTTCTTCGATTTAACTCAGTTTTCCAATGGCAGTTGTCTATTATTATCCGAAACAAATCCAAAACTTTTATTTTCGGATACGGTTTCGGTTACGGATAATTAATTATTTCGGATATCCAGTAGTTTCGGTTACGGTTACGGATATCCATAACATCCCTAATGTTTACGTAAGTGTCATTAATTTTATTTTTGAGACTACATTTTTAAAAAAAAAAATTTATTTAGGAATTCCTGTCCAAATAGCGATTGGATTAAGGGATTCGTGGAAAAGAATTGTTGGGAACCTCTGCTCTACACTGCTGCGAAACTAGACATTCTTTATAATAATTTTTTCGACATAAAATACTTCTTCCTAGTAAAAATTACCTACAAATATCTAATAATAAATAATAATCGATCACGTTTCGAAAAGGCACTCATCGGTAGCATTTTAATCGATATTATATTTTGTATGAATGATTTTTTTTTTATCAATAATTCATTCATCACGTCTTGTTACTTAAATGTCATTCGTAGGAATATTTCAAAAAAGGCGAACTCCTTTTTTTCAAAAGTTAGATACGAATAAATATGTTTCCGAAAGTATACATACGCAGTACACAAAATTTTTACAAGTAATTTTCTTCTTAAGGGGAGATTTACTCGAGAGTCCTTAAAAATTATGTATTTTTCTAGAATTTTTTTTTCGAGAACGGAAGTAAATATCAATTTCAAATTTTGTGCACATATTTAGTAAGTATTAGACTACACAAAAAAAAAATTTTTTTCAAGGAAAAATATAAAAAAGTGTCCATTTTATAGATAGTGCAGTGTGACGATCTGAAAATCCAATGCCTTGTTAGCGGACATCCTACCGCTGGTAATAAACCACCGAAATCCAAAAACAAAAAAGATTTATAAAACATATGAAGAGTACCGGCACCTCTACCTATAATATCAATAAATTGCTCAAAGAAAAAAAAATGGCGGATGTTTGAACTTTTGATTACGATTTTTGTCTTATTTTTCGCTTTTTAAAGTAAATTTAAAAATAAAAAAAAAATATTGAAAGTGTATCGAACTTAGGTAGAGGTGCCGAATAATTGAATTATCTTTAAAATAAAAAATTTAAAAAAAAAGGATCGAATAGTTTTTGAGTTATCGTGTCCACCAGTTCCAAAAATGCAGTTCCGAAATATTATAAAATATATATAAAGAAACGTAGTTTCAAAATTTTATATCTAATACTCATTATTGCGTGAACTACGTTTTTTGAATTTTTTTTATAGAAAGCTAAATTCGGTTAATGTGCAAGAATCTTGTTTTTAAATTATTTTCAGTAAAATCACTTTGGGAACATATTCTACACATAATTTGCTATCAATTTCGGCAAAAAAAAAACAATCGATTTTTTTATCAAATCTCAAGTAAACCTTCCCTTAAATTACTTTCAGCAAAATCACTTTGGGAACATATTCTACACACAATTAGCTACCAATTTCTTCAAAAAAAAAAATCGATTTTTTTTAACGACTCTCAAGTAAACCTTCCCTTAACGGCAAACTTACTCATGTCATAAGGTACCGTCTACAATATACAATAAGATACTTACTCCCCCTTTCTGCTGCCCCCCCATCCTCACTTTTGTATACGCACGTGTGATTTTTTCGTCGTCATTGAGATGCGTTTACCATTTTACGAAGTTGGTGATGCTAATGCTGTCTGTGTGTCATACGTTATCTTTTTCATATTGATGTGAACTTTCTTTTTTCTTTGTTCCGAGGCAAAAATCATAATGAAAATTCATTGGAAAACATGACGATGATGACGACTGGAATAAAATTTTCGCATTTTCCTACTTGGTTGTTTGGGGGAAAAACCAGTGAATAGTATATTTGGTTTTAACTTCTCAAATTTGGGTATAGCGTTTATTAGAATTCTTTACGAAAGTAAATTAGAAGAAATAAATAGTCATTTCGGTGATAATTAGGGCCGGGCTAACTAGTAAATGAAATAGAGAAATGTCTGAAGCCTGTAATTTGGAGGATATTAAGCCCAAAATCGACAGAATTTATAAAATTTTTGTTCCTAACGGTAAAATCTATCAAAACCCCTATGCAGATTGTGATAAGAGCTGAAAATATTCGTGGCTAGACGTTGTGGAAACTACCGCGCCAGAAGTAGAGCGAATAAAGTCCCGTCAGGTTTTAAATAATTGCGCTGTTATCGGGTAACCTTTAATAGTGAAATTGGGTCGAGTGTATTGTGCCCTCTGTATTTTGTAATTTAGGGTCTCTAACCAAAAACCAGTAATTCCAAATTTCTTTTTTTTTTCAGTAACTTCTTACCGATAGAAACTACATATATGGTATTTTTTGAACATTCGTAGGCCTTTTTCTATTATTTTTGAGACTGTCCGTTTCCGAATGATGATCCCGCATTTCCGTCTTTTCTTATGGAATCTAAACTGGATTTTAACAAGACTTAAAATGCCTTTTTCCCTGATATGTCTATCGTAATATCATAATATATCTACGCTGAAAACCAATCCTACAGATTCATACGATTATTTACTGAAAGAAACGTGTGTTAATTTAACCTAACCTAACATAACCTAATTTAACTCAACCCAGCCGAATTTAAGAGGCCGAACCTAAGCTCTTACCAGGTCAGAAATTATTTAAAGTAAGTAAGTATCTTACGAGACCGCCCCCCCCCCCCATTTTAAACATCCTGTATAGTACTTTTCAACTCTTTCAAACAGCTCCATCGGAATGAACTCCCCCGTTTACCCCCTCCTTTCGCTCTACTTTCTTTATTGTAAAATATTTTTCTCACTATATTAAACAGTTTAACAATATTTTATCAATAATAGCCGGGGAATAAGTTTTGCATCGTGTTACGTGTCAAAGGATAAATAGCGATTTATTAAAAAAAAAAATTGTACAAAGTAATTCATATTTGAAGTTTTGCGACACGATAGAAAAAATCTCAATATTGCTTATTCCAAGTACGTACGTCCGTGGAACTTTATAGAATATTTTTAAACTTTGTTATTCTCAAATCGTTCGATATAATATAAATGAAATCAACTGAAAATATTGGAATATTTTGAATAAAATTTATGAAATTTATTACATTTGCAAAAAGTTATTATTATTAACTTTTAATACACGTACCGGGTGTTTATTTTAAAATTGGATCATATTTTAATCCTTTTTTTTTTTGTTTTGTTACAGGTAAATTGACGAAAATCTTTATGTATATGTGAATTAAGCATTATTGAAGCTAAACTGGTATGTAAAATTTGTTAATATTTTTCATATTTCTTTTACTTTCAATTTTATGTCATTGCTACGACGTTTCCAGGTGAGGTTGAAATTAATAGAATTGACTCAAGGGGTTACCTGCACTGTTAAAAAAGTCTATGGTAATTTTACAAAACCAAGGGGTTAACTCCCTAGGGAGTCAGGAAGAGTTTTTTGTATTTTTTCGATTTTTTTATTTTTGGCAGCATTTTGAAGTGAAAAACGCAATTTTTGCTAAAAATTTCGGTTAATTTGTTATTATAAACTGGAAAAAAATAGCAAAAAAAAAACTCGACCTGATTACCTGTTGATTTATGTGTAGAAACAGTGTGCAAAATTTCAACAAAATTGGTGAAGTAGATTTTGAGTTATGATGTTCACGAACTTCAAAAATGTTGTTTGCGAGAAAATGGATTTAAAATTTTCTATACTCAAAAATCAAAAACTAGGCATCAATAAAATGATATAATTTTTTTTACTTACGCGGGTAATTATAGTAAGTATTTGTTTTGTATAAGATTTGTAAGTATAAAATTAAAGTAAATTTTATACTTACCAGGTAGGCGCGCCACGCAGCTACCAGGCAGGTATAAAGATCGAGCATGAGGGCCGGTCGCTTGAAACGCTGTATATTCATTAGTTTTGCTCGGATTTACTTGAAATTTTGACACAACACGCTCGACATGTTGTACATTCTGAAAAAAATTTTAAAAAAATGCAAAAAAAGTTTAAAAACCTTAAGAACAAAAAGAAGAAAATAAAAAAAAACCATTTGACATTTAGCCCCACCAATGATTTAACACTTAGCCCCAAGGAGCGTTTTGAGCTTTGACAACGATCAGAAGAATGATGACGTTAAATATACAAAAAGATTCGTATTCCCAATACATAAATGAACTAATATACTTACTTTGAAGAAGATATGTCCGAAAAAACTCCTTTTCGGATGGAAAGTATGGCAACAAAGAAAATTACTTTGGCATTATCGAAACACATTTAAGGATATGTACACCATAAGGCTCAGATGAACTTCATATTACTAACGTCGTTTGCTTTCTAGTCAAGAAGGCCCTCTAAGGTCAAAATTTCAGTTTTGTAACTGTTTACGTTCAAAAGATAATGCAGAAACATGGTTTTGACAATTTACCATTTAGCCCCAGTCTCCCCTATCTCAAAATAATACATGTAATAATATTCCAAAAGTTGAAATAAATCGTAAGTTGGAATAAAGTTAGAATCGGTTTTTCTTATATTGCAAAAAAAAAAAAAATTGAGTTTTTTGTGCTAAAACAAAACCCTTGTAACCCCTCGAGAAGGAAGTGTTAGACTTCAGAATGCTTCTGATTGGTTGATTAAAAATTCAATTTTTAGTTGACAATTTTGCAAATTTACAAAAAAAAGATTCTGATTTTCGTCCAACAATACTCGTAGAGATTCCGTTACATTCATAAATATTGTAGGTGAATTCTGTGCAGTCTGGCATATTTTTGAACAAATTATAGAATACAATTGTTGATTGGTGTTCTAAGTTTCTTAATAGATACCTCAAAATAACGCTCAAATTTATTAAAATGATTTAAAATTTCTACATTTTCGTAATCTTGTAAAATAATAATATGAAATTAAAAATAGAAAAATAGTATATTCTAGAAAGTTTATACCAAACTTTTCAGCGTAAATTATGTACATAGCTAAATATTACTTTCAGTTTTTTTCTATTCGACTTATATTTTCAAAAGTTCGAAAGTATAGAGCCTTATACGATTGTCATCATAAAGCCTTTATTTTCTGTTAATTAACGCACTCAGATAAAATTTATATATTCTATCGCATCCGTATTTTACCGCATATAATATTTAATTTCTAACAACATTGTTTTTCACACAAATGAAAAATTGCCGCGTCATTAAACCGTTTTTGGCGGTTTTAATGTGCTCCGAAATTTATGTCTACACACATAATATTTGGTATATTTGGAGGGGTGCCGTATGAAAATGAAAGGAGCGAAAATTTTCATGAAAATTTATTTTCGTAAAAGTTGGTAGCAGCGGTAGCGGTATAAGACGGCGGACAGCAGCAAGCATGTTGACGTAACAGCAGAAGAATATTACAAGCAGCAGGGGTTGGGGGACGTGTAAATAAGGGGTGTAAATAAGGGATGTTTTAACGCGAATACTTCATCTGTATAGGCGCCGGGTTAGTTTGCACCGCGAAGTTTATAAAAGTTTTGTGAATATTAGAAAATAAAGTAAGTAGGTAGTATAATGCAAGGTAAAGGAAAAACAATGCGGGAAATGTAAGAAAATTTTTTTTTATAATGTTATAATATTTACTGAAAAATATTTGTTTAAAACAATTTTTAGGATTTTGTGCTTAAAAAAATCGATCAAAAGCGAGTTGAGCGCGGATAATTAGAGCTCCGTACAGTAATCAGTCAGTAGACTAAATTAAACTTTTTATCTTAAGGTACAATCACAGTAAATACGAAAATATTTTTTTATTCATTTCTTTTTTGCTTCCTAGACTACTAAAGTAGCGGAAGCATTGTGATCACTTTTGAAAAATAAAAAATTTTTTCTCTCCAAAATCAAATTTTTTACGCACATTTTACGTTTTAGAGCTTCCTGAACAATTTTGGTTTGGGCTGTCCGTCTGTATGTCTCCAATTTTGCACCAAGTGGCATAACTTCCAAACTATTCGATTGTTTTTAATGAAATTTTCAGAAATTATGCAGTTTGGCTCCGCAATAGTCCCCTATGAATTTAATCAAAATCGGAGTAACGGTAGCAACGCCGGTACCATGTCATTCCAAAATTGCACCAAGTGGCATAACTTCGGAACTACTCAATTCTTTTTTATGAAATTTTCAGAAATTGTGTAGTTTGGTTCCTATATGGTCCCCTATGAATTTAATCGAAATCGGAGTAACGGTAGCTACGCCGCTACCATGAATTCCCATTAAATGTCAATATCTTATTTACTGCTAGTCCTATCTCGCTCAAATTTTTAGGGTATATTGGGGGTTAGTTTCTAAAATATTTTTGCTATTATTTTATTAAAATTGACATAGTGTTTGAAAAATTACCAAACTGGATCGGCTGGGACTCGAACCCGGATCTCTTGGTTACTAGCCAAGCGCCTTACCAACTAGGCCACCGATCACTTGTTCGAGTGCCATTCCAATTTAGTAATCAATCAAACACAACCTCTCTTTAATGCGAGACGCAGTTTTATACTTTTAATTTCATATACTATTATTTTATAATTTAGCCTTTAAGTCTTTTGAGTTACAACAGTTTTTTATAAACTTCAAGGCGAAAATATAATTTCACGGTATATAATATGTATATTTGGTAGAATACTGTTTTAAAGCCTTTTACGACTACGAGGAAGCTGTGTGCCCACCCTATTGGCAGCGTATTTTTAATTATTATAATTTTTTGAAAAAAGTGTCTTTAGAAAAGGGCGGCTATTGGTGCCCACTGGTAGATTATAAATCTGTAGGTAAGCCGCTATGTTCCTATAAAGGGATTTTATTTTAAATTTAAAAAAATGACGTCGGTTTCGATAAAAAGTACAAAATTTAGGCTTTTTTTAACAGTTTTCCGTGTGAAAAAACAGGAAAAGTTAAAAAGAAAGCTTCCATAGGTACATGGAGAATGGAATAAAGAATGTTCTATTTATAAAATTGTCGACTTGCCATCAATCGGCTATCCCAGGTCCATATAAAATCCGTTCTGCTATCATGCATAACTGTATGTACTTTAAGATAAGAACAAAATAAAAAAAAAATAAAAAATTTAAAAATTATTTTTTCAAAATTTCCCACTGTGTTGTAAATTCAAATAAATTGCGGGCCAAACTCACCCTTCATTTTAATCCAAAATAATTCTTTTTTTTTTTAATCGTTGACTAGCGTTGACCTAACAGTAGGCGAAATTTCAAATTCCTAAAAAGACCTCGCTGTAACAGACGGACAGATAGACACAAAAGTAATCTTATTTATAAGCTGATACCTTTTTACCATTTACGGGTATGGAGCCCTAAGTCGAATGCTTATATCACGGTCATTTTTATCAATCGTACGCACTTGTTTTTGTTGAAAGAATCTAAAAACAGATCCAAATATTTTACGGAACCGTTTATGCGCAAGTTAGAACTTGTTTTTAATTTTTTTTTTTGCTTCTGAGACTACTAAAAAAGTAGCGGAAGCATTGTGATCACTTTTGAAAAATAAAAATTTTTTTTTCCCTACATAATAAAATTTTTGACGCACATTTTACATTTTAGAGCTTCCTGAACAATTTTGGTTTGGTGCTGTCTGTTCGTCTGTGTGTCGCCAGTTTGCACCAAGTGGCATAACTTCTGGACTATTCGATTGTTTTTTATGAAATTTTCAGAAATTACACAGTTTGGTTCCTTGATGGTCCCCTATGAATTTAATCGAAATCGGAGTAACGGTAGCTACGCCGTTATCATGTCATTCCATTAATATACTAAATTGCACCAAGTGGCATAACTTCTGAACTATTCAATTCTTTTTTACGATATTGTCAGAAATTATGCGGTCTGATTCCTAGATGGCCCCTTACCAATTTCATTGTATTCGGAGTAATAGTATCTACGGCGCTACCATGAAATCCCATTAAATGTCAATATTTTATTTACTGCTAGTCCCACTTCACTCAATTTTTTATGAATCGTTTTGTTTATTATTTTTATTAATTTATATACCTATATTAAATTATACAAAGATATATTGGGCATTAAATTACCAAGGTGCTTTTACGAGTGCGAGGAAGCTGTGTGCCACTTTCCATTGGTAGCGTATTGTTTTTTTGAGAACAATACTCAATTAATGATTCAATATACACGATGACTAAATTGAATATTGTCTGTTATTATATCTGATGGTAGCTCCGCAGTTGTAGCTATTTAAAACACAATTTTACCAGTTTAGAGGCGGGTACGAGCTCTTGTATTCGAGCTAGGTACTACGAGCTAATTAATTCACATTATATATAAATAAATGCAACAGAATTGTATTGTCGTTGGAGCGGCACGCGCGCCATCTGCTCGTTATCTACCTACTAATATCATATTACTATATTCGAAAACTTATTTAAACTCAGTGAGTCAGGAGCTTGGTACTGATACTGGTTGGCACAGGATACTACTACTGTGGGTATTACTGCTACAGCCGATATAATTGCGTTTGGTGTTATCTCAGTAAATCATAATATGGGTTCTGTGTTGTAGCGACGTTTTGTTTTAATTTTCCGTAAAAGTCTCAACACTCTTTGAGTCTTTGTTTATTATAAATTGGAGATAATTATCAGAATTGTGGAGGGGGAGAGAGATAAAGAGATATAAGCGGAAATTAAATGAAATTAAACGTGATAATTCTTGAAATTATTTACAGATTTGTCGTTCCGTACCGTAATTGAATGTTTTTAAAGGTGAAATTTTATTTGAATTGGTATTTTGGCGCGATTTTCAAAAGTAGAAACTAAAATTGGAATTTCTCCGTTTTTTTTTTTCTGAATAAATTTTGCGACCAAAATTGACAAAACTTAATACACAAGCACTCGATAATGAAATTGAAAATAGTAACTGTTTCTCGCATTAGAGAGAGTACCAATACACATGTCTAGTGGTGAAGACACCTGGCTAGTTACCGGTAGATATCTGGGTTCGATTTCCAGCCGATCCAGTATGATAATTTTTTCAATCAAACATTTGGCACAGTTGTAGACAATGATTTGCCCAGCTACGCTAGCGTCTGATATAAAAAGTTGGATTTGGTTTTTCAAGGACTGTTTTCGGGAGTTAAAATGTGGGTAATTCAAAATTATGTTCGTTGTCCGTTAGCAGTTATATTTCAGAAAGGTACTTCGCCATCTTGATTGCAAAAATGAAAATTTCTAACCCAAATTGTCCTAATTCAGTCAATCCACTCCGGATTCAAATCACCTTCATCTAGCCTAATTTGAAAAAAATAATTTTTTTGATTTAATGACGTCACCAAGATTACTCCAATTTTTCAGTGGCTTTTCATTTTTACCAAATTTATAGTAAGGTTACCGAGATTTTGTACCACAGTAATAAAGTTACAACGGTTCTGTGCCAGTGGTAGTAGGGGAAGGTCGCCCAAAGCGGATACCTCTCTTGAAGCGGGTAAGCGCTTGTATATCGTTGTATCGAGTGTTTTCGTCAGGTCGTGTGTATACCGAGATTAATCGAATATCAACCAACATCAATCAATTTCACTTGAACGCTTATGTTGTTTAATGTCCTAGTTAAGCGTCATCAAATTTTTCTGTTGGTTTTGTTAAACATTTTGACGATAAATATTCTGTGGCCAGTCACAAACCTTTTTATTTGTAATCTTTTTGGTATTACCGTATTATGTTATCATCATTTGACTTTTAATATAGAAAAAGATAGACATGTATCGGCTTTCATTTTGAAATTATTCTAAGTTAACAATATTAAGTCTTTTTGGGCAAAGCGGGTAGGAGCAAAGTGGGTAGACGAAATAGAAGCATTTTAACGAAAAAAAAAACTGTTGGAAGGGAAAAAATAAAAAATCTTCTTTTTACGACGAAATAAGGGAAAAAGCTTAAAAAAAATATTTCTGCCTTGTTTGTGGTGATTTTGATGTGGAACCACCTGAAGTAATATACTCCATTGTGGAGGTTGTAAAAAAAAATTACAGTTGTTATAAATTTATTATTTTTGTCTTTTTTCAGTTTTTTTACTTAATGATTATTATTGTTAAATTCTCTATGATTAAGAAAGTTTATATTAAAAAGTATTTATCCGCTTTGCCCAAAGAGGATTACCCGCTTTAGGATACCTGTACGGGCAAAGCGGGTTTTTGTAGAGGTTTTGTATTTTCTTTATTAAAAGTAAATGTCGTATAAAAATTTCTTAAGCGAAATTTCATTTTAAAGCTCGATAACTAATCTATCTGCTAATATAGAAAAAATCTGCTTATCGAGATCAACTGCCACTTTTTTGGGCGTTTAATCTTAGCTTGCCCGCTTTGGGCTACCGTATTTGACTACAAAAATGTAGAAGTTTTGTAAAAAATGAGACATTATGAAGCTAGCCAAAATAGTTCCAACAAGTTACAAACGACAATATACAAAACGTATGAATATTTTTACTTTTATTTTTTTTCACAAATGTTATAAATTCAAAAATTTCCGTGCGGTCCTGGATAAAACACCTCGACACCTGGTACCATGGCATATAAATAAACTTATTATATACAAAACCGTTTGTTGTTTAATATTGCGCATTATTGTGATAAAATGAACAATTTCCGGTAAAGTTACCAACACAACCAAGTGAAAATCGAACAAAGGTAATGCAGGTATATTACTATTCTCTTGCAAGTACTTACCTTTTGTATACTAGTTATGGCAGTTACAATATCCTCTGGAGGTATACATAATATACTAGTCATTGCTCTGTTTGTTCCTTTTGAAAGTTTCACGGAGTAGGTAAGTAAATATCTACAACGTCACTTCCGATTTGATTCGATGTTACCGCTGCGATCATTGATACTGACAAAACCGGTTCTATTGTATCGTATCTATGTCTGAATAGTTTTACGAGAATAGTGTTAAAAAATTATATTTTATGTGAGCGAAAATTTGCGTGCAGAATTTGCTCCTGGCCGGGGGTCTCTCAATCAGATTATTATGGTGAAAAACTTTCCATTAAGTGTACGAATGAATTTAAAAGATATTTTTGTAGTGAAAACTTCTACAGTGAGGGTAAACTTTGCATGCGAGGATTATGAAATCTGTGATATGAGACTCTAACGATTAATATTTTGTTTTGTTTAAATTGTTTAAGGGGAGATTATAAATGGCTTTAAAGTCGACACTGTAAAATTTTTCCACCCTGTTGTTTTGAAATCCCCAGTGAACCAAAATCAAAAAAAATTAAGAATTTTCTGAAAATATACATATTCAGTTATGGCACGAACTAGGATCAAAAAAAAAAAAAAAACCAGCGAGAAATCGGATTTTGAAAATAAATTTTCAAAAATTACTGCTTTTTCGCGACTATAGACAGCCGCCACGAAACCAAAAGATCCTAGTTCCTGCCAAGATGACGGTATCGAGGAAAAATATGCACTTTGATTTATGTCGATATCTCAAATATTTTTTGAGATACACGAGGAACCATGTCAAAAAACGTACTTTCGAGAAAAAAGCATTTAAAGTTTTTTTTTTTTAATTGAATTAGATAAAGTATGTGCACTAAAATGCCCATAACTTTTTGATTTTTTATTTTTTTAGTAGAATTTTAGGAGATTATTTCTAACTTATTAGGAAACATAATTATGGAGAAAAAAATCGATTTTTTATTTTTTTTTTTTTAGTGAATCTCCCCTTAATTTATTGACAAAATCTTCTTGATGTATTTTGGATTAATGAAAATTCAACTATTACAGCCATTGTTACGGGGCGACTTGAGCCCGGTACTATAATTGAAATTTGTTTTGAGGTCCCTAGAAACCAAAAATGACATTCACTAAATATGTTCGTACGATAACTCACGAACGAAATGTTCTATTTTTATAAGATTGGGTGAAAATATTGGAAATTTCAAATCCTTGGATGATTTCGTTAGCCAGTCACGTTCGATGCCCGGAAGATGGTTCTTTCGACATTTTTCGTGAAAAAAGTAAGCAAGATCATTAGCAAGTAGAGAAAAAGTCACACAAAGAAATTTTTTGTATTTATAAGTAAACTGGCTTCCGAAAAAAAACTAATTTTTATAAACGGCAATTCACTATATTATGCCGAATGCTTCGGCAGGAGTATTTTATAACCACTTTTTTTGTTCGGAAAATCGAGCGATCGACCTCTTGCAGCGCTATATTAACATTATCCAAACATTACTTATTGTCTGTCACGCCAGGGGAAAACTTAATGCGTGCAAAAAATACTAAAAAGAAATGAATTTAGTTTTCATATACCTACATCGTCGATTTGTGTTAAAAAGGGCACGAGCGGCAGTAAAGGCGAAATAAGGTTGGGGGACGCACATACCAACCAACATATGAATGCCAACGATTACATTATCATAATATTTATTTATTTTCTAGGCTGCATATGTTCTGTTCCTTCCCTCATTGTGCTGCTTCAACAGTACTTAGCAACCGACCGCATAACATTTACTGCTTGCTGGTGCATCCACTACCGTGAATCCGTGGGCTGCACCGGGGGTGTAGCGGGCGTGTAAGCGGGCATTTATGTGCATGTAAAATATGCTTATTTTCATTATTCGCGTATAGAATCATGACGTTTTCTACAATATATAATATTTTACCCTTGTAAAGGTAAATAATGGCACTTTTAATGTATGCCTATTTTCTTCAATTTACTTCTTGTTTAGAAAATTCCTATGGACGATGTAATCATTTCAATAAGAGTATAACTACCAAACGCTATTATAGTGGGTTTGTTCCAACAAGCATTGCAATTTGCGATTCGAGTGAAATGTTTTTGATTGCGGTTTTTTAGCAGGACTGACGCGGGGGCAGTGCGATCCCTCTAGGCGCCGCCGTCAATTTAAGTTTTACATAATAAATAATAAATTACATATATTATATGGTTGTCTTTTTCTAAAAATTCAAATATGTGTGGTGTAATTATGACGTGGATGGCAAATTGCGCAAAAAAAACTTATTTTGGTCTCAAATGTAGCCTACTTTTCTCTGTCTACTTTGCCGTTTGTCAAGCTTCCGTTACTTCTTCAGTAATTTTATTCATCAGATTTCTATATCAAAAGTCGTGAAACCGTAGAAGTTCTGTACTAATGTAGTCAGGTTACAGCGATTCTGTACCAAAAGTAATAAGATTACAGCGCTTCTGTACCAAAAGTAGTAAGATTACAGCGGTTTTGTACCAAAAGTAGTAAGATTACAGCGATTCTGTACCAAAAGTAGTAAAATTACGGCGATTCTGTACCAAAAGTAGTCAGATTACAGCGATTCTGTACCAAAAGTAGTAAGATTACAGCGATTCTGTACCAACAGTAGTAAGATTACCTCCTAAAAGTAGTAAGATTCTCTATTAAAAGTAGTAAGATTACAGCGATTCTGTACCAAAAGTTATAAGATTACAGCGATTCTGTACCAAAAGTGGTAAGATTACAGCGATTCTGTACCAAAAGTAGTAAGATTACAGCGATTCTGTACCAATAGTAGTAAGATTACCTACTAAAAGTAGTAAGATTCTCTATTAAAAGTAGTAAGATTACAGCGATTCTGTACCAACAGTAGTAAGATTACAGTGATTCTGTACCAAAATAGTAGAGTTACAGCAGTTCTGTACCAAAGTAGTAAGATTACAGCAGTTCTTCGAAAACTATGTAATATTTTCTATTAAAATCAGAAATCATAATTGTAAAACCGGTTAAGTTTCGATGAATTGCGAGGCGGTAAATTTTCTAGTCGGTGAATTGCAGTCGGTGAACTTTTCTGAAATCTGTTACCTGATTGAGTCTTGGAATATCGTCACCAATTAAGACGACAGCGATCATGAAGAATTACGACGAAATGACCAACTGATATACCTACCATTTTGACAAGCGCAGCTAATCAGATTTCACTTAACGTTCTACAACGTCAATGACTGTCTATCGGTTAATAATGGCTTAAGTAAAATTTTTTAATATTGACAATTTAACTAATGTGTATCAAGTCCCATAAGAATATTGTAGTTTTTTTCACTTTTACACTGGAAAAAGAAGTTAGGACAGATTTTTTACAGCGAAATATATGGTACAAAACATTTCATTGGTCATTTCATTGTAGGTAAACATGATAAAAACGAAACAAAAATTCGTATTGGTAAATTTAATTTATTTCAGAACCATATAGTAACAGTGTATTAAATAATAATATGAATTTTACTAATTTATTTTATTCGCTAAATTATCTTACCGTATTACACTTGAGTTTTATATTTTTTCGGTATAAATTTCTTGCCTAAAAGCAATTTAACTCGAAGAATTGTCAACTAACAAAAACGCTTCAGCTTCGCTGTCGCATTTTTGCTGATTGACAGTTCTTCTCGTTAAATTGCTACGCAACAAATTTTTGTTAGACAAACCCAAATTTATTCGAAAAAATACAAACCTCTTATAATATTAAAATTGAGTAGAGTTTATTTTATTCCTTGATGCAATTTACAGTTAAAACTTTACTATCCTCAAAATTGTGTGCATTTTTCATAAACGTTTTTTATATTACATACATAAAATAGTGGAAAATTGAAATATATTTATTGACAAGAAAATAATGTAATTTCCCTATAATATTTTCCTTTTTATATTTTCCTAATGTTTTTCCATATTTACGTAGTAGTATATAAATGTAGGTTGCTGTAATATGCATTTGTATGTATTTGTTCAACAATAATGAAACAAAACATTACACTAACAATATTTTCCATCTTCATTCAATACATTTTATATTTGAAGTGATCTCTGTCAGTTTACATTGAAATTACTTAAGTGGAAAATTTAACCCTTTGATAATGGTTACACGAGGTAAGTATGTACGTAAGTTATTTAAAGTACAATATGTGGCTTTTAATAGTTACCGCAATTAATAGTTGGGGAGTTTGTCGTAATTTTTGGTACATGTATGATCTGTTTGTTGCTCAAAACTCATTTGCCGGTTTTTGTTCATTAACGTAGTTAGTTGGTCCGAAAAACGATTTTTGAAAGGATTTTAACGGAACTTCTCTAGACATTTATTTAATTCAATACCAATAGTACGAGCCTATAACCAGAGTTGTGCGTGTAATTTACACATACTTGTTTTGATAAGAAAACTGTAAAAAATGTATAAAATGTAAAAAACTAAATTTTTTAAATGTAATAGATATGTAAGCGTTACTGATGGTATTACATATTTGCTATTGAAGTATTTGCTATATTTGCAAAGTAAAACTTAATAATTAAGTAATTTGAAAATTAAAAATATAAATGGGGACAAACAGGAAACAGAAAGGTTAGTTTTGATAGAATAGTTTATTTAAGAATTCAATATTAAAAAGATTTCTATTTATTCAGTTAAACTTTATTAAAGGTATCAATCATCTTCATCATCATTATCGTCAGTGATTTTTTGTTATTATAATTTAAAGAGAGATAAATATGTAGTAGTTTTTTTGATCTGTCAAAACTCTAATTTGGAAATTTAAAGCTTTGTAGCCAGTTGTGTATGGCCTTCCACCAGCAGACGTTGTGTCGACATTTTGTTTACACGTTTTTTCATGTGAACTTATAAACAAGTAATAACCGTCAAAATAAATTGTTTGTCAGGGAAATGACAAATGATTTAAGTATTTTACATTTTTAACAATTTTTTACCGTTTTTTACGTTTTTTTACGTATTTTACAATTTTTTACATAAAAATGTAAAAAATTGGTTTTTTACATCATATGGTACAACTCTGTCTATAACGAAAAAAAATTTGACCACCCCAATTTTGAGAAAGGCGGTTTTGTAAAAGTTTTGTAAATTTCACAGGGGCTCTTATGGGAAGTTCACACGATTTTTTTGAATAAAATGAAAACGTGTCAAAGGAATTTGATAAAAATTTAGTGTTATAAAATACAAAGTTGCAAACCATATTTAATAACAGGGCCGTGGAGAGAAATGGCGGGCCCCAATTTCTTAAAAATTTCTCCCCAAAAAATAAATGATGAGTAAAAAGAAGCTGATTTTTCTTTTTCCCGGGCCCCAAATGACCGCTGCGGGCCCCCTCTTGCAGCCCGGGCCCCAGGGCTGCAACCCCGGATACCCCACCCTCTCGTCGGGCCTGTTTTATAACAGATAAAAATTATTCACTACGCCGTTGTTGAAATATAATTTATAAACGTCATCTTACAACATTTTGATAACGCTTTTTCAACAATGCTTGCTACAACATAAGCGCGCGGAAATTTAAAATAACAAGTGATATACAAATATAATAACTGAAGAATATTAATACATTATTTAATTTTTGATAAAAGAAAGTTTTTTCGATGAGCTATACTTTTATATCTGACTATCTAGTATTCCGCAGTTAGTAGCTAGTCTTTTTTTTATAGTTTTCGGGATAAAATATAAAGGACATTTAAGTATATTTTTGTTATGGTTTACGATAGGTATTGAAAGGTATACTTTTTCCCTTAGCGAATCTTCTAAAAATTAATCTTTCTGCCAAGGGCTAGGTACCCTTGTATTTTTTAAATTTCTTGAACCCACGGTTGAAAAGTTATGAGGGGAGGGAGTGTTATTAAGTATGGAAATGGACGAGTCTTTTCATAGAATATTCCACATGATGTGGTACGTGAAAACCATTTTCATCCCCATTTTCCAACACGGAAAAATACCTCAAGGAATTGAGACTTATTCACAGGCAGAAATTACAAGAACTGCAAAATTTTTTTCTTTATAGCGCTAAAATATGTAAACTTAATTTTAAACTGTGGGTGCTTTAACAGTATAACCGTAATTTTGAAAAGAATCGTAAAATCGTAAACTTTTTATAATATGGGACAAAATTTTTGTAAGGTAGACTGGGTAATATTATAAATTTTTTTTTAAACTCAAAAAATTGTTTGAAACCTTTGATAGTTTTAAATGTTGTCTTTAGTGTTTCTGTCCCATAAGGCGACCATTTGAAAATTTCGGCCTTCAGCTCTGTGACTATAACGGTAATATTTAGATTAAACTAAGGGTGAATAATTCAGTAGAGGAAAACCACAAGTTTTGATATACTTTTGATGATTTTATGGTCTATGAAAAATTTCATTTAAAAGTGTTAAAATGTTCTTTTTTTATTCTGACTCTAAAATTATCAACGTATCCTGTACAGAAATTTATTCAATAATGTCTTAATTTGAATATATGCATTTAATTTTAGTTCTGATAGCCGGAAGCAGTTTTTCAAACTATTCCATCCGTACGACTACATGAGATCCTGTAGGATTATTATTTTATAATTTTCAATTAATAAATCTACGATACTCTGTATCGTTCGCATCTTAACTGTCTCGGGTTCTCGGGTGTTCGACTATTCGGGTATTCGATTTCCATTTGTAAAGTTTATACATTCTATATTATATATCTTAAATACCAGTTCTGCTGGCTGGAATGTTATGAAGAACGAGAAACAGCAAAAGAATATCTCAACTGTGGAAACATATTCCTTTATAAGGGCGATTCGAAAATCGCTAGGCGTTAAACTTTTTAATGGATGCTGGTTCGCAGAATGGAAACGTACCCTCATAACTTCTCAAACCCGACTTCTCAACGGTTCAGTTTTGTTTAAATATTTAAAAGTTTATTTTATTGCTCGAAAAAGCTTTTCAGTAATTAGGTAAAATTTATTTTTAAAATTTAACTCAATTACAGGGATGTATTACAAAAATGGAAGAATTGGTCATAGTGATTATACACCGCTGACAAGGAGCGGTTCAGGTATGGTCGTCACCGATTTCAAAAAATTTGCAATATTAAGGTCCACCACTCAAAAACACAGGAAATATTTTTATTTTAAATTTGGACAAAAACATAAGTAAGATATAATCAAGTTAGTTATTATGTTTCATCAAAATGAGTATAGCTCAGGGGTAGCGTATCGGAGTCCGAATAATGAGGTGCCGGGATCGAATCCCGGTACAAGTGATAATTATTCAGTTTTTTCTTTTTTTTCTTTTTTTTTTTTTAATAAGAATTCATTTATTAATTATGTTAACAAAATTAAATTAGGAAATATTACTTGTCGCAAAATTAATGCATTAATATAATCGTACTTATATTTTTGTTAAAATTTTAAATAAAAATATTTCCTGTGTTTTCGAGAGGTGGACCTTAATATTGTAAATTTTTATTATTGATATTATGCTCTACTATTAGACAAATTTGTTTGAAATCGGAGACGACTCTGAATACCTTAACCTTTCCTTGTGAGTAGTAAGGTCACAGTGATTATGATCCACTGAGTAAATAGGTCACAATGATTTTACGCCGCTGGGTAGTAAGGTCACGGTGATTATGGTCCACTAGGTAGTAAGATCACAATGATTATGGTCCACTGTCTAACAAGGTCTCAATGGTTATAGATCACTGGGTAGTAAGGTCACAGTGATTATGGTCCACTGAGTAAATAGGTCACAATGATCTTACGCCACTGGGCAGTAAGGTCACAGTGATGATGGTCCACTAGGTAGTAAGGTCACAGTGATTATGGACCACTGTCTAACAAGGTCACAATGATTATAGATCACTGGGTAGTAAGGTCACAGTAATTATGGACCACTGTCTAACAAGGTCACAATGATTATAGATCACTGTGTAGTAAGGTCACAGTGATTATGGTCCACTGAGTAAATAGGTCACAATGATTTTACGCCACTGGGTAGTAAGGTCACAGTGATGATGGTCCATTACGTAGTAAGGTCACAGTGATTATGGACCACTGTTTAACAAGGTCACAATGATTATAGATCACTGGGTAGTAAGGTCACAGTAATTATGGACCACTGTCTAACAAGGTCACAATGATTATAGATCACTGGGTAGTAAGCTCACAGTGATTATGGTCCACTAGGTAGTAAGGTCACAGTGATGGTGGTCCACTAGATAGTAAGGTCACAGTAATTATGGATCACTGGGGTGATAAGATCGTAGTAACACAGTATAAATAAAAGATTATAGGCAGTAGCCAAACGCACTTTCTATCCTTTTTTGATATAAGTACAAACAATTATGTATGTCCTTTTTTACTTATGTGATTGTATGTGTTTGTACATGTGAGATTGAGAGTTGATAATGGTCATGTTAAACTATATGAACAACTAAAAGCAACTTTCTTCAAAATGAATTGAGCAAACGCGAAACTGATGACAGTATTCAACACGATAATTTAGATCGTCACGACCTATTAGCACCAACCACTATCGAAATCGAAAATATTAACCGTATTATTATAAAATATTAATAATTATTTATTATTTAACGTATTTTTACATAAGCATTCAAATTATAATAATACTTACAAATTTGCATCAAACGACACTCAGAAAAAACATAAATTGAAATTTTGTTTTGAATGATTTAAGCAAAATTTAGCAGCACAAGAGTTATCACCAGACATTTTAAACCACCATAATAATTAAACACATCAGAAATATCTTACAGATCACAAAACACACTAAAATTACAAGAAAATATCAAAAATAACTGATGACAAGCTTTAAATAAAAAAAATTTAATGACAGTTAAAATTCCACTGCCATCGTTTTTAAAAATTTTAAAAAAGTCAGTGAAACTTAGACAAAATTAAATAATTTACATAATTATCAACTGTAAATTTTCACAAAATAATTTGACCTGCAAATCTATTTTTCTAATTTAAATTTACTTTAGTGATGATATTTTCACTGTATTAGTATGCATAATGTTATGCATCATTTAGGTACATAACATGGATAACCCTTTGGAATTTTTGAATTCTAAATGACACTCTTACCTCATCTCGTTTCGTAACTGTTTGTGAAACAAACTATTATTTAAACTGTGGTAGTAATTAGGTACCACTGGATATCAAGGTTATTCTCAATTTTAATTCCCACACTAAAATTTCCTAAAACTTCAATTTTCCAATCAGCCTGTATGTATAGATTGCTGTCGGCCATACAAATATTATACACTTTATACAAAATGAATTTAGTTTAAATTATTAGATACAATTAGTGAAGTAAGTGAGCAACTTCTATAAATTCCTACACATCATTTCCTCTACCCCCTACCCCCACCTCTTTCTTACCCCCCCCCCCCCTTGTAGTCCAATGGTGTGTAACGACGCGGATCATGTTCAACTGTTTTTGCCACAGTTTTCATTTGTTTGTATTCAAATGGAAACGGTCGTTTATCTTGCAAGAGAGAGAGAGAGAGAGAGAGTGAAATCAGAAAAACACTTTGGTAGTTAGTTGTGGCCTTGGTAGTCAACCAATGAAATCGTTTTTTGTATAACCCGGATAGAATTGATATTCTATAATTTATGTCGGACATATTTAATTTTACACATAATTTTGATGACAAAAAATGGATTTATTAATCCGTCTCCAATTTTATAAGTAATTGAATAAATTTGTAATAAATCATAAATGGGACCAGTTGAAGAGTTGGGCAAAAAAGGGCAGACATAAGTTCGAAAATACTGTTTCGGAAAAATATTGTAGTATTAATATTAAACTTGCGTTCGAGTATTCTTTGTATTCTAGCCCTAGAATTTGTCTTAAAAATAAGAATTTCTAAAATATTACAGAATTTAATTCTTTACCGATGACACACTATTTTTTTTCGAAAACCAGTTTACATTGTATAAAGATGCAATAGCTCACTGTTAAAGAATTTTGCCATATTTTAGGATGTTTGGGAGGTACAATCGGAGATAAAAGTACATGAAATTAGAAATTCGTGAATAATTGCGTTGTATAATAAACTATGGGGTAAATGAATAGTTATTTTTGTTAAATAATAGCTATCACTACAACTGATTGTACAATACATCAAACTATAGCTCTCAGCTGACTACAAGAGCTGAGTACATTCTGAGAATTTTTCGGAGAATTTCAAAATGCTACGAGACGATTGAAAATTTAGTAGAATGTTCCTCATTAAATACTAGGGCCCCTGTGAAAATTTCAAACCGATTCACTAAGCCGTTAAAAAGTTGTTAAAAAAAAAAAAAAACTAATTTTACACGTACTCTTATGGAAATTCGAAAACAGAACAGATTAAATAACTTTTTAACGGCTTAGTGAATCGGTTTGAAATTTTCACAGGGGCCCCAGTATTTAATGAGGAACATTCTACTAAATTTTCACTCATCTCGTAGCATTTTGAAATTCTCCGAAAAATCCTCAGAATGTGCCGACTCAGCTCTTGTACTCAGCTGAGAGCTATAGTTTGATGTATTGTACAATCAGTTGTAGTGATAGCTATTATTTAACAAAGATAACTATTTATTTACCTCATAGTTTGTTATACAACACAATTATATTCACGAATTTCTATTTTCGTGTACTTTTATCTCCGATTGTACCTCCCAAACATCCTTAAACGCCGGATGCATTTCAAATTACTAACTCGAGTTACGCCTTTTTTTGCATCCAAATCCTCAATTTATAAAATTAATAAAAGAACAATTTTATTACATTTACAGGTGGGAAATATCTCGAAATTTCGACAATAAAACTTACTTTATTTCACATTTAATAATTATTTTTATCATTTCGAAAACGTTCGTCTTTTTATGTCGATAATGTTTTACGATAGCTCACAAACGTTAGGCGAGGTAATTTTTAGATATATGAAAGGTGTAGGAAAAGAACTTGTTATTTCCACCAGTTTGTAAATCTTATAGGAGAACAAAAGTAAGGACGAAAAATATACCTACTCCCAATAAAAATATAAAAATGTGTCATAACTCAAAATTCAAAGTCCTACGTCTCGCAGTGATCGCAAGTGCCTATGCCAAACGCGATATATATTACAACAAAACTAACACAATGGTAGCTGAGGTATTGGAGTGATTGAACGAGCTATATATATTGCCTATATTCCGGGGCAAGTAAGAACATTGCTTACATTGTGTAATTGATAATAGGTCCACTTTTTCAAGGTACAAAACTGCAACAAGACGAAAATTAAAACTAAATTTCGAAGGGAAATTGTATACTTATTTCACTTGACACAAAGTTTGAAAACCACTGGACTTTATCCTATCAACGTATCAGTTTTTGCACTTTACAGATATTTTAATTAAAAATAGATTACGAAACAATACGAGGAACAGAAAATAATTAAAATTTTCACAATAAGGAAATTTATATTGGCATACCTGTGCTATTACCTGTAACCAAAAGTGGCGGGGGGGGGGGAGGCCCTTAACAACAAACGCCATTGAAAGTCAAAAAAATTTTTCAAATTGTTCTCGTTATTGATTTTCATTATTGCTAACGCTCCTATTGGTGATCAAAATGACGAACGAATATAATATGGTGCGGAAAGGGGAAGCCTTGTAATTGTACAATTTTAATTTAATTGCAACATTTAAACTAATTAAAATAATTCGATCCGTAGTACCTATGCCAAACGCGAAATATATTACATAACAAAACTAACACAAAGGTAGCAGGTATTGGGGTGATTGAGTTCGTAATATATATTGCCTATATTCAGGGGCAAGTAAGAACATCGCTTACATTGTGTAATTGATAACTAGTTTAAACTGACTGACGTGAATGACAGACCTAAAAATATAATCAATGTACATTTAGTACGAAGAATAAAATACATTTTTAACAATAATATTATTTTTTTTTTAACAAAATCATCATAAAATAATACTATTTGAGAATTTTTATAACAAAGCGAACACTACTGGTTTTTTTATACTAAATTTATAGAGTCTAGTGAATATCTCCAGTTCTCGACAAGCTCTCCACTTTCACAGTGTAACTTTTTATTACCTCTCACTCGTAACACTATAAAAATCACATTGTGATCCAATAAAGATAGTGAATAATGAAATTTTATTACATCAGATAATAAACTGACTCGTTCAACTGACTGATATGTAAATGATGATGTTTGTTCACACGTGTGCAAAACTAAATCAAATATTATTGAATTAAATTTTACCGTATTTTTTTTTGCAATATTATCCGTAAAAATATTATATCTTACATGTTCGGTGAGGTTTGGTTTGATTTGATAGAATAATAAGTTGGATTTTAGCAATTTAAATAAGTCGATTGTAATTTTGAATTGTATTTTTCTAATAAAATTACTGCTCCGTAACGTTGTATTAAAACTTCATAAAAATGTACAGATTGAAACAAAAAATTCGTATTCTGCAGAGTCTGGAGCGAAAGCAATTACATTATAATTAACCCTAGAATCATACGTTGGTCTACGAGAAACGTTAATCATACATCGACGTCGTTTTGACGGATGGACTTTTACAAAGAGTTTTAGAGTTTATTTGCAAAAAACATTTTTTTACATAATAGTATTGTTACGAAATAAAAGCGAACAAAATATTTAAAAAAATTGGATTTGGAAAAATTTCTTAATATAAATATTTTAATCTTTTTATCAAAGCATATTTTCATTATAAAAATTAAAAAATAGATAAATACATCAATTGTATCATAAAACATGTCTTTCAAATAATTAATTTATGAATTATTATGAGTCAGTGGACATGTGTGACTTTACAGAATGCGAAATTTCTCAGTCATAAATATTCCTATAGATATGTAGTTATTTCCCCATTAGGTACATTTGTAAATTTTCTAAAATTTGTTAGTAATTTTTCGAATAAGATCTCAAAAAATAATAAAAATTAAAATATTTTCCACAAAATAAATTGTTAATCTTTTATTAAGTCACTTGAAACGCATTCTTTAGTTTTCGATTCAATATATTAAAACTTCAGTATTATGTCGTCTCTATAAGTCAAACAGCTGCAATCATCTTTCACATTGTCATAATCATTGAATAAATTAATTATAACATCCATATCTTTAATAAATTTTAGAAAAATTAGGAAAACTTTTATATGTGAAGTACAAAATCTTTAAAAAAAAAACACATCGCGTAGTCATACATCGATGTCCTTTCGACGGACACTATTTCAATATAAACAAAACGACAATGACTATAAACAAAATAAATACGTCTTATGTGTTATAACAACAAATAAATTAGATAATAGAAATCTCACAGCAAGCAGGTACCGACAAGTTGTAGTATTGGAGCTGGTAGAGAAGTTCGTTCGTCGTTTTGACGTGTACGTATGATTCTAGGGTTAAATGCGACTAGTTTGTTTAGAAGTCAAAACCGTATGGTTGAATTTTTTGGTTAGTGTACCAAATCTCCGTACCAAACAGAGAGGGCTCTAGTAGTCATCCCATGATATTATTATGAAAAGTAAACGTTGAAAGAAATTAAATTAATTTGGCTTTTCTGTTTGTCATTCTTCTTTGCACATAGTTGTATTTGTTCTGTAAATAATTGAATATTGTTTTATTCATTTTTCGGATTTGCCTTTTCATCCAATTTTCATTTAGCCATCACTAAAGGAAATGCAAATAATTTTTATATGAAAAAGAAAAAATGAAAGTTGGCGTACAGTCAAAATTCCGGGGTAATTTGTCTACTTATGACTATTTGATAATTTTAATTAATTTTTGATTGCAAAATTATCTAAATACTGGATGGGTTTGAGACTCGATCCCAGAATCTCTTGATAACCAGTAAAGACCTTATCAGTAATGATCATAAGATTAATAGATTTGAGCGTTACTTTATGGTATTCCATATTTGTAAATAATAAACAAATATTTTACTTCGCAAAAATACCACTTTTATTTTGAAACTGTGACAATATTGTTTCAAAATAAAAGTGGTATTTTTGCGAAGTAAAATATTTGTTTATTACTTACAATGATCATAAGTTTACAGTGCTGATAGGACCGTACTTATATTTTAAAAATTTAAAACGTTAACAAATAATGTCTGTAACATAAAAGCCCCCATTATGGAACGGTATCTAATACTGGAACAGTTTTGACATTTACATATTTATTTCTGTAATTAAGTAAGGAAACATTAAATGCGAGGTGAATTTAAATTGAAAAACAATCATTCTATTAATAATAATTTTCGTTCTAGTTATCAGACGTTTCTTTCAGAAATAACTTCATTAATATGTAAATGTCAAAACTGTTCCAGTATTAGATACCGTTCCATAATGGGGGCTTTTACGTTAAATACATTTTTTTTTTAAATTTATATCGATATATTCTCTATTAACCATTAGCTGTTAATAAAAATTAAAGCAACTAAAACGTTTTATTTCAAAAAAATTGTTAAAAATTTGATTGACTGACTGTAACTTAAAACTTGCTAATAAAAAAATAAGTTGTAATTTAAAAAAGAATATTTTTGCGAAACCAAAACAATGTGTTGTCTCTCTCACATTTTATTGGAAGAAGAAAGACAATTGATACACATAAAAATATCTTACACAATACATACGTAGGTATTTAAATTAAAGTTACACAAACAAGTTTTAACAAGATATATATGAAATCAATATCTAAAATATTTCCAAATTATACGGATATAAAACGGTATATTCATATATCCATATGTATTATTTATTTCTAAAATGGCATCAAAATGTTTTCTGTAAAAAAAAGAAACAATTTTTAATACCTTAAAAAAAATAAAGACAAAACTGTCAGCCCCGTGACTTTTACGATCAATACTTACCATCTGTATCACCAATCCTCTCATCAAGTGTCATTCGAAAAGAGGATCCATCACCTAGGTGATAAGGCGCTTATCATGCGATCTTCGGTTCAATTTCCAACGAATCTAATTTGATGATTTTTGCAAGTGTGATATGCGTAGCTGAATTTTTTATATTTCTTTTAATTATTTTTTGAGTAAAAGTGGTTGTTTTTGCGTTCGTCAACAATTCCAGAACTTGTACTTCATTAAAAATACTTTTAATTCATTCTCGTACTATTAAATTTTCTTTATTTAATTTTATGCCATTTCCACTCGACATAATATTTGACCTATATTTAAATAAAAATTTTTCACCACCAAAACGTACAAATACACACAAATATTTTTGTACATTTTACGTATGTACAAAAATATTTCGAAATAAATTTTAAATTTCCACTTTTAATTAATTGAGAGCGAACGAAATAGGCGAAGGCCAGGCCAGGCCAGGCGTACCAACAACAGAAAAAAAAAACACAACTCATAATAAAAGTAAATTGCTTTCTCTTTTAATTAAAAACTAGAAAAAAAAAAAAAAGAGAAGAAAACACACCAGATTTCCCGCTTGCCCCTCTCTGTGCGCTCTGGTCGGTACTTTACTTTTTCATACATAACATACAATTAAAAGTTTTCAAGTGGTAAAATTTTGTTGTATTTTTTGGTTAAGGATTGAGTTAAAGGACGCAAGTTGACGAGTAAACAGCCCGGGAAGAAGTATGTACAAAAATATTTATTAATACTGTTTTTGTACAGCTGGTTATTTATGAAAATATGTATTAGGTCGTTGCTAATGAAATTTCGAGTGATCGAAAATTTAATTTTGAAACAGGATTAGTCAGAAAATGAATGTATGATGAATTTGCCAGTTTTAGGCAGAGTATAGTTTAGGTAACTAGAAATAGAGGCATGAATTTGGAATTTTTGCTATAAAAATAACGAAATTCCGTCCAGAGAAATGACAGATTTGACAATAGTCTGTTTTCTAATGTTTTTAGATGCTTAACACTTTCGGTCCCACGTTTTCGGCATCCGAAAATAATCACAACAACCACAAAGGCCGATCGCGATCAACGATTAAAATTGATTACGCATTATGTGTGCAATGTTACCGCACCTATATGTATACACTCGACTCACACAAACACCAACACACACTCCTCTCTTGGTTTCTATAAAAAATTTTAAAATTAACAAATACGTAAAAAATATTTTATATTGTTATAAATTATAAATATGTAAAAATGTAAACTAATAAATGTATTTGTTTATTTTTTTTATTTATTTTTACCAGTTTGTTACCTAAACTTTCCGTAATTGATTTGAATGTCAAATATATGTACGTATCACGTACGTATGTTTACACATAAATGTTGAATCATTTTATGTATGTTTGTTTATATAAAATTTCTTTGAAAATATTGCCGATTTCCGGGGAAGTTTACTGTAAAAGTGCTCGGGCCTCATAGTGTTAAATTTGGTAAAAACTTTAAGAGTCATAAACTTGATGACATCGTTAGACTACGAAAATTTCTGTTTTCTCAAACCGATCTTTATGGAAGTAAATATTTTGCTCACAATTCCCGGCTTCCCTTAATTATCCGAAGAAAACACAGTGGCGAAAATATGGCGGAACGATTTCGAAGCTGAAACTCTTTATCGAATCCGGTCCTGTACTGTGAATTTTGAATTATTCTTCAATTATTGTTTTTTGTTTTCAACATAAACAAAATTTGTTTTTTTTTTTCGTATCTCTTTTGTTTTTATAATACTTCTAAAAAAAAAAAATAAATTAGAAAAATGGTAACAAATATGAAGTGACTCTCGCATGTCCTATATACCCTATCAGTGGTATAGGGGTGTATCACATATATTTTACCACATATTATAAAAGCCCCTGCTACTAACATATACTGGATTTATATTTTTTAATAAAAATTCCATAACATAATAATAATAATATTCATACAAATACGCCATAAAAGTGTTGACGGTGGGGCGGTGGGGCCATCAAGAGGAGGGCAAGGGGGGCAGGTTGTGATAATATGCGTAAAACTGAAAATAACAACATAACAAAGACCAGAATACAACAATAGATAATGACAAAAAACAAACACATGCAAACTAGATACTGGTGTAAACGGAAACATCTTTAAACAGAGTGAAGCGAAACAAGGATAGAGTGAGTGAGTGTGCGTTGAATAGAGATGGATGTAGAATAAGCAAGTGTGGCACAAACAGTTACAACAATAGCAGCCGCTCTTTTTTTTTGAAAGATGAATTGTCTGAATGATGAGAAAATTGTGTCACCAGTAACACCAGATGATGCCAGATGATGATGGTTGCCGCTTCGACGGTGATGTTTGTTTGTTGGTTTGTTGGTGCGTCGTGTAACCAAAATAACGGTGACGGTAAAAACAGTAGCGATCCGGCACAAATGGATGTGCTAGGCAGCCAGAAATACTCGGGCATTAAATCAAATAGTTCAAAGTATGGAAAGAAGTGGTTAGATTTCGTGGCAGATTCTGATTGCCAGCCGGAAAGATGTTTAGCTGAGAAGCAGTGAGAAAAGTTTCGATAATTGAAGTTTTAAATGTATCAAATCGATGGTTACGTCCAAATTCGGGTTTTGACGGATGCAATGATAATGATTGTGAATGATGCAAAAAAAAAAATCAATTGTTTTTGGTGTCCCGTACCAAGATTGGTATTTTGGTGTCCGCTCATCTGTCACAGGCAATTTTCGCTGAAACTATTCCAAGTAAAATTTGTAAATCTAACAGAGAGATACAGTTGGATGGCCCAATTATGACCGTAAAGTATAAATAGCTGAATTTTGATTGTGGGAGTTAACTTTAGGGGAGTATTTTGAAGGGTAGAGTTTTTTTTATCAATCCAATGCCTATTAAAGCACGAATTCAGCAATGTAGGCATATAACATTTTTTAGGAAGAAACACTTGAAAATGCTGTCTCCACGACAGAATGTAACACAGTTGAACCTTTTTTTGCGCGGTGGATAAGGACCGCTTAAAGAAAATCGCACAAAAAAAATATATTCAGAAATATCATAAGTAGCTATAAAAAGTTTAGTTCGGTCCAGATTCGGTCCAGAAAAGTTTCACCGGAAATACATAACTTAAAACGCTCAGAACCTCAGAACCTTCCTTAGAAGTTAATTTTCTAAACAAGATAAAACATTAATTTACACGTGGGAACATTTTATTTCATTTTTTTATAATATTATGAAAATTGTGAAAACTGCATCTGTAAAAAAATTAAATGATGCAGTAACTTATGTTCTTATGCAATGTACTAATTAAATGCTTAAAAACCATTAAAAGGTATTTTTATCAAAGAAAGTTATTATAGTAAATGTTTATGTTTTTTATTGCCTCTTGATTTTGATCGCATAAAGAAATCGCAGAAAAGAGGACCGCATAAAAAAAGGTTTAGCTGTGTATTCGCTAAAATTTTTGTTACAACCCTAATTCAAAATATATTAGGCCATTCTCTGCCACTGGCTAAATGAAACTCTGTCAGTCAGTCTGTCTGTCTGTATTTATGTAACGTTGGTGATATAGTTACGTCAACGTAAGTTACGAACGTACGAATGGTAATGAAGTTCTTCTCGTCAGTATTTTATCTTATCTTACCTTTTCTTTTCGTTTCACGTTGATGATATACAAATCGGCTACAACACCCCACCACTTCTTTCTACCATACATATTATATCCAATTCTTCTCATATTGTCATATTCAACATATTGTATGTAGCTCGTCTACACTTTTATTGTAGTAACGTCAGGTCTTGCATTATTTCATTTGGCAGTGAACATGCTGCTGGTGAAAATCCAATAAAAGATGTGATAATAATATTTTCGAAGAGAATTATGAATATTTGTAAAAGCAAAAGTGAATTAATTTGTTTGTCCTACTTTCGCACCTTAACGGCTTAGCCAACCAATCAACTTGAAATTTTGCACAGAAATTGGAGGGAGCGAAATGGGCATAGGTTACTTTTTATCACAGTAAAACATCCAATTTCCGAGGGAAAATATATTTTGAAATGAAACTGATATTTCCAAAAGTGTAAAGTTTTCCAGATTTCGCTGAGTATGTGGCCTCCAAAACTTCTTGTCTCGAATGTCTGGCAAACGGACGAGCATACGAACCGATGATTGAACGGACGGAAGCGACCAAATTTCAAAGATTCCGTCATATTTTTGCACAGACCAGGCTTGAATCCAATCATTTGGATTCTGTGAAGACACCTTCATTTTACTATTTTAAAATAAAATTTGCATGTACATTAAGACAGAATTTATGATAGCATTAACAAAATACTTTTAAATTTTTTTATTTCATATGTCTCGTACATTTTAAATCAGATAATGCTTTACAAAAAAGAAAAAAAAAATGACACAAAAAGCCAAAGATGCAAGGCAAGAAATCTAACGTTAGTGTATATAATACTTGCAATACAGTCTAAGAGCTGTTGAACATTTTATTTAAAGAGTTTTGTAGCGGTTGAAATTTTTTGTAACGACAGTACAGAATATTAGGTATAACAAGGAAGTAAAATTTAATAGTTTGGATTAGTCGATCTCAAAAGTTGATTCACTGGTGAGAGGATCATATTTTAAAGGCTTGAATGGTCCAAAACAGGACTCTCGAACTCCAAAACATACCCAAATTTAAGGGTTGAACGAATTTTAACCAAATTTTGCTTATATTCTATTGAGATACTAGATAAAAAGGATCGCGAAGTTCCAGAAAAAGCCTAAAATCTGAGCCTGAATTGACTTTTATCAAAGTTTACATTCATACTCCTAAGATTCCAGAAAATTGTCCCTCGTCGTCTTGGAGACCTAAAGAAAACCAAAATAAACGAGTGAACGGATTTTGACAAGATTGAACGTGAGATTGTAATTATCCTTCATAATCTTGGAGACCAAAAAAGGGTTCAAAATGAACGGGAGAGGACGGACCTTGATTAAATTTTGTTGAAGTAATACTGTGATCGGGGAAACACGAATGTAAAAGTTTTCACTCAAAACGGAAACCCGGGAATCTTAAGTATATTATATCCTTCCCTGAAAAATTAACGTTATTTTGAAACTGCCCTCCTGGGCCTTAGAACCCTGAAAAGAGTTCAGAATTTACAGAAGTTCTTAAAACTATCAACATATTAAATATCTATAATAAGGTCTCAAAATGCGAAAATTAGATATGCTATTGAAATACGAATTTGGCTACTTTAGAGTCGTTTAGGGAATGTAACGATGTGAGGGATAAAAAATTGATTTTATACAGAATTGAATGATTTGATATCTAAAAGTAATCTGACTCATAAATCAGATAATTCTGTCCAGGAGGTGAAATTGCAGCGCAAAATTTTCAACTTCTACAAAACTTGTTGAAAAAAAGTATTCAACATCTCTTTGACAATATTCGCAAAAAAAGCAGCGGAATAGAGCGGCAAAGAGCGTGGCTGATGGCGCAAAGTAACAGCGAGCTGTAAATGTTGCATAGCAATTTGTTCATCATATTCGCAACATATTTTTGTTGGATAGTATTTTTGTTGTTCATGTTTTTGTACTCTCTGTGTCACATGACTTTTGTAGTCATGGTTACACAAGAAACATACTTACCACCGGGGACACATAACCCAGGGGGAGACACGGGACGAGAGAGCAAGTGAATATTATTGTACATAGTTGTAATACAAGCTCAACGTTATGTTCTAGCTCAAACAGCTTGAGGCGATGGCAACTCGAGCTACTTTTACTTTTTATTGAGCTTCACGTCGTTATATGTTTAAAAAATATGCTTTCTGTTTTAACTTTTTTTTTTGAAAGGAAAGTGGGAACGGGTTGTTTTCCAAGATAATCATTGACTCAGTGCGAAAAATATTCATCCAATTGTGTTTTCAGCGCAATCGAAAGTGCTAAAAGAAAATATTCACTGGTCCTTAAGGTACCACTACAGTGTAGAATTTTGAAAAAATTAATTTTTCTTTTTGGTCTTAAAGTATACATACAGTTATGCATGTTCTCTCAAAATTTCAAATTGGAATTAGAATTATTACGGTCGCTACGACCACGGATCAATGGATTCAGTCTAATTAAAAAACTCTGTGGATCGATTGGCGCCGTTTGGCGGGATGTTATACCACTTTACATTCAGTCTTTCCATAACCAAGTGAATGTATAAGATCAATTGTTATCACCACAATATCACATTTTTGTTGAAATAATGATTTGAAACAATTTTGAGACAAACTTTAAACGTGTATGTCTTGAAATGCCCTTTTTAAAAACGGTACCCACTCTCAGATGGAAAGTTTCCAAACTATAAGTTTAAAATTTTGACAGAATATTATTTATTCCATTGTCCATGTACCTGTGGAAGGTTTTTTTTTTTTCTTCCTATTTTTTCACAAGGAAAACTGTTAAAAAAAAGCCTAAATTTTGTACTTTTTATTCAAACCGCCGCCATTTTTTCAAATTTCAAAAAAATAGAAATTACCTCCATAGGAACATAGCGGCTTACCTACAAATTGATAATCTATATGATTTTTTTTTCTCAGATGAAAACTGTGGCCTCAATCGTGGGCACCAATAGCGGCCCTTTTTTAAAGACACTTTTTTCAAAAAATTTAAATTATTATAAAAAATAAAAAAAAATTTTCGTATTGTTAAAGAGTGGTATTAATCGTAAAAAAATATTCATCCCCATTCTCCCATCCTATCCATTTGAAAAAAAATTTGAAAATTGACAATTTTTGGCCGATCACACTGTGATGGTACCTTAAGGAAGATACCATCCCAGATTTTAAAATTTGTACTTAATGTGTTGGTTTCTTAAGTATAGTTCATTATGCAGCCACCGTTATATTAAAAATATGTCTAGTATGTTGTCAAGTTAATTGTATTGATTGGTTTATTTGAATGAGACCTTACTGTACAACAACTTACAGGTAGTGATGAGCAAAATCAGTCTTGACCTTGACTCCTCAGTATGGTTACAAGGCTCGTACCGCAAGACTCAAGTGATCAAGACCAAGATGAAAGCAAGACTTTTCTTTCTTAAAAAATCTTCATTGAGGTCGCAAGATAAGCCTTACTCTTGCGATATTTTTGATTAAGATCGAGATTGAACTTTACAAAGCCCAGACAAAGATCAAAACTAGTAAGATCTTTGCGTCCAGTCTTGCTCTTTACTCATCATTATCGGCTGAACGTACACTTTTGGATTTCACTATCGATTTTCACTAGCACCTTCACCGTAAAAAGTTTCCGAACTGATGCAAAACAATCTTTTTGCACGATCGTGTATTTTCATTCATTTACCGATGCTGTTAACAATGTTGGTAAGTTACATTTCCCGAACGTTTGTTTATATCCATGGAAACCAAAAAATAACAGTGCGGTAAGTGAATAGGAGTGTGGTAAGTGAAATTAGTTCAAAAATGATTGTAATTATTTATTTATATTGAAATTAAAAGTACAATTTGAACAATTAGGAAAATAAATCGATTAATATGAAAATTTTCACTAGTTTGCACATTATTATTATTATTATTATTGTTGGCGTTAATCTTCTTATTTTATTGACATTTCAAAAGGTCGTTCAATCATTAAAATTTTCTGTGGTTTTCATAATCTTCCTTTCATTTTATGAGAATAAATTTGCAGCCAAAAATAAAATGCTTCATCAATTTCATTATTCTCACTAATATTATAGTTTAACAAACTATTTTCCTCAATTTTTTTAATAGAAAATTCAAAAAAAAATATTCACGCCAGTGAAATATTGACACTTAATTTTTTATTTACAAATATAGTTGTTAATGACCGGAAAGAAGTTAGCGCCGAAAGTTGAAAAATCTTTTTGTTTTTTATATGGTTAAATTGCTCCCAAATTGCTCCTTTGAAATCAGTAATAACTCCACCTGAAACTTAATTATTTAATTAGTTACTTATAAAGAAAAAAATTTTTTTCCGTTATTTAAGTTATCAAAATCTCCCAAAATAATACTTTTTTATATAATTTCTTTACGTCAATAAATTGCTCCCAGTTTGCTCTATTTAATTTAAAAGCTAAATCTTAATTTTTTTTTGAATAATTATTAAAATATTTTGTTTTTTTATAATGTTATTTAACTTGTCAAAATTCAATTATCCTTAAATATATGCAAACGACTTAAAGGTATAATGGATTGCCTATACGTTTTAATAATACATAACCTAATTCATAATATTTTTTATTTTAATATATTTTAATTATTATTCAGAGAAATTAATAACTAACTTTTAAATTAGATGGAGCAAATTGGGAGCAATTTTTTGATATAAAGTAATTGTATAAAAATGCATTTGACAAGATTTTGATAATAGAAATAGTCAAATAAAAAAGTTTTTTTGTTTGTAAATAACTAATTAAGTAATTAAGTTCCAGATGGAGCAATTACTGATTCCAAAGGAGCAATTTGGGAGCAATTTAGCCATATAAAAAACAGAAAGATTTTTCAACTTTCGGCGCCAACTTCTTTCCGGTTTGTCCATGGCATTCTATGATATAACATAGAAATATAAATTTCCCCTATATTATCCGAATTTTATTTTTTATTTAACATATTTTTATTCTTTAATTATTTTAAATCGATCGTGCAAAAAATACAATACACGGTGCGTGAATTGCTTTTACTGATCTCGAAAATTGCCAAAACTCGACCCTGCGGGTTCCGTTTTCGCAACATTTTCTCGATCTGTAAAAGCAACTTACCGAACTTACATTGTAAAACACTATTTCGAAGATAAGGATCAACAGTGAATGATATAGTGGACTACACATTTTCTAGGTACTATATTGTCTATACACGGTACATATCAATGTCAGCCGTGTACCGATGTGCTGCAGTGGTCGTCCAATTAAGGTGACTAAATCCGTACAAAGTCCTTGCTTCCCATTTAACTTTACCACTATACCAGAGCAAATATCTCCTGTTCAAACTGTAATGATGTAATGCAACTAGCTACATATCCAACATTAGTTAGATTAGGTTATCTGTTGGAGCCAGCCAGACAATTCTGAGCACACACTGAGTTATCTGTGTACTTATTAATAAAACAAAAAAAAACAAACGTAAGTAGTTATTGTAACGAACGCTAGGTACCGCCACTCTCCACAACGATGGTGGTACTACGTACGATTTGAGAATAAATTAAATTTAATTAATTGCTACGATCGTGGTTGCTTGCGTTGGTATATATGTACTTTCTCTCCGGTCCTAGGAGGTATTTTCTCCTGTTCGTTTATTTCGTTCGTTTTCCGTGTGCAGTTGACAAAATTTTAAATGCTTTATACGTTGCATGTTTTGCTTGTATTAGTGGATGTTCTTCCATGTGAAAATTTTTTTAGTGAATTCGTGCGTTATGTTAAGAAAAATTTAATTTTCATCTCAAATTATCAAGTCTAGAGTTACAGTTTAACAAAAACCAGTATTGAAATTTGAAATTAATAGTCAAAAACTCAAATTTTCGTTAGGTCCCATGTTTCTAATTTTATCAATAAAGAATTCGTTAAGTACGTTTTGAAAATACACTAAAAGTAACAGAGTCCCTCATTAGCTAGAGCTTTTTTACAGCGGCAGATAATTTCGCCTAAGGTGAGGTTCGCTAAAAAAAAAAAGAAATTGATTATTTTTTCTTCATAATTACGGTTTTTAAGGTGTTAGAAATATTCTCCTAAAATTATCTTTTAAAAAAATGAAAAAGTGGAAATTTTCATATAATAGAGAAAATAATGAAAAAGTATGTTGACCTGAACGTATTGAAAGAAAATTTACATGAAAATGTTAAGAAATTAAATCTGAAGAATCGTTTTTTTTTATTTTAATAGTATAACGATACAAAGCGTTCCGCATACTTTGTAAAACAGTGCATCCTGTATAATACTCCCAAAAGATTACAGACACCACCCGAATCGTTTCATTTCAATTCAATTGTGATCCTTCGGCATCATTTGGGGAAAGAAATTCGAAGCCATCATATTTCAAATCAACAAAGCTTAATTAAGACTTTGAAATTGGAATGGAGTAAAATTTGGCCTGAAGCGACATCAGAACTAGTGAAGTTAATGCCGTAATAGACTAAAAGAAGTGATTACGGCAATGGAATACGCTACTAAATACTAAATACTTAAAACAATTTTTCTTTTTTTTTTATTGCTAATAAAGAATGGAAATTGTATCGTCCAAATACTTTTGAAGCGTGTTAGTTATTTACTCTAAAGTGAAAAAAGGGTAATTTTTAAATAGTAACTGAATTGGATTTAGTTTTTTTTTTTTTATTAATTTGTAAAAAAAAAATAGTTAAAATTTTTACTAATTTCACTGTTCACCTGGTTTTAACCATTAAAATTTGTTTGTTATATGACTGTCCAAATACTTTTGACTAGCCACTGTAAATATTGCATTTGTTTGACTGCCTTATTACAAATTATACAAGTCTAAACCAAATGCGTCGATTGTTGAATTACTTAAATTATGATACATTATTCCCACTTAGTTATGTTTGGTTCATCTCTTCTTTAGAGAGACTGAACCTTAAAGGTCCAAATAGACCAACACAATTGTCCGAATCATTGCCCGCAATGGTTATAGCAACCCTAGTTTAGAACAAATACTATTTAATACAAGCTTTGGTCCGGGCGATCGTGTTGGTCCGGTTCGAACCGTTTTGTTCATCAGCTATATCGAATGATGTGATGTTCGAAGACAATAGATGTACATACATACATGGTATATATGCTTAGATCACTTAGATCGAAAGTGCATCTGTGAGTTAGTTTAGTTTATATGTAATAATGTACCCAGTAAATGCAATTGTAAAGCAAACAATATATAGAGATACATTTGGAATTACTAATATCTTCTATACGTTTCATTTCACTAATGTAATTAGTATAGTAAAACTGGTTTAAACTAAGCTGACTTGCATTTCGAAAATATTCAAGGTCGTGATCAAATACCTAGCTTAATCATTTTCGACATGTTTCTTATCGGAAATTACTTGAATAAAATTATTTTAGAGAGATATTCTGAACCATTTTTCTCAAAACTTAATCTATTTGTGGATTACTATAGGTATATAATAAGGCTTATACTAGGACAACTATGAAGTTCCCAATGGAAGAATGCTGGATCGTACAGATTCATTACGGTTTTAACTCCCATTTACCATAGAAACAATATCAAAGAGGATGGAGACTATTGCAGACAATCGGTAGGTGTACCGACTTTCTTACCAAAAACTACAAGATTTAAGAGTTTGCTTAGTCACGATCGAAGTCATAACATGGCCGACCGAGACTACTCCAGGAATATATGCAATTTTTTTTACGTACTCAACTGTCCCTGAATATAGGCAATTACCTTGTGTTGCCAAGTGCTCCCATACCTTACTACTAATAGCAAAAACATATGAATTGTGAAAAATAGGTAAGGAAAGATAAGATTTGAAAATCCGCTTCTGAACACAGTAAGAAATAATATTTACCCCCTCCCGCCATTTAGAACAGAAACAATATCCTGATCTAAGTAAAAAAATCATAAAGAGGAGGAAAGAGGCTATTGCTTCACGTCACAACATGGCTGACCGACGATTACTTCAGGAATATATGCAATTTTTTTTACGTACACAACTGTCCCTGAATATAGGCAATTACCTTGTGTTGCCAAGTGCTCCCATACCTTACTACTAATAGCAAAAACATATGAATTGTGAAAAATAGGTAAGGAAAGATATGATTTGAAAATCCGCTTCTGAACACAGTAAGAAATAATATTTACCCCTATTTAGCACAGAAACAATATCCTGATCAAAGTAAAAAAATCATAGAGAGGAGGAAAGGGGCTATTGCTTCACGTCACAACATGGCTGACCGACGATTACTTCAGGAATACATGCAATTTTTTTTACGTACACAACTGCCCCTGAATATAGACAATTACATTGCGTTGCCAAGTGTCCCCATACCTTACTGCTAATAGCAAAAACATATGAATTGTGAAAAATAGTTAAGGAAAGATATGATTTGAAAATCCGCTTCTGAACACAGTAAGAAATAATATTTACCCCTATTTAGCACAGAAACAATATCCTGATCAAAGTAAAAAAATCATAGAGAGGAGGAAAGGGGCTATTGCTTCACGTCACAACATGGCTGACCGACGATTACTTCAGGAATACATGCAATTTTTTTTACGTACACAACTGCCCCTGAATATAGACAATTACATTGCGTTGCCAAGTGTCCCCATACCTTACTGCTAATAGCAAAAACATATGAATTGTGAAAAATAGTTAAGGAAAGATATGATTTGAAATCCGCTTCTGAACACAATAAAGAGTAATATTTACCCCCATAGGTAAAAAATCACAAAGTGAGGGGGGGGGGGAAGCTGTTGCTGTCACTATAGCTACTGATCCCTCATCATCTATCATATTTTCACATATTAGTTTCAAGTACTAATTTCACTGTAACACTGTGACTGCTAGCCAGTCAGTCAGTGACTACCAGTCAGTCGGGGAATACCCATCACACTGCTCCGGTGCATACTGTCCATTTGTGCTATTGATAATATCCGTAAAATGAAACTTTATCTCTTCACTGCATACGTATGTTTGTGTGTATACATTGACCACTGATGCGACGCCAGATGTGGCTCGTGGCAACTTGACCATGTCCAACCATCCAATTGTCATCTCATTCCACCGCCCCCCTCCTCACCCGTCACCGCCACCCTCACCATGGCCAGTTGGCGGCAAAATTGGTTCAGTCGACAACCAAACAATGAGTTGACAAACGGAATATTCTCAATATTACATACGTAAAAGTTAGTTTAGTTGTTGCGAAAAGTAATTGTAACCCTATCGATGGTGTGTCTGACGGTAACTTTGTATCTTAAGGTACCATCACAGTGTGACCGGCCGAAATAGTCAATTTTCGCAATTTTTTTCCGGATGGATAGGATGGGGGAATGGGTATGAATTTTTTTTTTACGATTAATACAACTATTTAACAATACAAAATATTTTTTTATTCATTTTTATTTATTTTTTTAATCTATACAATTTTTTGAAAAAAAGTTTGGTTAAAAAAGGGCATATATTGGTGCCCACGATTGGGGCTGCTCTTTTCAGAAATTTAACAAAATGGCGGCGGTTGAATAATAAATATAAAATTTAGGCCTTTCTTTAACAGTTTTCCGTGTGGAAAAATAGGAAGTTTTCAAAATAAAGCTTCCATAGGTACATGGAGGATGGAATAGAAAATATTTTGTCAAAATTTCAAACTTATAGCTTGGAAACTTTCCTTCTGAGAGTGGGTACCGTTTTTAAAAAGGGCATATCGAGACATTTATACGTTTAAAGTTTGTCTCAAAATTGTTTCAAATCATTATTTCAACAAAAATGTGATACTGTGGTGATAACAATTGATCTTATACGGTCACTGGTTGTGGAAAGACTGAACGTAAAGTGGTATAACATCCCACCAAAAGGCGCCAATCAATCCACATAGTTTTGTATTTAGACTGAATCCATTGATCCGTGGTCGTAGCGACCATAATAATTTGAAATTCAATAAAAAAAAAATCCTTTCCAAATTTTACACTGTGATGGTACCTTAGGAAACACAAAAAAAAAAAAAAAAAAAAAAGAAAGAAAACTGAACAATTTATCTTATTACCAATAAAAATCGTTTTCATAAGATACGAGGTTCTCATTTTATGCACGACAATACACGGTAATATACGTAATAATAGTTTTACCCACGACTGTACGGGTAAATGTGCTGTAATAAGTAAAAATCACTACCAATAAATTGGTCAGTTTTACTATTGTTATCTTTGTTCTACACATGTAGGGGAAATCAGTATGAAAAGGAAGCCGGTGAGGGACTGTTGAAATGAAAATTCATAGACACGAAATAGATAAGACCAAAAAAAAAAAAAATACTCGAACGAAAATTTCACAAATTAGATTTTCCTCATCGGATAAATTGATTTTACTGCAACAAACGCGACTCCATACAACAAAGGGGGCTACCAAGCGGTCCCCCCTCACTCCGTGTCAGTGCTTTTAGTTAGTCGTTCATCTTTATGTTGTAAAAAAAAAATTGTAGAATTTAAAATTATTTGTTCATTTCAAATTTACTAATGGATAATATGGCATCATGATGCTGGCCGGAAGTTTTTTTGTAGTCAAAATTTAATAATTTCAATCGATTGTAGGCCGTTTGTAGATGTTTGTAGTATATTTATTTTCGTTTGTAGCCCTTTAGTTTATTTGTAATTAACAATCAAAATTTTGTACTGAAGTTAGCCGGAAGCAATCGTGAAGGTAATTTTTTTTGGTAACAATAGAAAGATTTTCGTTTGTAGTGTCTAAATATAACGGTAAAATGTTCGTAGGGTCGTCTGATAAAGCATAATTAATTAATAAAATTCACCAAGTGCGTGCCGGACACGCATTATCACAGTTACATGTGTTAGTTACTATATATATATATATATATATATATATATATATATATATATATATATATATATATATATATAACAGATAGTGTTTCTAGGGAAATTAATAATAACACTTCATTTTTCTAAATTTTGTCAGAATATTCTAAAATAAATCATTTGCAATTAAAAGTAAAACATATCAATTATTAAACTTCAAATGAAAGAAAAATGGAAAATGAAAAAAATGTGTGTGGTACTTTAAGGCAAGAGAAATATTGGCTCGTTTTCACGGCAAATATCTCTATAAACAACAATAATTTGTTAATTTTTGATTCGTAAATAAATTATTCAATAAAATTTGCTATTCAGTAATACTAATGTGTAATTTTCAACTGAACACCAATACTTTTAAGAAAATAATAATTGAATTTCCATAGGAACACTATAAATTACCATTGAAATTTTCCCTATGTGTAATTTTGAAGTGGACAGTCGTATACTATATTATATTATGCAATGTGTAATCTTGAAATGAACGCACTGTATATATATATATATATATATATATATATATATATATATATATATATATATATATATATATATATATATATATATATAATTCGTGGCCCCGTTTTGCATGTGTAGGGCCCCCTTATGAACGAACTGAGCTGAAATTTTGTAAGTGGGCTGACAAAATGGGGAATCAATACTATAAAAGTGGGGTCAATTTTTGGATCCGATCTAACCTTTAAAGGAGTGGTGGAGGGCAACAAAGCAATAAAACTTTTCCAAACCGGTTGAAAATAATGTTTCAGTCAATTATCTCAAAAGAGTGAAAAATCGACCTATACGTGGTTCTAGTAGTAATCCGTCGATACGTACTATTAAATTTCCTACATTTTATCCTAAAAATTGCGAAAAATTAGCTATTGAGCACGTAACTGTGATAATGCGTGTCCGGCACGCACTTGGTGAATTTTATTAATTAATTATGCTTTATCAGACGACCCTACGAACATTTTACCGTTATATTTAGACACTACAAACGAAAATCTTTCTATTGTTACCAAAAAAATTACCTTCACGATTGCTTCCGGCTAACTTCAGTACAAAATTTTGATTGTTAATTACAAATAAACTAAAGGGCTACAAACGAAAATAAATATACTACAAACATCTACAAACGGCCTACAATCGATTGAAATTATTAAATTTTGACTACAAAAAAACTTCCGGCCAGCGTCATGATGCCGGATAATATTGGTATTTGTCCAGTATAATAAACACACTGTATAAAACTCTCTCAACTGTTAAAAGGGAAACTTTTTGAAGTTGTGCGTCAGATTTCTCAAGTGGCTTCTCTTCCGTCAGCGATAGTTTTTGACAATTTCAGTTTTTTATGGAACTCAAATTGTTCGGTCAGATTATCGATAGCTGCTGGGACTATCATATCATATAATATATTCATAAGGGCCGATCCATATTATCGCTCCGCTCTCGGTACGATATCGCTACGCTCCCGATTCGATAAAATATTCTTACACAAGAAACAGTGAATGTATTCACATCATCGCTTCGATATCAGTCGCGGTCCAGTCCCGCTTCAGTACCGCTACAGTACCAATATCACTCAGGTAATATTTTATCGGAGCGTTACTGGAGCGATACCAGACTTGTAGTGTGATTTTCCACTCCACTCCGTTTCTCAGCCTTCTTCATTTATTTGAAAATTATTGTATTAGGAAAACATGATACAACACAACGACGCGACGTCTTGCTTATACATTATGATACATAAACTAATTAACTAATAGATATGTATTATGATATTATGTTCTCCTAATACAATAGTGTTTAAAATATGGAAAAAAGTTTTTGTACCGGTAGGTATTGCAATTGAGCACAACAAAATTATATCGGAACGAGACTTTAGTGGGAGCGTATCGATATCGGGACACTATAGTGTGGATTGGGCCTAATAAACCGTGGATTAAATAGGTTTCAAAAATAAAAGAATTTGTTTAGTCATGTACAAAATGACTCGTTAAATTTATAACTTTCCGCGAATTTATTCACCACCACAACAACAACAAAACGGAATTGATCGTTTCTCACTCACGACAAAAAAAAAACAGCCCTATAAGGGGAAACACAACGAGAGGAGGAAATTTATATACATTTTCTTTGAACCGCATCTTGTTATCTCGCACCCAGTATATATTATTAGATGCCACTAGAATTATAATTAAGTTTTATCCCAACCGGGGATGCCACACTCTGGAACGGATATTATTGTACGATGTCATCGTACTGTAAACAGATATCATACTTATTTGCTGACGATTTGTAATGCATTACAATACTGATTTATTGTGACGACCATGTTCCCCTACTATTATCATCAATATCACGTGATACTGTGTATGGTTTACACGTATTTTTTTTTTTTGCTCTCTTTAATTCCCTTGGTGTTATTATTATCTTTTATTGTTGCCCCCGAAGGTATAATTCTAACTTAATTTTTTATTCTAATTACAGCTTTTAATTTGTGTTTATTTTTTTTTTCGCGTCTTTATTAATTACATGAAAAATTACTTTGACAAGAAGTTAAAAAATTTTTTTATGTAAAACTTTTTGTTAATTTTTCTTTCTACTGTCTGTTATTAGTGGACATTTTTAATCATTTCTTAATTTTTTTTAATCTTTTAGGGCGGTAGTTTGGAAGGATTCGGAAAATATTTTTACGCTTTGTGACAAAAGCAGTGGTGTTTGACTTCTAAAGATTACAAAATAAATTTCGATTACAATCTGGGACTTAGTTGTCTTTTCAAAATTAAAACTCGACAACGGCTGAGAGTTTTAGTTAAAAATTTCACTCAAATTTTTAAAAGCTTTTATTTAACTTGCAGTGTTAGTATGTTTGTTAGAGGTTTCAAATTTTGCTTATGTGTATAACTTTGATGATAATAATGCAACATTGTATAATTAGTTTTGTCCTAAATTCCCTCAAAACTAAAATTGTTGATTTTTAGTCTTATGCAACTTTTTCATTTATTTCATTCATTTCAGACTGTCAAATATTTTCCATTGATTTTTCATTGCAGTTTTTAGTTTCCATAGTTGTGTTTGATTAGGATAAAATAACCGATTAATAAAACACAGGTAAAAAAGTTACTTCTAATTATTTTTTTTTTTATTACTCATGCGGGAGAAGTATACTAACTTGGCGCACACATTTTTGTACGCAAAATAGCTGGTTGCCCACTGTACTCTTTCCGCATACTTTTTTCGTGCGGAATGTTTACTTTCCGCACGAAAATTGACAATAAAGCACACAAAGTCGCCTCTTGATTTTTCATTTAATAAATATTTCATAATTTTTTCTATAGAAACCACCAACAAAGTAATTTTTACAATATTTAATTCAGAAAAAAAAACGAACACTCAAAATTATTATTTTAAAAAGTACAGTGGACTTTCGGAGATTGTCCAATCGCAAATTGTTCATATTTCAGTGTTAGGGATTTAAACATCGTATGTTTACGTCACACGAACATTGTATTCACAAAAATTGTGTGTTTCCAGTATTCGTGTGACGTAAACATGCGATGTTTAAATCCCTATCACTGCAATATTGACAATTTTTGATTGGACAATCTCCGAAAGTCCACTGTAATAAAAATGTCAAAAATAGGAATAATGATAGAAAAAAGTATGTGAAATTCGTAATAAAAAATAGTATGTGCAACTCGTGCGGGATTGTCGATTGCCCACTCAAGCGAATGAGCGCACTCACTACGTTCGTGCGCTCAACTTCGCTTTCGTGGGCAATCGACAATTTCCCGCACTCATTGCACAATATACTATAAATTAATTGTGATTAAACTAAAAAGTATAAAAAATTTTTATGTAAATAATATTTTTTTAAAACAAGCTTTTATTTAAAAATGAACTTAAATTTATAAATTAATAACTTTTGAGTGAAGTTTGAAGCAATGTGCAACATAATTTATAAAAGCTTGAGGCGTTTAACTACGCTACTCACAGTTGAAACGAAAATAATTATTAATAATAACGCCTCAAGATTTTATAAATTATGTTGCACATTGCTTCAAACTTCACTCAAAAGTTATTTTATACGTTTCAGTTCATTTTTAAGTAAGAGCTTGCTTTAAAAAACTATTTTTTTTTTACTTAAATTTCTTTATGGTAATCTCAAGAAAACTGTCCGCCTCAATTTTTAAACTTTTCGCACAAATTTAACCTTTCGTTTATTCGATCATTCTTCGATATTTCGGAAAAACTTATGGAAAATAAAAATTTTCTAACTCATTCTTATTCCATACGTGTGTGAACAATGTAGGAAAAATCATAAAAATTCTCTACTTATTTTCTTTCTTTTATATTTAAACGGTGCAGTCTTAAAACTTTTTTTATATTTTTCAATAATAACAAGCGGGGTAAAATGTTTCGAATACTTCATTCAGTCTTCGCGCTGCATGTTCTCCTGCTATGTAGTGTATATAAAAATTCATATGAAATGTGTTCTCAGTAATAAAATTTAATGAACCGTCATTATTAAAATGACGACGCATCTATTTTCATAACTAGAGTCTCACTAAGTCTTTCAGGCCATCGTTGGTTTACAACAGTCGGGTTGCTTTGCCGTAGCTGTTAGCTACACACTAACCTCTCGATAAGTTTCCTTTCGTTCACTTGCTTCCCTTTATAGATGGGATTCTACCCGGAATTTTCCCGGGAAAATTTCCAAAGTGGGTAAAAGCGGGGTAAATTCCCGGAAAAATTTCCGAAAAGTGGGTATTTATTTTAATTTACTATTTATCGTAATATTTTTAGATTTACACTATCAAAACCGCTGTTTCATAAAGAATATTTGCTAAACGTAATGTAGACAATTTATTTTCGTCACTAGTTGTATAATATGCGTTTCATTTTTCGGTGTCAATTTTCTGGACCTACCACGACAGTTTTTCCATAGTGTACCCTTCTTCCGCCCGTTGGATTATGTTTTATGTACTACAATTTCCGAAACGTCGAAATTTTAGCTCGTTTCTCACTTGTCAATTTTGAATTTCGTGGTATTTTGATTTTTTTTTTTTTAAAACGTAGATATTTCTCTGAAATTTGAACACATTGAGTTATAAATTTAAATTAATTGCTAACTTTGTTGAAAAGTCATCTTAAGTTGATTGGACATCATAAGATGTAGGTATGCATGTATTTCTAAATTTAAAGATAAATAAACATTCAATATGTACTGAAGTGGTTTTGATATTGGACAACAGTTTAAACAGAATTTGCTTATTAATAATTCAAATATCTTTGTTTTAAAATTACATTGTTGATTTTTAGTTTCTTCATTTCTTAATGATTTGATAACATTTGTAATATTATATAATAATTTGCATAAGACTGATTAATATCATTTACAACATAATAACGACAAAAAATTTGATTTTGTATTGATACTTGTTCATTTTTAATGTTAAGGCCCGATTTACATTAACGCTCTGCTCTCACTCCGATATCACTACGCTCCCGATTCGATATAATCTTGTTGTGTTCACATTACAATGCTGATATCATGCTGGTACCCATTCGTTCTCTGTTCACATTATAATGCCACTCTGGGTACACTCTCAGTTCGATACAAATATATTTTCATAACAACTGAATGCAAGCGGAGTGGAGTGGAATCAAAAAAGTGTTTACACTATAGGTACAAGTCATAACAAGTCTGATATCGCTCCAATAAAATATTACCTGAGTGGTATTGATATTGGAGTGACATTGGAGCGAAAGAGAACCGTGACTGATATCGGACCGATATCAGAGCGATGATGTGAATACACTCATTGTTTATTGTGTAAGAATATTTTATCGAACCTGGAGCGGAGTGATATCGGAGTGAGAACAGAGCGTTAATGTAAATTGGACCTAATTTGTATATTTTGTACCTTTATCATTTAAAATAAATGGTCTTACATCAACATTATTTTATTTAAAACCTCCACGCACAATTAACAAATATACAGAAATCTAATTAAAAACACATTTGCAAAGAAGTACAGCTAAGTAATCGTTTTTACCCATCGGAATTTTCCCATCGCCCATCTCTACTTCCCTTCCAAGACCTCTCCACACTGATGTGGAAGACACAGTAGCTGTTGACTAGAGAGTTGGGAATTTGTAGTTCACCCAATAAACCTCGTTGGTAAAATTAAAGAAATTTGTGACACCATTCGTTATTTATTTAATTACTTCTGTAGCTGTCGAAAAAAGACTCGACTTAAAAGTTCTAGAATATTCTGTTCAGAATCTAGCACAAATATCAGATAATCAACATCACCTCTACAACTCCTTGAGCGACCAGTTATCGAGAATAAACTGTAGTGTAACTTTTTACGTACATGATTTCATTGTTTGATTTTAATGTCGAAGTCTTGCGAAGCTAAATAATAAAAGCATTTATTTAAAGTTCACTATATACGTTCTTTAAAGAATTCTATTATAATCATAAAAATAAATAAGAGATATGTGTGCATTTACAATGAATTGACAAAGACAAAAAATATAAATATACTAATAATAGTTATGTAAAAATTGAAATTTTATTTAAATAAGTGATCAAAAGTTTACATTTTTCAAAAATATTATGGAAATTTAAAATTTTCATACTCACGAGTGTTCCCGTGGGATACATTTTGAAATTTAATATTTTAAGGGGAGATTCGCCAAAAAAAAAAAAAAAAAAAAAAAAAAATCGACCTTTTCTATTATTTTTTTTTTTATTCAAATATTTTATTAAAAAATTAAATATGCAACATTGTTTCTACATGTCTTGAGATTACAAAAAAACAAAAAAAAATTCAAAAATGAGCTGAGTATAAATGGCTTTGAAGTCGACACTGCCAGATTTTTCCACTTTGATGGTTCCTCGCGTTCTAAAATTCCCAGTGAACCAAAATCAAAAAATCCAGAATATGAAAATATACATATATACACAGTTATGGCACTAACTAGGATCTAAGAAAAAGAACAAAAAAACCAGCGAGAAATCGCATTTTGAAAATAAATTTTCAAAAATCACCGCTTTTTCTCAACTATAAACAACCGCCATTTTGAAAATATATAGCGGAACCAAAAGATCCTAGTTCCTACCAAAATGACGGTATCGAGGAATAATATGCACTCTGATTTATGTCGATACCTCAAATACTTTTTGAGATACATAAGGAACCATGTCAAAAAACGTACTTTCGAGAAAAGAACATTTAATTTTTTTTTTTAAATTATTGAATTATAGTAAAGTGCGTGCACTAAACTGTCCATAACTTTTTGATTTTTCATTTTTTAAAAATAAAATTTTAGGAGAATATTTCTAACACCTTAAAGTAAACGAGTTATAAAATTCAAAGAAGGAAAAAGGAATTGAAGACCCTAATTGTCTTTTTCTTTTGTTTCAGGTACGCCAGAAACAGGACACCACAAGAATACTGAATTGAAGCACAAAAAAAAGGAAAAAAGAAACCTCTTATGAAATTCCAACGAAATTTTCTAAATGTCCAACTGATTTAATTAGTTGATACTGACCAAAGAACACATTACTTTAAAAAAAATAATAGTTTATTCTTTCTGTCAGCCGAGACAAAAAAAAATTTTAATAAATTTACCAAACTCCGGCGAAAAAGACGGCAAAAAAAAATACACTTAACCATCATTCCACTAATCTAGTTAGGATTTGAATTAATGTCCCGTTTAGGCGGTCTATTAAACTAAAATAATATTTCTCAAGACCATTGTCGGTCGGTTTACGAAAACCGACCGTAGGCAATCGGATAAGGATATACGGGAGTGGGGATCGCCAACAACTGAAAAGCGTAATATATCTTGTCGGATGTTTCTTGTGTTTTTGTTTTGTTTTTTTTTGTTTTTTTCGGGACCAAAACCGGTGGTGGAGATAAATGGTGTAATATTTATCTCATATGTGATTATGTCAAAATTATATTAAGAGAAACAGAGAGAAGAAATGTACTTGGACCGTAGCGGTGTGGTCCAAGTGCGTGGTGGGTGCAGCGTTCGAGCGTTGAAGGCCGACACAAAAAAAAAAATTACTCAAGTTCACAATACAAATGGCTTCGCAATAATTTTTTTCCGCAATGTTCCCATTTTGTGAGTTGTATGAATTTATTTGTAACATAAAAGATATAGAGTTGCCGTTGTAGAAAATTTGTGTTTATGTGTGTCTGTTACAGTAAAACTAGTGAATAATGTTCTATAAGATCATCCGTATATGTATTAAGGGGGTATTCTAGTCTAGAGGCTCGATTTTGGGGTGATTTTACGGGCGTAGTAAAAAAAAAACTAAATATTTTTAATATTCTTTTTTTTAACAATTTTTTATTGATATTTGAAAAGTATTAAAATGTATAAAAATTTTAAAAAAATTTAAAATTGAAATCGGTATCGGCCGGCAAAGTGGGATCATTTTTTCGTCTCCTTCTGGAAATTTTTTAAAAATAGTAAAAAAAAATTCCTTATAGAACCTACATCAGACCAATTTTCATAGCATTAACAAGGTCTTTATCTTTCAAGGAAATCGGTGCATTAGAACTTGAGATATCATGTCAATGTCAAACGAAAAAAGTAGTTTCGAGTAATTTATATTGAAAATTTGAATTTAACAATGAAAAGATACACAGTACACAGGGAAAAAATAACCATAATTCCGAAAATTATTCGAATTTTCGTAAATTCTTTTAGAGGCTTATTCTTGAAGGTTTGAACTTTGAAAATATGAATAATAAAAAAAACCGATTTTTTCGAATTTCTAGACTAGAATAACCCCTTAAGGTTATCAACTGATCTTGACTTCTAGATAAATCATTTGCTTCACAGTATAACAAAAATATTATTAATATAAGAATTTGCGTTCTAACGCAAACTTCAAATAATGCGTTTTTCTCGAAACATTTTTTTTTTTTTTTTTTTTGAAGTGGCTACCACGAAAACTTTCTTGGGTAATTGTTATCTAATTTTCTTCCTTATTAGTATGTTTCTGTCGACTTTATATACCGTAACGTACAACAATCATCAAGTACGTGTTGGATACGCAGTAAATTAGGGTTCATCAGTTACGAGAGTTTCACAGTTTTGTGGTAACATATTTTTTTATTTTTTTTTATAAAAACGGTTTAATGTATTCAACAGTGTTATTTACATGTGTTACTAATATTGCTACGGGGGTCAATTACGTGATAAAACATACCTCCATACAAAATCTCATCCACTATGGACTGATGAAAATTTGGTTGACTAATACTGTCCAAGGTCATCACCCTATTTAACTAAAACAATTTTTTATTTTTTTATTTTTCAAAAAAAAACTTCTCTTTAAAGTTCAGTATTTTCCAAACGAGGCTCAAAAAGTAAAAGTGGTAAGAGAAACCTCAACTTTATTTTAGGAGCTCTGTCTAACGATATCAGAATAATACAGAAGAATACTTCAGGAATCTAATAATTTTTTTTTATTACTTATACGAGAGAAGTACTAACTTGGCGCACACATTTCTGTACACAAAATAGCTGTTTGCCCACTGTACTCTTCCCGCATACTTTTTTGCGTGCGGAAAGTAACTTTACACACGCAAATTGACAATAAAACACGCAAAATTTAATCAAAACACGCAAAACCGCCTCTTAATTTTTCATTTAATAAATATTTCATAATTATTTCTATAGAAACCACTAACAAAGTAATTTAAACGATAATTAATTCAGAACAAAAGACGAACACTTAAAAATATTATTTTAAAAAGTAATAAAAATGTCAAAAATAGTAATAATAATAGAAAAAAGTATTTGAAATTCGTAATAAAAATAGTATGTGCAACTCGTGCGGGATTGTCGATTGCCCACTCGAGCGAAGTTGAGCGCACTCACTACGATCGTGCGCTCAACTTCGCTCTCGTGGGCAATCGACAATTTGCCGCACTTATTGCACAATATACTATTCCAAACGAGACTCTGAAATGAAAAGTGGTAAGAGAAACCTCAGTTTTAATTTACGAACACTTTCTAACAATTGCCCACGCGATGTGATACGTAGGAAAAAATTTTCATCCCCTCTTCCCAATAAAGAAATTTTTTTTAACACTATTGAAATCTGCACATCCAAATGATAAAACATTTTTTCCGTGTCATTTGTCTTTCGGAATCCTAAAAATGAATATGGTAACACTCAAAGACAATTCCTTTTACATTTAATTATCCGAGAAACAGACGCTTTCTTAATTAGGCAAACTCTCCACAATTGTTATAAAAGTAATATTCAAACCTATTTTATAAATACCTCCATCCCTCCTCCTGGTAAACCGAACTTTATTCATCGGTAGTTTGGTCGGTAATACAGATATTTAATTTATTCAGCATGCATTATAAATAACATACTTGATTATAATATTGTACCTACTTGTGCTCTTATCAGACCGTAGTTATTTTGTGCGCTTCGACAGCCGGTTAATTTCCCGTGCAACGCCACCGTGTGTCGGTTCAGCGTTCCTGGAACGAACAGACGTTGTGCTACGTACTATAAATAGTATGTTGCTTACAATTTTTTTTTTAATCCACTTTTAATATAATTATGCCGGAGAGAAATGTTGAATGCATTGTAGGTACCCCAAGGTATTTATATCATCTACCTGTACCCGGCTCTAGTAGCGAAACTGCTTAGACTCTCCAGGATGACTGGAAAATATATTACAAAATAGATTTTCTTAAGGAGTTGGTAGACGGATCAGAGACGTACTGGCGATATTTTCATGCCAATAAATATTTTTTATTACTCATGCGGGAGAAGTACTAACTTGGCGCACATATTTCTGTACGCAAAATGGCTGTTTGCCAACTGTACTCTTCCCGCATACTTTTTTGCGTGTGGAAAGTAACTTTCCACACGCAAATTGACAATAAAACACGCAAAATTTAATCAAAACACGCAAAGCCGCCTCTTAATTTTTCATTTAATAAATATTTCATAATTATTTCTATAGAAACCACCAACAAAGTAATTTAAACCATAATTAATTCAGAAAAAAAAAGACGAACACTCAAAAATATTATTTTAAACAGTAATATAAATGTCAAAAATAATGATAATAATAAAAAAAGTATGTGAAATTCGTAATAAAAAATAGTATGTGCAACTCGTGCGGGATTGTCGATTGCCCTACTCAAGCGAATGAGCGCACTCACTACGTTCGTGCGCTCAACTTCGCTTTCGTGGGCAATCGACAATTTCCCGCACTTATTGCACAATATACTATTTTAAGCGGGACCACTAGTGTGACCGCTTTTAAAAAAGGTAATTTTTGGGAATTTTTTTAAAGAAAACTACCGTATGAAATGTTTTAATATTTTAACGATATATTCGTTGATATATAATAAATTCGTGATAAAATTTTTGGATCAAAAAATTAGAAATTCAGGGGAGTTATTCGCGATCTCCCAAGACTCCAAAAAAAAAGTTCCCCCACTGTTGCAGTGATAGCGACCTTCACAGTGCCTGAAATCAAAAAAAACCAAAAAGTCTATTAAACTAGAAGGTATTGCCCGTACTGTGAACCTCAATCGAAGAAATTTAACAAAATGGCGGAGTTTTTTTAAAAAAAGTTTCAAAATTTGCGCGAAAATTTGATTATTTATGGCCTGCAAAAATTACATTTATTATTCGATCGGAAAACACAAAATACAGAAACTGCAATTAGAATCAACTCGATCGGATGATTTGTCTTCCAGTTATAACTGCAGCAAATTTGAAAAATGTAGTTTTTGTATATTTTACCTTTTAGTTTTAATCACTGAGAATTTTTAGTAAAATTATTTGTGATGTACTCACCATAACGGTGATAGTAAAACTAAATGAGTGGTTTAAATGTGCCAGGATCTAGCTTCTTCACAACATATTACGGGCAGCGACGACCAGAAACTCCCGAACTATCAACCTTTATACATTTTTCAATACCTCAGAGTTAACAATGAAAATCAGAATCCGCTCTTCGGATGGCTGTAACTCAAAAACTATTTGGGATATGCACTTGAAATTGTAATATGTTATTTTTAAAGGTATAGACTACCGAAATATGCAAAAAAAATTTTAGAATTTTTTTAAAACGTCACACTAGTAGTCCCCCTTAACATTACAAGTCGACTTTCGAGATTCGCTCCATCGCGCTAGGAACAACTGCAATTTTTTCAAAGGAAAACAAGATCGTCCCAAAACAAAGAAAAAATGGAAGAAAAGGGAGTCTTAATCTACTTAACTAGTTTAAATCTACTTGACATTCCAGACTGTGTCAGTCCTTATTCAACCGGTTCAAGCTTCCAAAATATTGAGTTTACGGCTTTTTGGACAACTGTGTTTGTTGATTTGTTTTGAGTAAATGAGTGTATTATACTTTACGTAATCGCCCAATTTGTTGTAGAATATTGTGTGTCCTAAAATTTGCTCTCCTAATGTCCTTGAAATCCTTTACTGTCATATCGAGAAATATGGAATACAACAGAGAGGATATACCCAATTTGGAATTACATTTTTGGGTGTCAATATGTTTTTTATATCTGATTTTAACAGTTTGACCGGTTTGCCCTACATAGTAAGCGTTGCAATCTATACAGTCTAAATAACAAAATGATACATTTTTTTTAGATTAGATTTTCATGCCAAAGAAAACATTTTGTTTCGTCCGTTTCTTTCTCATCGCGCCAATAAGTAAATTTTAACATATAAATCGACTTTCAATATTCGCGCCATCGCGTTCGTAAGAATAACTGCAATTTTTTCAAAAAATCCCTCTTCAAAGAAATTTTTGAAGAAGACAAAATTGTCCCAAAACCGAGAAACAATGGACGAAAAGGGAGACGTAATAAAAGAAATTTGTTTAAATCTACTTGACATTCCAGACTCTGTCAGTCCTTAATCAACCTATTCAAGCTTCCAGAATGTTGAGTTTACGGCTTTTTGAACAACTGTGTTTGTTGATTTATTTTGAGCAAATGAGTGGATGAATGTAAAATCCGAAAGCAGCTCCGTTATACTTTACGTAATCGCCCAATTCCTCATAAAATGTTGTCTGATGTCCTCGAAATTCAGCGTTGGAAATCCTTGATACTTATATATCAAGAAATATGGGACACACCAGAGAGGATACACCAAAATTGGAATTATATTTTTGGGTGTCAGGATGTTCTTTATATCTGATTTTAACTGTTCGACCAGTTTGGCCTACATAGGAAGCGTTGCAATCTATACAATCTAATTAATGACAAAACCCCACGCTTTTCTTTCTCAATACGACTCTGAACATTCCCGTAGTTCCCCTAAAATTTCTTTTTATCTCAAAACAACGGGACAAACCAACATTATTACCACCCCCCGTCAAAGAAAAAAAAGACAACTAATGTTCAGCAATATTTTTTTTGTTTCTTGAAATGAACAAAAAATGTGCGTAATATTGTCGGTAGGTAGTGATGGCATCGCGCTATACCCCCCCTCCCCCACCTCTGGAACACCCATCACTGCTCCATCGGTTGGTTGGTTAGTGTTTGAACACACGTTCACTAAATAAATTGTTGGTAACATCTTTTGATGTGTAACGGATGCTGTTACGTTACATCTTCGTCTTCTTAACTAACTCACTAACAATTTGACCCCCACCAGTCCAAAGATGGGGGTGGTGAGGGTGTATGATTATTTTCTTCTCTTGTTTACTCGCTATGTCTACATCGTCATCAACCGAATGAAGTTTGTTTATCATATATAATATCTGAAAATGTATATTTGCAAGAATTTCCGGCTTGATGGCGCGGGAATTTAAAGGGGAACACCTCTAGCTGAAAGAAAGGAGATTGTAATTATATGAGATCGTAACATGAGACGATCTTTTTTACCAGAAACAACAGATTATCAAGATAAGTACAGTTGGCAACGTGAAAACCGTGACAAGTATGTCCACCAAGAATATGTTCGAGTATTGTGTCGTAAACATTCTGTAGTGTAGATAATTTTTGATTTCCAGATCCAAGTCAATCCATAGTTACTTATATTCAGTCTCTACAGTTTGTCTGGTGGAAATTTAAAAAAATTTTCAAGTATTTTAAATTTTATCGCTAATTGATGTTAGGTCCCTTCAAAAGAGTGTAGTTTCGAGATAAAAATGCTTTTAAAGATTTTCGTTTGTCATTCTTCGATAGCCCACGACTTTATCCGCGTAGAACTGTCTCAGTTTGTGGTTATAATACTTCGAGATTCTGTAGAAAAGCACAAAGAACGATTCTAAAGTAGCTATATTCGTATTTTAATAGTTTATCTAATTTCCACACCTTGAGACCTTTTGATAGATATCCATTTTGCTAGTTTTAGGGACACTTTAGTTTGAAACACGCTTGAGATCACAGAATCCTAAAATAATCTCGGTAAAACTTGAACAAAATTTGGTGGAAATTGATCTAGCTGTTTATTTTGGGACCATTTTAAAGCGGCAAATCCCTGAAAGACAATTTCCACCGCATGTTTTTAAATAAAATTTCGTCGTGATTTTTGTGTCCTCAGTACCCTTGGAACTAATTTTGATCTCACGTTCGTTTTTCTCGAAATTTCCAACCAAAGTTTCGGTAAAGATTAGTACAACTGTTTATTTTGAGTACTTTTAGGTAGATATCAGAACTTTGGCCAATAATTTTAACCTGTCCATTAATCGTATTTCTGCAAAACCCGAAGACTTTACGGGGTAATTTGAACTTTTAGTATATACACTATGTTAGAATTAACAGACTGACGAACTTGCAGACCATATTTCTGGAATTTTCAGAAAAGCTTAGACCAAACAACAATCTTTAATTACATGAAAATTTTAACCTGGATGATCGCATTTCCCAGCGTCATCTGTACCTATATATTTACCAAAACAAAAATGTAACATGATATTCCTTTAGAAAACGTTTATATTTCTTCGTGTGTTCAACCAAGAAAAGAGAGGGGGGAGAGATAGTGATTCCACAGCCCTATAGTTTTGATACAACACAAGCTTATTGCAGTAGATACCAGACTAAAATAAACATGGTATATGGCTTTCATTACACTCGCATCATAATTCAAGTTACATACTTACAGCAGACAGACGGACAGACAGACGGACGGACTATTCGACTGGCTCGTGTACACCTTAATTACTATGTACAACGCATGGGCACGTGGAAGCAAGACGTGGCGGGGTGAGCACCACTTAATTTTTTTTTTTATTTATACTAATGATAGGACAGCAAAAATATAATCAGGGGTTGTTTACATTTATGTTATTTATTAATTTGCTTTGCATTGAATGCAAAGTTATAAATATTGTTTGTAAAATAATTCTATTAATCAGTAATACACTTGACATGAATTATTTACTTTGTGCATTGTAATTATTAATTAACTCTGGCTTGGAGGTGAATTATAGCAAAAGATGAAGATAAAGTATGTATTGGTTACACAGATACAGCTGACTCTCGTTATGAGTCTGCCGATTTATATTTCTACTATGAACATTCCCCCTCCATGACCGAAAAAAGTTCATTTCAGTCTCTCGTTAAGACCGGAACATTGGTGTTGATGCCTAATAGTGCAACTCATAAATCATCCTGTCAGAATGTTTTTATTAACTAAAATAATTTTTTTTATAGGTCCGTGTTTACATAATACATGTGTAGTTGACCAAAACAAGTTTTGTTCGTTCATCGCGCGGATTATATTGCAAACTTTGTTTGGCTAACAATATTATTTACAATTTCTACAAAAAATTAAAAAAAAGTTTTTAAAGAAAATATGTGTTGACAGTATCGTTCAAACTCCTGTCACACAAACTATAGAACGCATTTAGAAAATATTAGTAAACGTATTTATTAAAAATAGGTAGATTTTGTGCCGCTTCTTACGAATGTTAATACTACACTAAACGTCCGGGCTATTTGATTATAAATAAGTACACATTCACACGCTTGAAAAGTAGGGGAAGTGTGAGTTATAAGTGGGGATACAGGAATTCTTAGAATTATATTCTCCTATAGCTCCGTAAGCGGACTCATAACCAAAGTCGACTGTATTAAAAAAAAAAATAACAACATGTAAACAAATCTTATCCAAACAAATCATTAGACATATACAGGGTGGAATTTTATTAACTCTCACACCTTTCAGTGAATTTTGATAAAATTTCATCCGATGATTTAGAACGGGATTTATTGCAAACAACATAGCTTTTTGTAAAATAATATTTATAAAGACTTTAATTAGTAATCTGCTTGAATAACATACAGTTTTTCTCATAAATAACAAATGATGCGTGATGTATTAATTTTGTGTTCTAAAATAAGTATATTATTTTATCAAAGAAGCTATGTTGTTTCCAACAAATTCCGTTCTACATCATCGTAAAATTTTATCAAAATTCACCAAAACGGATAAAGAGGTAATAAGTTAATAATTCTACCCGGTATATGTACCGTAAAACCGTCTAGACCTGGACAAGGGGTCTAGATCCGGACACTTTGCACCAATCTTCAAAGTAAGTAGTTTCTACATTAACCTGCTACAATAAACATTTGTTCCTAATTCAAATCACCTCCATGAAGTTTAATTTTAAAAAAATTTCTGTTTTGATGACGTCACCAAGTTTACTGTAATATTTCTATTCACTCCTTCGCTTCATTTGAAAATAAATTATAAATTTTTAATTTTTGTTTACAGCTTATTGTGTAACATAATTTTCATAAAATTAACATTTATTTTATTTTGTTTGTTATTTAATGAATGTATTCGCAATTAAAATTAATTTATTTCTAAATTGATGAATTTATGTGTTCATTTAAACGTTCACCCATTGAATGATGTTTACCCCGCCTCACATCTGTGCAACCGCATCCACCCATCCAAAAAAAAAAAAAAAATAAAATAAAATAAAATAAACTGGAGTATCAGTATTTATTATATATTTTTGAAAAAAAAAATTATTTTAAAATAACCACTTTTAACTCTACCCACAAATTACTCAATATATATTAATTGAAAATTGTTTATTTTGTTAAAATATCAAAAAACATTTTGTGGAAAATAAAAATAGTTTTATTTAGAATTTTTCGATATAAATTATTAAAAATTTCAATACGTATATTTCATCATAAATATCATTGCCATCTTGTACATGTTACTATGCGGGTCAAGCACATGATTATTGAATTGTCTATATCTGTTACAATTATCGACCCAAATGAAAGTAAAAAAAGTTTTCTTTTAAGGAATTCCCCCCTAATTCATAGGGAACCCCAATTCTGATTTTAGTTTAACGAATAGATGGACCAACAGACCGGCATCTATCGAAAATACCGCAGATTTTAAATTTCTTGCTTAATTGTTTGCTACGGATCCCTAAAAATTAACAACTAAACTAAACCTAAAAAAAATACGCTGCCAATGGGGTGCGGCACACAGCTTCCTCGTACTCGTAAAAGACTTTAAAACAGTATTCTACCAAATATATATTCCGTGAAATTATACTTTTTTCACCTTAAAGTTCATAAAAAATTGTTGTAACTCAAAATACTTAAAGGGCTAAATTATAAAATAATAGCAGAAATATTTTAGAAACTAAACCTCAATATACCTTAAAAATTTGAGCGAAGTGGGACTAGCAGTAAATAAGATATTGACATTTAATGGGATTTGATGGTAGCGCCGTGGAAACTATTACTCCGAATGCAATGAAATTTGTTTGGGGCCATCTAGGAACCAGATCGCATAATTTCTGACAATTTCAGAAAAAGGAATTGAATAGTTCAGAAGTTATACCACTTGGTGCAATTTAGTATATTAACGGAATGACATGGTAGCGGCGTAGCTACCGTTACTCCGATTTCCATTAAATTCATACGGAACCATCTAGGAATTTCATTAAAAACAATCGAATAATTCAGAAGTTATGCCCCTTGGTGCAAACTGGCGACACACAGACGGACAGACAGACACCAAACCAAAATTGTTCAGGAAGCTCTAAAACGTAAAATGTGCGTAAAAAATTTTATTTTGGAGGCAAAAAAATATTTTATTTTTCAAAAGTGATCACAATGCTTCCGCTACTTTAGTCGTCTTGGAAGCAATAGTTTAAAGTAATGTGACATCAATAATACTAATGTGGACAATACAATAAGTTGAAGAGTAGTAAATTATTAAATCGCATAGCAACCTGATCAGTATATCTCCAATTCAAATTATTACATATTGCAGATATTATCTCTTATTTGTTTTGAAGAAAATTACACCATCTAGCGTAAGATTAGAAACTATCATTTGGAAATCATACATATATAATTATTGTAGTTCATTAAAACATAGTTGTAATAATAATTCTTGTTTTATAGTGGCAGGTTTCGTTCATATTTAAATAGCTAGTAGAGCGTTGTTCTGTGATATTATTATAAACCACTAGATTCACTGTTTGCTACACTAGTCATTATATGTATATATGATATGTACAGTAAACATATAATTGTTCGGGTAGTCTACATATAAAAATCTGGCGTTCGTAACGTGCAATATTGTACAATTTATACCGCTTCTGATTTAATCTGTTATTGTTCGTCATAGGGTTCACGTCGTACTTAGTATCATTGTCTTTTGATTGTCTTTATTTATAACATACGTTATAGACAACTTTTATGAAAAGTATAAAAAATCATAAAAATACATTCACATATACGAATATTTGAATATTTTTACTTAAAATTCGTTAAAATATGTACACTGACTTGATTATCGTTGACGTATTTACAAATTTTATATCCATTTGTATTTTATGTGTATAATATTCGTGCCACAGTATAAATAAAAGATTATTACCGTAGGCAGTAGCGAAACGCACTTTCTATCCTTTTTTGATATAAGTACAAACAATTATGTATGTCCTTTTTTACTTATGTGATTGTATGTGATTGTACATGTGAGATTGAGGGTTGATAATGGTCATGTTAAATTATATGGACAACTAGATGCAACTTTCTTCAAAATGAATTGAGCAAACGCGAAATTGATGACAGTATTCAACACGAGAATTTAGGTCGTCACGACCTATTAGCACCAAGCACTGTCAAAATCGAAAATATTAACTGAATTATTATAAAATATTAATATTTATTTATTATTTAACGTATTTGTACATAAGCATCCAAATTATAATAATACTTACAAATTTGCAAAAAACGGCACTCAGAAAAAACATAAATTGAAATTTTGTTTTGAATGATTTAAACAAAATTTAGCAGCACAAGAGTTATCACCAGACATTTTAAACCACCATAATAATTAAATACATATCAGAAATATCTTACGGATCACAAGACACACTAAAATTGCAAGAAAATATCAAAAATAACTAATGACAAGCTTTAAATAAAAAAATTTAATGACAGTTAAAATTCCACTGCCATCGTTAAAAATTTTAAAAAGTCAGTGAATCTTAGATAAAATTAAATAATTAACATAATTATCAACTGTAAATTTTCACAAAATAATTTGACCGGCAAATTTATTTTTCTAAATTAAATTTACTTTAGTGATGATATTTTCACTGTATTAGTATGCATAGTGTTATGTATTATTTAGGTACATAATATGGATAACCCTTTGGAATTTTTGAATTCCAAATGACACTCTTACATCATCTCGTTTCGTAACTGTTTGTGAAACAAACTATTATCTAAACTGTGTTCATACTATATCACAAGGTGCAAAACCACAAAAAATTCATATATTTTAAAACTTTTTTTTTTTTTAAATTATGATGTATTTTGTTAAAAGAAACACAACCCGATTACTTTTTTATATGTAAAGTTTATTATTTTATTTTTAATTGTTGGTTGTTGGTCAACCATGACAGTATATGCTGTATATATGCAAGCTGCGTAGTCGTTCATCACGATATAACGCTAATACATTCCCATGTTTGTGTAGATACAATGATGCATTTTGTTGTATGTATCATAAACGTTTAGTAGAGGTAGCGGTGTCCACGTCATATGCCAGTGACAGCGGGCACCGTAGTTATAAAATAAAAAATTGGGACCTATATATCTATGGTTACTGCGATTCTAGTAAGGTCACTGTAATCTTGTACCAAGAGTAGTAAGGTCATAGTAATTCTGTACCAAAAGTAGTAAGGTCACATTAATTCTGTACCAAAAGTAGTAAGGTCACAGTAATTCTGTACCAAAAGTAGTAAGGTCACAGTAATTCTGTACTAAAAGTAGTAAGGTCACAGTAATTCTGTACCAAAAGTAGTAAGGTCACATTAATTCTGTACCAAAAGTAGTACGGTCACATTAATTCTGTATCAAAGGTAGTAAGGTCACAGTAATTCTGTACGGAAAGTAGTAAGGTCATAGTAATTCTGTACCAAAAGTAGTAAGGTCACATTAATTCTGTACCAAAAGTAGTAAGGTCACAGTAATTCTGTACCAAAAGTAGTAAGGTCACAGTAATTCTGTACCAAAAGTAGTAAGGTCACAGTAATTCTGTACCAAAAGTAGTAAGGTCACATTAATTCTGTACCAAAAGTAGTACGGTCACATTAATTCTGTACCAAAAGTAGTAAGGTCATAGTAATTCTGTATCAAAAGTAGTAAGGTTAAAGTGATTCTGTACCAATAGTAGTAAGGTCATAGTAATTCTGTATCAAAAGAAGTAAGGTCACAGTAATTCTGTACCAAAAGTAGTAAGGTCACAGTAATTCTATACCAAAAGTAGTAAGGTTACAGTAATTCTGTACCAAAAGTATAAGATCACAGTAATTCTATATCAAAATATTTGCGAAAACGAAATATGAATCGCATATGAATATGCGTTTTTTTATACAAAAAAATTTAACTTACAAGGTTATGACTTCCGCTACATTGCTTATTTTTCAAAAATTGACCTACCAGATTTGACACTTTAATAACCACCGATATGCAACTGATAGGTACAAGAACTCTTTCATCAAGTGCGTATCGTACTACACTACATCAATTAGAGTTCCGTGGTAACATTTGTGATCACAGCTCATTTTATAGAAATATTGTTCCAAAAATTGGATTACTGCTGTATTTCCTTACGTCATATACTTACTTATTGTTACATAATCATCATTAGCTATGCAAAAGTTTAAGGAAATATTACACTGAGTTTGTCAGTGGATAATACTATGTACTTATATGTAGTAAGTATTAGTGTATTTTAGTACATATCGTGCACACATAGGTGGTGTTGGTGTAGTAATATAATTCCTCATATGAATCCTTTAAATCATTCACATCGTGGCGGTGTAATCTCAAGTTTATGAACATGCATGTTTCTTAACCCGTCATCTATGTACTTTGTTCTATATTTAAATCGTAGATACATATATACATATATAAATTTTAACGTTAACCCATACCAACCCAAGCACATACGTTAAGATTTATTAATTTATAGGATATATATAGGCTGGGTCAAAGATTAAATTATGCATTGAAGTTTGAAATTTCTATTGGATTAATTGTCAAGTAATAGATGATTTTTAAGAAACTGCTGCTGGATATAGTCATCGCCAGAAATTTTCCAGAAAGCTGTAAGTATCTCAGTTAAAAATGGTCCTACAGTTATTTGGAAAGAAATTTTTTTCTACTCCTGTTGCAGAACACATTCATTACATATCCGTTAATTGTTGAGAAAGTTGTAGGTATTATTCAAAAGTGTGGAGGAACAATCATTACACAATACCGTATTAAGCATTATTCAATGGGCTTGCGATTGATTTGTAAATAATATAAGTTTTGATTTCATATATGTTGCGTAGTAACGTGTAAGTAAACAAAACAATTTGAATTTTATTTTGATCGTTTCCATAGATACATATACGAACATTTAATGAAATTAGAGATAGATTAAAAATTTTATTCTTTTAATTTAAAATTTATATTCAATTTTATTTAAATCAAAAATGAAAAATGTCGTAGAAAAGTTATAGTATTCTACTCTCTTGCAGTGGCTATTAATCACTCAGATGCATTACGACACTCGCCTCGTAAACTCGACTCGTGTCACAATTTCATTAGCAACTTGTTGAATAATATACTATTGAAAATTTTTGTCTGCTTTATAATCATTTTTAAAATTGTCACAAAAAAATATACTCACATTAAAATGTGTAAACATTCATGTTAGTCGATGATTGTAATCAAGTCCTCAGCGTAAGTGTAGAAAATTGTAACTAGTGGTGAGCCCAGAGTGTGCCCGACACGGCTTAAGACATGTAGTCAGTCGGTATCCGTCACCGAACACACAGTGCATTTATAATACATTGTTAGACATTGTTACTTGAATTGAACAGGTTGGTCTGTCCCATAATAGATGTTTTGTAGTAGTGTGTATGAATACGCACACTACTACAAAACACCAAACCAACACCATTGCAAACAGTGTGTACGTACACACCATAGTGGGGAGATTTTACGTCACCCACTGGTGACAAGTGGAACAGTTTGATAGATATTCTAGTTTGATCCCTTGATTGTAATAATTAAATAATAAAAATGATCCCAAGTCAGGTAAGATTTGAACGATCCGAGAGGAGGGTATTGGTCTAGCTTCTCGCCTCCTTCCAAGTTTGATCGAAGCGGACTCAAGCTAGTGTAATGTTACCAAATCTGAATTTGCTCTAGTCCAACGCACCTGTGATATTTCTGAAGAAAATTAGACCTACAGCAGTTGAAAGGAGAGTTTTGAAAAAATTGTTCTCTTAATAATTTAAAGAAATAATCAAAAACGGTCAATCGACCAGACAATTTTTCTTCTGTTTGCCATTGACTATTGTTCTGTACCACCCTATATCAAAAAATAATCTCATTTGATATCATACACGTTCATATCTGTAAAACTTGCAATATATTTATAACATAGTAACATATACATGGTACCATAATATATATGATAATATAAATATTCCTCTGTATTATAAAATTCAACAGCTTGTAACATTTTGCTTAAAATATAATCTCGAATTCATCGCTAACAATTTCTTCAGTCATTCACTTGTAATAATTTATGAGTACCTACTTATATTTAGTAGTACTTTACCCACGGTACCTTATACTTTTACAGTTTTTCCGGTTATTTAACAGAACAAAGAAGTGTTTGGCGGTTTATTTGATATTTTGTTCCGTGTTATGTATACGTTTTCTTGTATTACTGTAAAGGATTAACCACCTTAAAGTAGTTGCTGCGAGACAGTGAGGTACAAAAGTGTATCTCAGCGAAAAAATTTTCATTTATCAAAAATTAATTGATGTATTAACATCCTTCAGTTATTATATTTGTATACCACTTGTTTTTTTTAATTTCCGCATACTTATGTTGTGGCAATATAAAAGTATTGTTGAAAAAGCGTTGTAAAAACGTTGTGAAATGATGTTTATAAATTATATTTTAAAAATGGCTTGGTGAATAATTGTTATTTCTTATTAAATTCCTTTGACACGTTTTCATTTTATTCCAAAAAAAGTGTAAAGTAAGAGCCCGTGTTAAAATTACAAACTTTGAAATCATTTTTCTCAAGTAGTAGTCAATTTTAATCGGAATAGCTTCGTATTATTAGTATTGAATTAAATAAATATCTATAGAAATTTCGTTAAAATCGTTTGAAAATAGTATATTGTGCAATAAGTGCGGGAAATTGTCTATTGCCCACGAAGGCGAAGCACATACGCTTGAGTGGGGCAATCGACAATCCCGCACGAGTTGCACATACTATTTTTTATTACGAATTTCACATACTTTTTTCTATTATCACTATTTTTGACATTTTTATTACTTTTTAAAATAATATTTTTAAGTGTTCGTCTTTTTTTTCTGAATTACGATAATTATCGTTTAAACTAGTTTGTTGGTAATTTCTATAGAAATAATTATGAAATATTTATTAAATGAAAAATTAAGAGGCGGCTTTGCGTGTTTTGATTAAATTTTGCGTGTTTTATTGTCAATTTGCGTGTGGAAGGTTACTTTCCACACGCAAAAAAGTATGCGGGAAGAGTACAGTGGGCAAACAGCTTTTGTGCGGACAGAAATGTGTGCTTAGTAGAAATTAGTACTTCTCCCGCATGAGTAATAAAAAATTATTTTATCGACCAGCTCTACCTTAAGGAGGAATACAGGAGGGGTCCATTTAAAAACAAAAAACCATTATTGTAATCAAATTAGACTAGAGTGTTCAAAGTGAAAAAAGGATAATGTTAAAGCCTTTAAAAAAAATGTGACTCCCTTTTAATTTGAGAGTTGGATCCGCCCCTGTATGGGAGACTATGTGCCCACGTACTATGCGCCCTCGCACTTGACCGAATTTTTTTTTCTTTGAATATCTTTACAAATAAGTTTTTTTTTCTTTTAGAAGAAACAAAATAATTTGCTGGTATTATATTTCAAACAATATAAATTCGTTAAGAAACAAATAGGGATTAATTAATCAAAAATAGTTGGGAGTTTTTTCGCTCCTTTTTCCTTTTTGAATGTATCAAATTTATTTTTGTTGTCGAAGGGAACATATCGAAGGAACACGTGGCGCTGATGCACGATATAAATAGAAGGGACGGGAAACTTTTTTTTTCGTATCCTGGAGGTTGTGTGTGTGTGTTCAGTATATAAAAAGAATAAAAGTTATTTTGATAAATAGATGGGTAATTTTCTTTATATATTTCAAAACACATCCTTTCTCTTCATCCGGGGCCGCGTTAAATCAATTTTTCAATCATGTCTGCTCAATTATCTTCTTACATAAATGCGATGATACACGTCAAGTCCGAAATTGGTAATGTGTCTACGTGATTGGATGTTGGTTTTTCATCTATATTTACTTCCAATTTCAGATTTTACGTGTGTTACTGATTAAAGTTTTTCATATCATTTCAGGAGATAATACAGGAGTTTTGAGTATACTTTTTACATTGTAGTATAAAAATAGTTCAGGGAGGAGTTCAAATAAAAAAGCAACTTTTTTATTTATGATTATTTTGCTTGTTGAAATTTTTTTCAAATTAGGGATGGTTTCAGATAGAAAATTTTGTTTTTGAAACGTTCATTACTCTTCCCTGTCGGGGGAGGGGGCCCTTTTTCCCAAGTTTTTAAGCGTTTACAAGAAACTCCATATCTCAAAAAGTAATGAATATTTTTTAAATATTTTTTTTTTATTATTTTATTCGTAAAGGACCTGTCCATAAAGCTGAGTATGCGTTTCAGGTAATTTTAAAAATTAACTATAAAATTGTAATCCCAAAGTTCTAAAAATTATAAAACCCAATTTTTTATTTAAAAAAAATGTTTAAAAATAGTTACAATTGTTCAAATGGAAAAAGCAAAATCCACTTGATGCGCAACATGTTTATGAACAAAATTTAAAAAAATTAAGTTCTATCTTTTCTAGAACTTGAGATATGATTTTCCTTGTCGTGAAAAACGCAACTTTTGGGAAACGGTAAAAAACAAAAATAATAACAAAAGAAGCGGTTTACTCACTGTTTATTAAAACGTCTACAAAGGCATACAAATAAAAGAACATAATCTCAGTGCATACTATAACTCGTGTACACACCAAAACTAAATATTGCTGATCAAATCGCTAGGGGGGGGGCGTTATCTGCAAAGGACCAGCAACTTGGCTGTGCAGCGGGTCACATATAAATCTTTTTCTACCTGAAAAAAATTTTTTTGGCCATGTTTTATATATCACCGTGTTTGTAAAGAACCACAGAACAAAATAAAAAAAAAAACGAGATTCGAAAAAAATTAGTTTATTAGCCGTTTCTGGCGTGAACTCCCCCTTAAATATAATCGATAATGTTACTATGAGCATCAGTTACGTGGTAATTTGGGTCACCTATATCTTCCTAAAAAAAAAAGATTTTTTCGAATAAATTCCAATATTTCTCCAAATCATTCCTCTGTTTCATTTTTCTTTACTTCACTGGCGAAAATTTGATTATCGTTATCGCCGAGAGTTACCGACATAACTTTTCAAGTATCAGAATTTGTATTTCTTCGAATCTTTCGAACCGACGGAACGGTTGAAAATTTTCAGGGAAATAAATCAAAAAAGCCTTTCTTTGAAGCTCAATATTTCGAAAATGGAGCTTAAAAATGAAAAATGGAATCCACTCGGGAAAAGTATTTCAAGAAACTCGGAAGAAAGTGTTGTCTTTACACGGAGAGAAAATTCCTATAAAAATTACTGTGCTCATACTAGAATCGACGTGTAACAGGCGAACATATCCAATTTTTGTACGGTAAAATTATAAAAATTATAGTTATATTATTGTAATTTTTATAATTTTACCGTACAAAAATTGGATATGTTCGCCTGTTACACGTCGATTGTAGTATGAGCACAGTAATTTTTATAGGAATTTTCTCTCCGTGTATTATTAATTGGAATATACACCTATAGCAACAACATTTAAAATTTCATATTTATAAACCTAAATTTTTCTTCGGCACCCTAAAACGATAAAATCAATTTTTATCTTTTATCTAACAAAGATTGGAAAAAAATCTTTTTTTTAGTGGAAAATGATTAATAAATACAAAAGACTACTGGCTTAATAGAACCGGGACAAAATGAAAAAAGTGGTTGATATTAATGCCCCCTATTTACGAATAAAATGAAGTATATTAGTTATAGAAGACGATCTGTATTTTTATCTTTTTTTTTTTTTTATTAATACACAGGAAATAGGAGTGCTGAAATAATTTATCTTTTACATGTTGAAATATTTTTATTAGAAAATGTTTCTTTTCTGTATACAGTGGAGAGAAAAAATTGAAAAATTTAATGAAAATATACGACATACTTTCTCCTTTGTGTTCTTTTGTTTTCATCGTTTCCATTTTTTAGCCTAGGCAAATAAAATTTTACAATATGCAGTCAGGTAATATTAACAATCATTTGTGATATTTAGGTATTTATGATACTTTGCTCGGAATGCTTCTCTATAGTAGAATCACACGAGGTCCCGTCATCATGAATAAATTATCATCACTTTTAATAAATTTTTCATATAACATCTATCTGGTACTGTAAATAGTTATCGACGTAGATATCAAAACAGCGATTTTTAGAATTTTTGTTTCTGTGTCTGTCTGTTTGTCTGTCTGTTCACGCATCACGCAAAAACTATTGGACGAATTTTAATGAAATTTGGTGTGATGATAACTTATTACCTGGGTCAACATCTAAAATACTTTTTACTCCGGGAAAATGTCTCATTCGCACGAGAAAATGGAAAAACCATTTTGAGCATGTGCACACATTAGGCAAAAACTATTGGACCGATTTTAATAAAATTTGGTATGGTGATAACCTATTACCTGGGGCAACATTTAAGGTACTTTTTGCTCCGGGAAAATGCCTCATTCCCACGGGAAAACAGAAAAACCATTTTGTGCATGTACACGCATTACGCAAAAACTATTGGACGGATTTTGATGAAATTTGGTGTGGTGATAGCTTATTACTTGGGTCAACATTTAAGATACCTTTTACTCCGGGAAAATGTTCCATTCCCAGGGAAAAATTTAAAAATCGTTATGAACATGTGCACATATTACGCAAAAACTATTTGCTGAAATTTGGTGTGGTGATAACTTATTACTTGGGTCAACATTTTAGATACTTTTTGCTCCGGAAAAATTCCTCATTCCCACGGAAAAATAGAGAAACCAAAAATTATTATTCTTTGCAAGTTCTGTATAATTATTACACTTAATACATAATATATACTTCTCATTGAGTTTGTAACAATGCTTTGCGCGAGCGACGTCGCGGGTATGGCTAGTTTAATAATTATTTATGCCGAATTGAAGAAATAAATGTGTAATTAATCTATGTGGTCGTTATAATTGACATTGCTTACTTTTTATTACAGAATGATTTTAACTTTACAAACACCACTCTAACAGTTACACCCCCCCCCCCCCCCAAACTTCACCCAATTTTCTTTTTATCCCACTTCGTAATTTTCCATTTTCCTTTTTATTATATCGACCAAACGTAAACGAAGGCACTCGAGTGATAAAAATTATAAAATAAAATACTACAGTAAAACTTTCTAAAACAAATGTAAACATTATTTTTATTTAAGGTATATAGGTACAGTATACCTACATCCTGGTATCATAATTTAAACACATACCAACTCTCTTTTTATTGTCACATCGCCCTGTTCCGCGCACGTCCCCCACCCGTCCAGCACACATCCAAAGTAGTAGTCATGATTCGCTCGACTGGGTACACAAAAAACTTAAAACTGCTGATGCGGGCACTTTCTTTGTCCTCCTGCTGTATATCCTGTACCTTGTACGTGAAACGTGTGTCTACAATTTACGTTTGAATTATCCTTTTTTACGCTGTGTATAAGGCGGCAATGGTTGCGGTACCGTACAGGTGCAAGCAACAGGAACCATTGTAAAATTTACACATTTAATTAATAATACAAGGTGTATGGTAGAATTTGTGTAGACAACATTTAAATTAATAATTTTTGTTGAAACAGCCGGAAATTTGATGTGGTACGACCTTAAGGCAGTATTTCTATGTGACATGACGATTAAAAATTTTCGATTTTTTTTTATTTTTTGCCCACCACCCACTCATGTTTTTTTTTTTTTTTTTTTTTTTGAGGAGTCCACTTTAAACTCAAAAAACATAAACAAAGCATTGTAAAATTGACTGAGAAAAATTTTTTTTGTACAATCTAAGATGCAGATAAGAACATATAAGAAAAACTGAAAAGATTATATTTTATTTTGATACAGAAATAAATTAAAGTAAAAAAAATGTTTTTAAAGAAAAAGCTTTTATTTAAAAATGGTCTAAAAAAAAAATAAAATAACTTTTGATTGAAGTTTGAAGCAATCTGCAACATAATTTATAAAAGCTTGAGGCGTTATCATTAATTATTTCTGTTTTGGATGTTTTGAATATAAGTGTAGCTATTTTATTTTTCAGTAGTTACCAAACTTAATTAAACGCTTCAAGCTTTTATAAATTATGTTGCATATTGTTCAAACTTCACTCAAAAGTTATCTTATTTTTTTTAAACCATTTTTAAATAAAAGCTTTTTCTTAAAAAACATTTTTTTTACTTAAATTTATTTTCTACTTTTTAGTCTGATCACAATTAATTTAAAAAAAAAAATTAAAGAAGTAATTTTTTTACCTATATTTTAATCGGTTAATTTACCCTAATCAAACATAATTATGGAAACAGAAAATTTCAATATAAAATCCTTGGATAATATTGGACAATTCGAAATGTCAAAGAAATTGCATAGGACTATTAATCAGCAATTTTGGTTTGGGTCGATTTAGAGCAAAACTAATTATACAATATTGCATTGTCATCAAGGTTAGACATGTATGCAAAATTTGAAACCTCTAGCTCAATTAGAAGTTGTCTAAATTTTGATTCCAAGATTTGATCTAAACCAACATACTAACATAGCAAGTTAAATAAAAGCTTTTAAAAAAAATCTGAAATTACACATCACATAGGAATACCGCCTTAAAGTTGTTTAATTAATAACAAGTTATAACTAGAACGTAAAATTGCAAAAAATCATTTCTCTGATTGCGATGAAATTCGTATAGAGAACTACCACTTGGTGGGATTTTCGAGCATATAGACGGACAGACAGACGGATCTACAGACAGACATGAAACTAAAATTGTCGAAAAAGTTCTAAAAAATGTTCATTTTGGAGGGAACTTGTTATTTCTGTCTTTTCCATAAAAAGTAATGTTCGTCGAAAAACGTCGAGGATTCATTGTGATCGTGTATTTACGTCTTTCAAAGAAAAAAAATTATAGCAATCTATTAAATTTTATAACACAAGCAATAAAATAACAGTAACACTAAAATTCAATATCGACAGCCAATAAATACACAAATAGGCCTTATCAGTAGCACAATTCCCGTTTATCATAATAAATATATATTATTGCTATTATTGTAATCGTTAGATATTGCACAGTATATTGATTGTTTGATACAAAACTTAATGACGTATTCAAAGTCTACGTACATAACAAAAGGAACCAAGCAGTGTAGTAAATGTACAATTTTCGTTTTCTTCTCGTTTGCTATACAATTTATTTAAAACAATTGGTGAGGGTGAGAGTGAGGGGTGACATCGCCCTCGTTGTTGGGGTTGCGTTAGTGCGTTATTGCGCTTAGTGCAATAATCAAGATTTATGTACATTTGGAAAATTTTTATTTTTATGTTTTGATGATGAATGAGAGTTGTTCATGTAAATCATTATTTTTAAAATTAGTATTATTTTTTGGGGATTGTCGTCAGTGCGGGCATACAATGATACGGTGTTATATCGGTTTGTTCCAACAAACGTTGGATTAATTTCCATTTTGATGAGCATGCGCATATCTGTGTTACTGTTCCAATTGCACTGATAAACAAAAATGACCTTAATGAAAGTTAAATGAAATTGAATGGGTTATTTTGTATTTACAACTAATTTGTAACTAACCTGCGTTTTTAAAAAATTTCAGTCACCCTCAGTTTTTTTGCAACAGCAGCTAATTTTTTCAAAATTATATGGTTAAGAATTATATCTAATGATGAAAAATAACTTATATTTTAATTATATTCATGATTTTCGGGACTATTTAGCGTTAGCTACATCTCTTTTGAGTGTCCAACAGTAGTCAGCTAACATGTTTGAACTTCACTTGTCTTAGTACCGTTTTTCCATGTTAGATATTTCCTGATGGAGCTCACCGTTTTCGTCGCTAATGGCCCCCAAATTGTGAGAAAAAAATCCAAACGTGAGTATAAAAGGTATAATTTGAGCGACATATTGCATCCTATATCCTTGTAAGCTGTTAAGAAGTTGCTAACCAACTCTTTATAGTTTTCGGCCTTGTGATTTCCAAGAAAATTATAAACAATATTTCGAAAACATGTCCATGCAGATTTTTCGATCAGATTAAGTTTTTATTCAAACTGTTTATCAGTCCGTAGGTATCTAATTTGTGGCCCTACAAATATACCCTTTTTATTTTAGTAAAAAATTTTGTACTTTTTATTCAAACTGTCACTATTTTTTTTCAAATTTCAAAAAAAAGCTCCCATAGGAACATAGCGGCTCACCTACAAATTGATAATCTATTTGATTTTTTTTTTTTTTTCAGATAAAAACTGTGGTCGCAATCATGGGCACCAAATTTCGCTCTTTTTTAAAAACACTTTTTTCAAAAAATTATAATAATTATAAAAATAATTATAAAAATAAATAAAAAAAATATTTTTATATTGTTAAATAGTGGTATTAATCGTAAAAAAAAATTCATCTCCATTCCCCCATCCTATCTATCCGAAAAAAAAATTATGAAAATTGACTATTTTTCGGTTGGTCACACTGTGATGGTACCTTAAGGAATATCTTTTAATAAGTGTATAAATTTTAAATTGGAACTGTTTTGTCAAACTTTGAATTGACAAATGGGAATATATTTAAAAAATATATTTTTACATTTTTAAATAAAGAGATTACGGAACGTTTTCCTATTTCAAAAAGTCTAAATTCTGAATTTAACATTTTGACGAATTTAAAATTTCAATATTCACTTGAATCGGAAATTCCCGTGTGAGTTGGAACAAACCTAATAAATTTTAACAGGATGAAGTGTTATTAATGTTTGAACAAAACAGCTCTGACTTTAGAAATTTTTTTTATTATGTTTTCAAAATTTTCCTGGAAATTATAATATGAAAAAAAATATATATAAAAAAAATATTGCTTCACTTTTAGTTAGTTTTAGACCAGACGATAACTGATTAAAAAAAAAAAAATATTCGACTGAAATAATTAACTAATTTTTCACTTTTCCTCAATAAAAAGCTTTCTTATACATTTAGCCTTAAATATTTTCGTCGATAGCAGTCTTTCAAATAGTACTTTTACGTCCGTTTTGTTAATAGTTTAATGAGCTTTGTAAATAAAGAAATGCGTTTTCCTGCTCCTGATATTCCCCTTTTCTCAATGTGTTTGTTGTTGCTGATTCCCTGGTAGGTAATATTCCCGGTAACGATTGCATTCACTACTATCCCATTAATTCGTTCAGGAACATTAATTAAAAACACGAAGGGTTCGTGGCGTTCAATTCAGTCTTGTGCATTCAATCCTGATAATACCTACGTGTTTTTCCTACATTTTCGTGAAAATTTCATTGAAGAAAATGAAATGTGTTTTAAGGAACATTTAATTAAAATTGATTCTTCTCATTTCGGGCGCATTTGATTTTCACTCGCAAAGAAAACAGATTGGTTAAGCAACAGGCTGAATCATTTTTAGGGTATCAAACCCAAGAGAAGTGTCGATTTTTTCAAAAAGCATTCAAAGTATTTATTTGGTGCGAGATAGTCAGGTACAAAAGTATAGTTCAGCGAAAAAATTTTCTTTTTTCAAGAATTAAATAATGTATTGATATTCTCCAGTTATTATATTTGTATACCACTTGTTTTCTTGAATTTCCGCGCACTTATGTTGTAGCAATATAAAAGCATTGTTGAAAAAGCGTTGTAAAAACGTTGTAAAATGATGTTTATAAATTATATTTCAAAAACGGCGCGATTAATAATTTTTATTTGTTATTAAATATGGTTTATAACTTTGTCTAACATACCAAATTTTTATCAAATTCCTTTGGCACGTTTTCATTTTATTCAAAAAAACCTTTAAGAGCCCGTGTTAAAATTACAAAACTTTGAAACCGTTTTTCTCAAAATTGGGGCGGTCAGTTTTTTTTCTCGGTGTAGGCTCGTATTATTGGTATTGAATTAAATAAATGTCTAGAGAAGTTTCGTTCAAATCCTTTGAAAAAACGTTTTTTGGGCCAACTACCTTAACATCTTCCCTTATTAATCCTAGAATCATACGTTGGTTTACGATTCAAGTTAATCATACATCGACGTCATTTTGACGAATGGACTTTTTACGGGGAATTGTAAAGTTTATTTGCAAAAACCATTTTTTTACATATCAATACTACAAAAGCGAACAAAATATTTAAAAAAATTGGAATTGGAAAAATTTCTTAATATAAATATTTATTAAATTTTTTAACCTTTTTATCAAAGCAAATCATTATAAAAATTAAAAAATAGATAAATACATCAATTGTATCATAAAATATGTCTTTCAGATAATTAATTTATGAACTATTATGAATCAGTGGACATGTGTGACTTTACAGAATGTGAAATTTCTCAGTCATAAATATTCCTATAGATATGTAGTTATTTCCCCATTGAGCAAATTTGTAAATTTTCTAAAATTTGTTAGTAATTTTTCGAATAAGATCTCAAAAAATTAAAATATTTTCCACAAAATAAATTGTTAATCTTTTATTAAGTCATTCGAAACGCATTCTTTAGTTTTCGATGCAATATATTAAAATTTCAGTATTATGTCGTCTCTATAAGTCAAACAGCTGTAATCATCTTTCACATTATCATAATCATTGAATAAATTAATTATAACATGCATATCTTTAATAAATTTTAGAAAAATTAGGAAAACTTTTATATGTGGAGTACAAAATCTTTAAAAAAAAAAACATCGGTTAATCATACATCGTCGTCCTTTTGACGCACACTGTTTCAGATAAAAAAAAAACGACAATAGCTATAAACAAAATTCATACGTCTTATGTGTTATAATAACAAATAAATTAGATAACAGAAGTTTCACAGCAAGCAGGCAACGACAAGTAGTAGTATTGGAGCAGGTAGAGAAGTTCGTTCGTCGTTTTGGCGAGCACGTATGATTCTAGGATTAAAAAAATGTTAAATTATAATATGAATTATACTAACCTATATTTTTCGTTAAATTGTCTTACCGTATTTACACTCTAATTCTATATTTTTTTTTGAATAAATATGTGTTTTCTACAACTCTAATTTGTTGCCTAAAAGCAATTTTATTCGGAAGAACTGTCAATTAGTAAAAATACTTTAGCTATGCTGTCGTAATTTTGCTAATTGACATTTCTTGACAACAAATTCTCGTTAGAAACAAACTTATTCGAGAAAATACAAATCTCCCGTGTACTAAATAATAAACTGATTAAAAAATAATATTGTCTTAGTAAACAAAATAATATTAATATTAAATGAATGATTTATTTTCGGGAAAAAATAAAATAAATAAAATGATAAACAATTAAATAATGGAAAAAGTAAACTTACCATTTTATTGTTGTTTTCAACTTTAATTAAATTAAGTTACGAAATACGTTCCATACACGAAATATGCTAATGCGTGTGCAAACGTACGAGACGGCTACAATAAAATGATAATGTCTTCTTAAAAGATGTTGCAAAATACATAAAAAACAAATACATAAAAAACAAACGATAAACGAATTAAACGAACAGCACAACGATAAACAACATAAACAGTGTTTTGTTTATTTTTTGTTTGTTTGTCTCTGCCAAAAAAAAAAAACAAATGATTTTGTTTTTGTTATTTAATTGTTTTTCGTGGACTTTTTTCCGCGCAACCCATTTCCGGTTAATTGTTACAAAGACATTTTTATTTAGGCGGTATAGAAAATGTTAAAACTCTCTCTGTGTATATTTTTACATAAATAATGAATTTAAAAATAATGAAAATTTTATGTTAATATTATTTATTCTTAATGGAAAATATTTACTCCTTTGTTGTTTGTCCCTAATGGGTAAGGAGCGGTAGGCGGAACGGGTTATATACGAAAACGGCAAGGCACATTGCCGCAGGCAATAGAATTATTTTCAACATATTTAAACAAACTTCATAATTCATTATCTAGATTCGTTAAGATATTTATAAAGCGTAATGAAATTAATGGTTTTGTTGGAAATATTTAACCCTTTTTAGGGCCCACCGTATGTTTTACGTAAATGATAAAAGAAAATTTGGTGGCTATAGGACAAATTAAATAAATTGAACGGTATAAAATATTAAGTCACATAGCAGTCTGGTAGCTGGAACGTGTATTGTAACGCTTACAACATTGTCGAGAATTTTTCCGGTTTTATGATTCATCCGGGTACAATTTTAACACTGAACGGTGAGTCAGCTATTATACACAGCAGTGTGTTATTTAAAAGATGATTTTCTGTAGAAAGAAAATTTTTTATGTTTTAGTTTAAGAAGTATCGTTTGGTACAAATTTTAAAAAAAATCGACTTTTCTTATTTGTATTTATAAAACATTTTAAGGTTACCGTAAAACCGTCTAAACCCGGACACTTTTTTACATTTTGTTGGTAAATTTTATGTTTATGCATGTTTCCGTCATAGATATCACCAATAAAAGTATAACCATTAGAAAGAGTGTATATTATTTGTTATATCCCTGACCAATTTGTTTCATTATAAGTAAAAATAAAAAAAATAAAAAATAATTAGTAAGTGTCCGGGTCTATACCCCAAATCCGTCTTGACCCAGACACTTACTTAAATAATGTAATAACATGCAAACTAATCTCTCCCATCGAGGTTAGGACAGTGTTTTATATCGTCTGATGTCTTTGAACCTGTCAAAGGCTTCAAAACATTTTGTGGGAAGGGAGAGGGGGCAATGCATAGTATGCCTCTCTATGAAGTAAACATGCGATATGACACCAGAAGGAGGCATAAAACGCATAATTCTGGCGGGAATATAACGTACGGATAGTGGAAGTTACAGCCAGTGCGAATCGTGGCCATAGTGTAATAAACTGATGTGTCCGGGTCTAAACGGATATATGTATATAGCATGTATTTTTTTATATATACATCGAATATAACTTCAAACATCATTAAATGATGCACGATAAAATTCTGAACACATACATATCAAAACTAAAACAATATGACAATTATGACGAAAATTACATGTCTAAGTTAGACACACATTTTATTTCTTTGAAAAACTGGAGGATAGTAGGTAATCCTGTAAAATGAGATAGTAAAAATTGAAATCCGTAGTTTTTATTGGTACAGTTGTTTAGAGGATATTTTTCTCTCTCTAATGACGTCAAGAACAAATGTTTATTGTTGCAAGTTAATGTAGAAATTATTTACTTTGAAGATGGGTACAAAATGTTCGGTCTATATAGATGGTTTTACGGTATTTAAAAATTTTGTGTTAAAACTTTGTTTTAAAATTTTTAGAAAACTTTAAACGCGTTTTTCTTTGAGCGACAGTTTTTAAAGTAACCTCTATATTTACAAAGATCTAATCTTCATCCGATTTTACGAGTATTTTCTTCCTTGTTAGTGTAACTAGCTTTCACTTACGTTAAACTTTAAATATATTTTTCCAGTTATTCTCCCCGAGTTGAAAAGTAGCCTTCTTTGTTCACTCTGTTAGCTATATGCAAAGTTTAAAGTCGAATGAACGGTTGTTTTTTTAACAGTCTATTTTTCTTCACTCAGGAATGAAATGTTTTCCTGCGGTACTAAATAGCCTATGTCCTTCTACATCTTTTCAACTATTACTATACAAAATTTCAAGTGGAATGACTGAGCTATTGAGACGTGAAAGCCGAACAAACAAACTCACTTTCGTACGTATAATATTCGTATGATTTCGTCGAGGCTTGGTTGAAATTTTTTGATTGTATGAAAATTTAAGGGGATATTCTACTCTAGAGGCTCGATTTTAAGGTGATTTTACAGGCGTAATAAAAAAAAACAAAAAAACAGTAAACATTTTTAGTATCCATTTTTTTAACAGTTTTTATTGATATTTGAAAAGTATAATAATGTTTAAAGATTTTAAAAAATTCAAAATTGAAATCGGCACAGGCCGACAAAGTGGGGACTCAAATAAAGGTGTCTCCTGGTTGACGTGATTCCAACCCTCCTGGTGATATGAAACGTAACATTTCAAAACGTAGAATTAGTTGGATGTAGCCGATTTGAAAAAAATAACTTTTTTCACAAAATGGCGTCCATTTAAACAAAATCATTTTTTTTGCCTTCTTTTTTCTACTCTGTAAATTTTTTAAAAATAGTAATAAAATAAGAATTCCAAAAACCCCTACGTCGGACCAATTTTGATAGTATTAAGAAGGTCTGTATCAAATTTTAAGTAAATCGGTGCATTAGAACTTGAGGTATCATGTCAATTGTATTGAAAAAACTAGTTTCGAGTAACTTATATTAAAAATTTGAATTTAACACTGAAAAGATACACAGTACACAGGGACAGAATCACCATAACTCCGAAAATAATTCGAATTTCCGTAAATCCTTTTAAAGGCTTATTCTTAAAGGTCTGAACTTTGAAAATATGAAAAAAAAAATTTTTTTCGAATTTCTAGACTAGAACACCCCCTTAATATATTTGTTAAATTTATTAAAAAGTTTATACCAGACGATACTCACGATTTACATCGACTAAATTATCAATTATCATAATGTAAATTAACATTAATCAATGTTGACAATTCCAATTTACAAAAAGTTTAATAATAAATGTTAATTATATTGTTTTTACAAAAAAATTAAGAAACAAATAAACAAAAATATTATGTAGGTATAAGTTTCCCGGAAACGGTAATTCTCAATTCTATTATTTATCATTTTGTCCAAAAGAGTAATAAATTTAAGAAAATAAAAATATTTAAATAGGTCAGCTTGTACTAGTGGCAAGCATGCTATTCCTTCTATATTACAGAGATAAAAATATTTATAACAAAAAAAAAAAATGGTAAAAACAAAAATTTATCCTTAAGATATTTTCCCGGAAAAGTTTTTATCTTATGTTGTAGTAAGTAATGTAAATAATACAGGAAGAGCAGATAATAAAAATATTATTAATATAATTAGACAAAACTTGCTCCCATGATTAATGAACGTGTAATTTATATCTTTCTAGAAATATACATGCTCGCTTGTAAATATTATTCTAAGACATTTATTAAAAAAGTACACGTATCTACAAAAATATTACCCATTTGAGTATCTTATAGTAACTCATACAGTAAATGAGTACACGCATGACGTTTAAGTAACATTGCCGCACATATATACGAATTGTATGGCAAATTAAACTGTTAATATCAGTGTAATCGTTCAAAAAGTGATATTTTATAAAATTAAATATTTTTACACAATTTTACGGGAAATTTTAGTCACTCCGAGTTAACAAGTGCCCCATACGGATATTTGTTTAATTTTATTTACGGTTTGCTCCCATACGCTTCCACCATTGTTTGATGATAATTTCCTTTTCAATTAAATAAATCAGCGTGTGGTGCTTCAAGTTTATATCAATATTTCTTTTATACAAATCGGTTATCGATGCTTTATTTTTGAAACGGGAAACTGTTTTCACTGAATTTTCCGATGGTTTTTCTTTATTTTTCGTATTTTAATTAGCAACAACAACATAAGGGAACAAGTTATAAAATATTATGATAGTGTTTTATTCTCTTATTCATTCATTCAGTAATCACAAATACTATGGTTGACTGAATTTTACCCACTCAACTCGTTACTATCTATCGTTATTTTATACAATTTTGTATTTACAATATCGGAAATAATAGGATAAATAAAATTGATCAAGTGCAGGACGGGCACGGATCAAGTCAGAGTTCCGTAAACTACACGGAAAAAAAGAGTTTAGTTCAGTGAAACGAAACTGCGTGTTTGGGAAATATTATTTCGTCCAAATAAAATTTTGATCACTAAAATATTTCTCTTATTTCCAGGAATCAATTATTTTGTTTGTGTTTTCTGATAAATTTCAAACAATCACATTATTTCAGTTTTATATATTGTTTATTTGTTTATATTTTATTTCTGTGTATCATATTTAGCTTCATGCACACCAAAGTTTATTTGGCTCAAACAATTAGTTTGTTTGATTCAAACAAAACAGTTACGACAAAAACAAAATAATTACAACGCATGCGCGGAAATGTGGTCACGTGTAGAAGCCAAGCCAAGCCAAGCAATGTTATTCGTAGGCCTAGTTATACGACTTAAAAATATACATAAAAATATTTATTAACCGACATCTTGGATCTTGGTTGAAAACTTTTAATTCGAAATTAAATTTCACTATGTATACCTACATTGTATAAATTGTTTTAGACGTATTTAGCTTTTGTTTTAATATATTATGTAATAATTGTTGATACGACGGATAAAAAAAACTGAAAGAGATTCTAAAAGCTGATGTTTGAAGAAAATAACCTATATTTGTTAGTAAGTTTAAGTAACACATTAATTATTTTAATAAACAGTAGATATACTAAGCGCCCATATTGTCCATAATAAATTGTATTGCTTTTTTTCAGACAATATACAACATTGAAAATAGCACTGCCGCAACAAATGACATATTTGAAGGCCTTGGATATTTATGTTTGTGTTTGTGTTAATTGGGTTGTGTCCTTGTGTTATGTGATACTGATAAGTGATACTGATAAGTTAACGTTAATTTAGCGTTTATTTATGTAATACTAAAAATATGTGATTCAAAAAGTATTAAAAAAACAAACAACCAAAGTTTTATTAAAGTATTTGTAAATTTGAAGAATTTTATTGTTTAAAATTTATTTTTGAAATTTTTTTATATGGTTGTTTACGTTACCTGTTTGAATGTATGATAGTTTGCTGTTTATGTACTGGAAAATGCATAAATTATACTACATTTTGAACTTGTATGTTTTATTATTTGATTGTAATAATTAATATTAATAATAATAATAATAATAGTAATATGGATTACGTATTAACAATAAATAATAATCAGTGTGCTGATAAATTGATTTTCGTTTATTATATCCAATATATATTTATTTTTCAGGTAAATAAAAGTAAAACTCAATTCAAATAGAAATAAAATTCAACAGAGTGAAAAATTATTTGATTTAAATAAGAAAACTGAGTGCCCTAAATAATAAAGTGTTTAATACAAATAAAATTATTATTTGCAATACAATATATTTTGTTTCTACTGAAATAAAGTAGGAAGTTCCATCAGAACAACGTTAAAGTTCACGTAAATAACATTTTTATTTGGTGCAAATTAAAAATTTATTTAAATCTCAAACGAAAAATTTAATTCATGGAAATGTGAAACTTATTTGACGGTATACAAACAAGAATTTTATTTGGTTTGAATAAAATTTATTTGATTGAAATAATTCTTTTTTTCCGTGTAGAAATTATTTATTATTATATAATAATTAATTTCTTCTTTATTCTTATATTTTTGGTAGCAGAACTTGGTTCTTATTGTTACAAAGTGAAAATTGATATCCCACATTATTGAGTAATAAAAGTGGGAAAAAATGTTTTTTTATCCTTACTTTCCTTTGTGATTTTTTTTTATTAAATACATAGAAATTATAAGAGCGTGACCGATATAGGGTAAGTGCGGGAGAGATGCCGCAGTAGCCATAGTTCGTCCGTTGATTGATATATAGCACTGTTAATGGATTATATGTTTAAAATAAGTTACTTATTTAAGCTGTATATGGTAACATTTGTGATTAGTCCATCAGTTTAGTAATTATCCAACTTTGTATAATTGAAAAGTAAGTTTTTTAACACAATATTTTTTCAAGCATTTAATTTATTAGAATTTAAGAATGTATATTTCATTGTTTTAATGAAAATGAGTTTTGTTATTAATTTAGGTATATTTTAAAAGTTCTGTATAAAATTTTAGGTTGGAATTCCGCACTATGCTTGCTATAGCAACATGCGGCATCTATCCCAACAAAAAGGAGAGATGCCGCATTTAAAGTTGGTATAGATGCCGCATCATATTACATGTTAAAAACATAGACTTATATACCTTAATTATACAATTTTTTTTTTTTTTTTGCTGTAAATTATGCCACGTAAATATAAAAGATCCATTAATGGTTCAGGAAGAGCCCTCATATTAATCAAGACAACGAAAATAATTATGATTGCCTGTGTATTGAATGTTTTGAAAAGTACTCAGAAACAAAGAAAAAAGTTGACTGGTTAAGATGTATAAAGTGCCAAAAATGGTTAGATATGGCATGCATCATGTATGGAGATGTGTGTAAAATGCAAAATTTTTAATATGAACTATGCGGCGTCTCCCATAGGTGTGGGAGAGATGCCGCTTTGCAGGCTCTACAAAAATGTTAATTATGAATCCTTTATAACTCAAAATTTAAAATTATTTATAAATTATTTTAAAGAACGATGTTTAAATTTATTGTGTAGCAAATTTCAAATCAATTAAATGTATACTTTAAGAATTATCAAGTGTTTTCAAAATGTGCGGCATCTCTCCCGCATTCACCCTACGAACAGGACGAAATCATGAAACTTTCGATAATTTTCTACGGAACTCTATGAAAATACAAAAACAACCTCAAATAGTTCTATCAGTACTTATCATATCCATTTTTCATATTATAATTGATTCAGAATTTTTCCCTCTATTCAATAATGCAACAGCTACCAAGAATATCGTTTTGTACCTATATTTTCTCTATTGTTCTCATTACAGAGAGATCGAACTCGAAATTCTTCGAAGAAATCCATTTCAGTTTGAATTCGTTCGTATTAGTTGTACAGTTGACATTGTATTGAACTTAACTATGCAGGGAAATAGTTATTTTTTACTAACAGAAGCTGACTTGTTCGATTCCTTTCAGATCAAACAAAACAAAAACAAAATAATAAACTTCAGATAGCATCTGTTTTCCGTTCTTTCTGTTTTGTCTTCGAAAAAAAAAAAATTGAATAGAGAAAAATAAATAAAACAATATTGTCGCTGTTTGATAAACCGTCAATTTTTTTGCTCGAAGGACCAAGATAGAAATAATGGAATAATAGAAAAAATAATTTTATTCATTGAAATAGTTACGTTGTGAGTTTGGATAGACTCAATTATGTTTGTTATGAAACATTTACAAAAATAAAAAGAAAACCAGTAGTTAGTTGTAATCATATCAAAAAGTACTTTTTTTTTTTTAAATAAACATTATCGACTGTGTCACTAGTATCTACGAACAAAGAAAATTTATCATAAAGACGGTAGGTACACCATTCATCTGACGTCATGACATTTAATAAAGTTACCATAGATAAAAATACCAGGGCTGGAAAAAATGGTTCATAGAAGTTAAGTACAAAATGGAAAATGGTTTTGATGAACATATTTAAAATAAAAAATGGAAAATAGCTATTTAAAATGGATTATAAAATACAAAATGCTTTTTTTTACTTTTTTATAAGGTAAAAGACCCGGTAATTGACCCTGGCCCAGTTTCTGAACTTTTCAACTTTGTTATAAATTAATAAAAAAACTATATTTTAAATAAGAAAAAAAATAAATTCTTAATTTAAAGTAATCTATTCTGTGTCTAATGAACAGCAATTTAAAAAGTTTAGAATATATTAACTAAATAAAAAAAAATTTTTAAGTTTAAAATGTGTGTAAACACTATTTTTTTGGTAGTTTCTTAACAGTTTATGTTACAAAGTACTCATTTTGATCTGTGCAATATTCATCATGTAAGTATGAAAACTTAATTAAAAATATATGAGCAGGTTAATATTTGTTTAAAATTTATTTTAAAATATTTATAAAATACCTTAGAATGATTTTTATTATTGAAATATGAGGGTCAATTACTAGGCTCACTTCTAAAGTGGTATGGCCCAGTTAAATTCTAACCAATTTTTGTTAGTTATTTTGTTATTTATAGTTATCTTCGATTAGTTTTTGTTATTTTTCATAACGTATATAACATTAAACATTCATTTTTATCAATAAAAAATTATTTATAAATTAAATTTTAAAAAACTGTATTTTTAAATTTAAGAATCAGAAACTAGGCCACTGTCAGGGTCAGAAACTGTCACATGAGAAATTTTGAAGGTCAGAAACTGGGTCCTTTTTGTCAATTTTTAAAACATTAATTTAAATTATTAATTCAATTCAAATAATTATTTTACTTGTATGACTTTATTTTGAAAGCCATAAACTAGTTGATAAAATTATTAATTGTCTCTTAAGTTTAAACTTATATTTATTACTGTCATTTAACCTCAGCCATCACTCTTAAAAGGTCAGAAACTAGGCCCGTTACCTTACTATAAATCTTTTATTGTTTTTTATATTAATAAAAAAAAATTAAGAAAATATCAGACGTATTGAAATTATATAGGGGCAGTCTTTTGTGAAAATTTTATAAAGTTTGCATGATATGAAAACGAAATTTAACTCTTGAAATATTGTTACTAAGAAATATTTTAAAATTTAATTCAGTCTTGACATAATCAATTCTTGACTGCGCTGCAACTACGACTTCTAAATTATGAAAATCATCCACTCGAAATATCAAAACATTTCTTATCGACGTGTCTTAAAGATAATAGCACACAACTTGAGAACTGCACTTCTAGTAATTCAAGTGATATTGAAACTCGAATTATAAAAAATTTGAGTCAACTGAATCGACTTACATTAACACAATTTGTTAAACTCCGTTTAATTCGAATTCTATAATTAATATGAGTCATAAGTGTCATAGGTACATATACACATAAATTTGAGTGTACATGCATTTTCATTTTAAATGCAAAATGGATTCAAATTTCCATTTTAAATAAAAAATGGAAAATGGTTTTTGCGGAACTTATTTAAAATAGAAAATGCAAAATGCCATTTTGTATTTTAAATAGATATTTAAAATGAAATCATTTTAAATAGTTCCCAGCCCTGAAAAGTACCATACATCTTCCTAATACAGATATATGTATACATGCGGTTGGTTTTGTTATGACTAAACGATTGTTTTTCTTGGTAAGTTCAAAAAAAAAAAAAGAAAATACACTCGCTGAATGACTCACTATTCGTCTTCGGTTTACTCGGTATCTCTCTAATGACTCACATGCACCGAAGCAGCATCAGATATCAAAAAGAAATCATATGAGATATTACAGTTGAGTAGTATGTATAGAGAGATATGGTAAATGTAATTCTCGTTAGAAAAAATAATGATCTCCATCTAGTTTATTCATATGTTATTAAGTTTCGTATTTTTGTACGTGTAGTGTACCCGAAGTAAGTATTCAGTCGATTAGGATTTTTTTCCATACAGGGTGTATAGGAACGGAATAGGAAGCGTTTGGAATTTTGTCAAAATTTTTGGATCTACAAATAGAAAGTTAGAACAGGAGTTGAAGTTGGTTGAGTTTTTGTTTTTCTAGGACCCATTTTTTCACTTATTGTACAGTCAAGAAATGTTTGAAATGGAACTTTATTGATAATAGAAATTTCTAGAATTTCATATTCCAAATTTCATTATAATTTAGAATTAGCGGTTTATGACATGTCTTACTACGTATTTCGTCGTCTTTTTAAAATTTTTGTATTTGAATTTTTTTTTTTGGAATGGATTTTTAAAATTATTAGTTTCACTTTTATCTTGAAAATTCTGAAAACTCTTGGACCCACTTTCATCAAATTTGGTTAAAAACCATCGCACAATTATCATCTGTCAAAGTACATTTTTAAGATTTTTATTTTTATCCTGGAATATCCTGTAAACGGCTAAAGTAATTTTCATTATGCCTAGCTAAGAACCATCCCGAAATTATCAACTTTCAGATAAGGAAAGTCAAATTAAAATTGGTCGAAAACACATGCATACCTCGTACCTAGTGATGAGCAAAATTAGTCTTGGTCTTGCAGTCTTGTCTTGGTCTTGCATTTTTTGCAAGACCAAGACCAAGACTATGTATACCAGGAGCAAGACCAAAACCAAGACTATAAGTATGGCTGCAAGACCAATACCAAGACTCAAGTGAGCAAGACCAAGACAATAGAAAGAAAAAAGTGAGACCCTTGCTAAATTATTTAAATAGTTTAAAAGTATAATTAATACCGTAAAGAGAGAAAATTCTGATTTTAGAAGGAAAAAACTCGCTAATAGAAAAATGCAAGAAAGTGCATGATTCTTTTGCAATACCAAGACCAAGGCCAATACCAAGACTTCATTTTGCAAGACCAAGACCAAGACTCAAACTGCTCTAGCAAGACCAAGACCAAGATTCTTAATGCAAGATTGCAAAGTCTTGGTCTTGGTCTTGCATTTGCTCATCACTACTCGTACCCTAAAATAACATAAATTTACTAATAAAACTGACGAAATTTATTTGATTTACACCCTGTATATATGTATATATTGAGGGGGACCACTAGTGTGACCGCCTGAAAAAAAGATGATTTTTGGGAATTTTTTTAAAGAAAACTACTGTATGGAATGTTTTAATATTTTAAGCATACATTGGTTGATATATAGTAAATTCTTGATAAAAGTTTTGGACAAAAAAATTGAAAATTCAGTGAGTTATTCGCGATCTCCCAAGCCTCCAAAAAAAAGAAGTTCCCTCACTGCTGCAGTGATAGCGACCTTCACAGTGCCTGAAATCAAAAAATCTAAAAAGCCTATTAAACTAGAAGATATTTCTCGTACCATGAACCGTAACCGAAGAAAAAAGGTTGGAATTTAACAAAATGGCGGAGTTCTTTTTTTTGGCGGAGAATTTTGCGTAAAAATTTGATGATTTTTGGCCGGTAAAAATTACATTTTTTATTCGATCGGAAAACTGGAGGTTCATGGCACGAAGAAACATATATAAAAGAAGCTGTAATAAGAATCAAATACATCGAATGATTTGTTTTAGAGTTATAACTGCAGCCAATTTGATAAATGTAGTTTTTCTTTACCTTACCTTTTAGTTTTAATCACTGAGAATTTTTACCAAAATTATTTACGATGTACTCACTGTAACGGTCATAGTAAAACTAAATGAGTCGTTTAAATGTGCCAGGGTCTAGCTTCCCCACAATATGTGACTGGCAGCCACGTCCAGAAACTCCCGAACTATCAACCTTCATACATTTCTCAGTACCTCAAAGTTAACTATATGAAAATCAGAATCCGCTTTTCGGATGACTGTAACTCAAAAACTATTTAAGATATGGACTGAAATTTTAGTATGTTATTTTTAAGGGTATAGACTATCGATACATGTAAAAAAATTTCCCTATTTTTTCAAAAGGTCTCACTAGTGGCCCCCCTTAAAACATCAGAGTAGAAGACACATTCCACACTTCTTTGAATGAGAATTACACTCATTTGCAATAGCTGGACCTGATTAAATTTGTCTTTTTCTAGAACCAATTTTTTCACTTATTTTACAGCAAAAAAATCTTTGATACAACGAATGGAAATTAGCTTATTGTAAATTACAATGAAATTTGAAATACGGAATTTCAGGAAATTTTATTTGATATTTTTAGAGTTTTTCGTTGGGTGTTTTTGGAACTATTTTATTTGAATTTTTACTTTTATCCTGCAAATCCTGAAAATTGCTGGATCCACTTTCATCAGACTTGATTTAGAATCATTTCACAGTTACTAGCATTCATAGTGGGTTTTTAAAATTTGTATTTTTGTCCTGAAATATCTTGTAAACGGCTGAATTGATTTTCATTACGCCTAGCTAAGAACCATCCCGGAGTTATCAACTTTCAAATAAAAACAATACATTAATATTGAACAAAAAACGGCAAACATACCTCATAACCTAAAATAACACAAATTTACTAATGAAACTGACGTGACTTATTTGATTTACACCCTGTATATATGTACTTATATGTATATTAATGAGACTGAAGCGAACATTTTTAAATTTCTCTTTATGTAATTTGTTTGCCGATGTATTTTTTCAAATTTAACTTTTCAATTTTAAAATTAAGTTTTAATAAAATAAAAATCTTGTTACATTTGTAGGTAGGAATACGAAATTGTTGAACAAAACAACAGAAAACATACAAATTAATTATTTAAAAAAATAAAAACATGAAAAATTAAATCAAATTACGAAGAATCTTACTGAATAAATTTAAAATTCAAACTTTTTTCTTAATTGAATTTTTTTAAGAAAAACAAAAATTGTGTTCCAATTTTTTGTTCCAATATATTAAGAAGGCAACAATGTCCGTAGCCTTAAATCATTAAAAAAATTCAATCGTTTTGAAATTTTAATGTTTACTTTTTTACATATTTAATAACATAATATAACCGGATGATTAATGTGTTTTTTTTTTAGCTTTTCGCGAAAACCAGTTTACGTAGAACAATGATTCAAAGACTTGTGTGATTTTTTCCACTCTTGAACAGTTTTCGAATTTTGATGACAGAAAACTCATTTTTTTTGCCGAATAGAAAAAAATGTGTTTGTAGTATGTATACAAATTTAAAGCAATTTTCGGACTAAAGTATGTAATTTTTGTTTGAAATTAAAAAATAATGTTTTAAAGTTCTCAAGTCATCAATATTTGAAAATTTCGGCTTAACAGTTATTCTAAAATTTTTTTCGTTAATATTACACTAGAGGAAAAAAATTAAAGGATCAAAAAAAAGTTCCAAATTTTTAGCGATTTTTCGAATGGCTGTATCTTCGTGAAAAATGGTCGTATCAATTTAAAGCTGGAAGATTTTTTTAAGATATTTTATTTTTTTTATAAGTTCAAGTACTGTTATTGATAAAAATGTGAAAAAAGCTGAGAAAATTTGTTTTTCCATTTTGTTAAAAATTATGAAAGTTTAAGAGCAAAAGAACGATTCTTTAATCTTTTCAAAAATTTACTCGAATGAAACAAAAAAACGGCTGGATGGATTAGATTGAAACTCGGTGGGATTTTTATGGGTACATTGAACTGTAAAAGGCACACTTAACATTAATGGTTTGCTCAATTCAACGCTATTTTTAATTCAACACTTGATTTTCCAAAAAGCCACCAAAAGCTCTTTTTTTCTTGATTTTTCAAATTCATGTAGAGTATGCAAAAAAGAATTTTTCTGAAAAGACAATAGCTAATCCTTGTAGAGAATTTATTCGAGTTTTTAGAACATACCTTCGATTTTCTGTGTGGTCATTGGTTGCTGAGATATCGATGGTCAAAGACGAAATGATCCTTTTCCATTCAAAGCCCGATATCTTAGCGAGAAGTGGTCGTATAAAGGTCTAAAAAAAAAGCAAATTAAAGCTGAATGAACAAGTTATCCGGTTCATATGGTGGTTAAGTCGAAAAATTTTTTCCAAATCCGTGGACCAAAAAAAAAAAAAAAAAACTTTTTTTCGGTGTATTTATTAGGATTGCGCGATACACGTTGCTTTGAAAATTTTTTTATCGCAAGATCTCGAAACTAGAAACTTCCACCTTTAAATTGCTTTGCTTACGACTCCGATACAACATTTACATAGATACATACTCTTCACAAAGATACAACCATTCGAAAACTCGTTAAAAATTTGGAATCTTTTTTTGATCCTTTAATTTTTCCGTTAGTGTACTTTCGAAGACCTTATAGAAAAACATTAATTTTCCATAGAAAAATAAAACGTAACTTTCTCAGTTACTACCCAACTAATTTTCTACTAATTTAGATACAATTCATTCTGTCTTTTAAAACGGAAACGGGTAATGCTTCGCCAATGTTCGTAGATTTGTATATATTTTTTTTTTTTAATTTTATTTAAAACATTGTGTAAAATATATTTTTCAACTAAAGAATTGCAATGAATTTAAACAGTCTAGACAGGAAATCTTACAAGCGCTTCAATGATTCTACACAATTTTTTTCTTTTTCTATAATTCTATATAGATTACATAAGGAATGAAAAACAAGCATTAAGTATTTGAATTTGTATTGAACCTGTTAAAAAGGATTAGACACACATACGTTAGTTTTTTCCTGTACAAGGATTTAAACTGGATAATTAGCGTAAAAGTAGAATCAAATCATTAATAGATACTTTAAATAGATCAGCGTTTCTCAACCTTTTTTTTCCAGTCACGGCCCAAAAAAATCTTGAAGAATTTTGTGCGGACCGGTCTCATATAGGATTACATAATTATGACGATTGCCAATTTTAAGATATTAGAATCATTTCAGTCATTAGTTGGAATAACATTTAGCCGTGTAATATGAAATGTCGTATTCCGACCAATTGATCGATCATGTAATTCAGATAAAATTATAGACACTTTTATAAGCATTAGAAAAATGTTTAAAAGCAATTCTTTAATTTTAAACTGAATTATTGTAGCCTAGAATCTTTTCCACCGTTAGTTGGAATAACATTTGGTCGCGTAATATGAACTGTCGTTTCCCGACCGTTTGGCCGACCATCTGTTCATAATGTTAGTTCCGCTATTTTTTTGGTTTTTTTCAAACAAGAAAGTTGTGCTGTCTTGTGCTAGACGTGTACTATCATATGTGCTGTAAATAAAAATATTAAATTCCAAAACATACAATTTTTTTTTTAGAGTGTAGTGGCAGCATTACTATAAAAGAGTGAATGAAAAGAATTATTAAAATTTCAATACCACTTAAAAAAAAAAAAAAAAAAAAAAAAAAATTTTCGTCAAAAATAACAGTCACATAACATGATTTCGATCATTTTCGAAATATTAATCAGGAGTAAAATAAAACTAAAGAGGGGCAATGCAAAGTCGGTCCTTGTTAGAACTGCCTATTAGAACGGGTGCACAAAGTATGTATCGAATTCACTAAAATACTATTTAAACAAATTTTCAGATTTTTCAATTCCAAATATTATCGAATGTTTGTGAGACATTACTACGTATAACAAACTTTTGTTTGCATTTGAACACACGCAGTATTCATATGTTCACTTATCGTTCAGCTAAACTGAAACTTTTAAGCACTCGATTTCTTTGGTATAGTATGACCAAAAACCACATGTAAATTAAAAATTACAAAGTGGATCGGCCGGGAATCGAATCCAGGATCACCCGGTAACTAGCCAGATGTGTTACCCATTACACCAAAAGTTTGTCATACGTAGTAATGTCTCACAAGCACTCAATAATATTTGAAATTAAAAAATTGTAACTGTTTCTCGCATTAGAGAGAGAGTACTAATACACATAGGTGATTGAATGGTTTCTATATCGGGCGACTGTCGAAGTAGGTACATAGGTCGTTAGTGTAATGGTTAACATGCCTGGCTGGTTACCGGGAGATCCGGGGCCGATCCGGATAATTTTTTCAATCACTTTGTGATTTTTAAATTTTCAGATATTTCACTATTGAATTAACTGTATCAAAATTGAGCGTGAGTTTTGCCTATTGGGGAGAGGGAGGGCAATACAAAGTCGGTCCTTATTAGAAATGTCTACTTCGGGTGCACAAAGTATCAAATTCACTAAAAAATACTACCTAAAAAATTTTTTCAGATATTCCACTATTGAATTAACTATATCAAAATTGAGCGTTAGTTTACCTGTTCCAACTATACTATCAGTAATTCAAAAAGCTTCAGCAACACTCGATTGGTATATTAAATTAACATTTTCTCGAAATTTCCTCGCACAGATGGCACGAGATGGGGTCATCATCACTCAACACGTCCGTTCGTTCACACACAGTCCGTCCATCCGTCTGTCTGTCTGTCTGTTCGTAAGAACGCGAACGTAATAAGTAAATAAAATAATGTTTTCGATCTCATCCCGTATTTCGACTACGTACATACATATATACATAGATGTCGTTAGTGACCTTTTTACCAATCTGATGACGTTTATATTGGAACGTAAAACCAATAAAATGATATTTATCCTTCATATAAATTAAATAAGGTTGAAGGTTTTCGTAGTAGCAACAAAAAAAGGTCAGTCGACTTGTGTTACTATTTTCGATAACTTATTATCTTTAATACTTGCGTATACGAAAAACCAACACTTTATCTTATAAAATAAATAAATTATTTTCTAATATACACTGTTGTTCAAAATATTTTGGTACTATATATGCCGACGTTTTTTTTTTTCTTTAGAGAAAGTTCAACTCATGTGTATCAAGTCGCATAAGAATATTGTAGTTTTTTTCACTTTTATCATGAAAAAAAAGTTTTGACAGATTTTTACAACGAAAAAAATGGTACAAAACATTTCATTGGTCATTTCATTATAGGTAAACACGATTAAAATGAAACAAAACTTCGTATTGGTAAATTTAACTGAATTCAGAACCATAATAACAATGTATTATATAATAAATAATATGAATTATACTAGGGTTGACCGGGGTAATTGTGAATAGATTTTCATGAATTGAGATAAAAGTGTTGTTTTAAGTATTTTTTATTTTATATATCACATTATTTTTAATTTTTCATTCTACATTATTCAGGATGCACCACATAAATTTTGAGCAAATTCGTATGAAAAACAAAAATTTCCCCGGTGCGGTTTTGCAAATCTTATGAATTTTGATTGAGGTTTGAGAATTGAGGTTAATCAGAGTAAAGCCCAACTCAACTTCTTCACATTTACCCCACTTTCAAATTTTTCATCATACTTTAGCGGTCACAATTTTTCTTTGTTTAATGTAAGCTACGCATACCTCAAATTTTTGCCCGCCTGAGAAAAAATTGTTGTAGTTACTCTCTCACCCCGCTTGTTACCAAAAGGATCTCTCAGAAACGTCAGCCAAAAATTTATTAACATTGTGAACAAATAGTTATCAGGACTGATAATTAATTATGTGTTATTTTAGTAAATTTTAAAAATTTGTTGCAATTTCTACACTCGAGAGCCATTTTTATATTATATATTTCATTTTGCAAATTGCATATTAATTTTGATTTCTTTTGTTACAGGTGAGTGATTCTTTTTAAGCCTCAAAAAACTGTAAATTTGGTACGTAAATTTATAATTTTATATTTGTCAAATTTTTACAAATATTCACAAAAATAACAAATCAGTTTAAAAAGGCTATAAATAATGGCTTTACTTTTTGCGAGTCTTATAGTGTGATTAAGAAATGAATTTTTACTTATTCTTTGACAGTACTGAGTCGTGACGTCAAATAGAATTTTAGCGGGAAATTTAAAATTAAAATTTCTAATTTACCGATAAATATGATAGAATTCTGTTCACAACATTTTTACTGGGTGCTAAATAATCCTGTTATAAATTTTCACCGTTAAATAAAACAAAAAAAGGTAAATAAATAAATAAACATAAATAAAGTACATAAAAAATCCATAAATTTTGTACATGTCTTTCGTTTGTTGTTTTTTAAAATATTTATTTTTGTACCAAAAAATTTTTATAATAAATCGTCATGCTCCCGTGTCCTGCCCGTGTTGTCCTGTGTAGGATATACGGTTTCGGGACAAACAGTTCGACTATATTTAATGTAGGTATGTACCTACATAATATGTACGTATGGATATATGACAAAAACTTACAAAAATAATGGCCAAAGTTTCCACACACATAGTCCATAGTTCTGTGCTGTTGGTACAGGAACACACATGTAAGCTACAGGATGCTTCGAAACTGAAAATATAACAGGATAGAGGACATTGTATCGATTTATGTGTCCAGCTCAAAAACCGAGTTTTTCGCAAGCCAAAAATTTGAAATTTGAAAGTAATAGGATTAAGGTAATTGAGACATTTAGAGCATTTCTAGTATTCAAAATGTCAAAATTTGTATCAATTCTGAGTTCTGACGTGTAGTTTCAGAAATAAAAAATTTAAAAACTTACACAGAAATATCAATCCCAAGGCCATAAAGTAAACTTTCTGCATTCTTTCAGCAGCCTTTAGTAAGTGGCTAGATATTGCACTTCATTATTTTTTATTACTCACACACGAGAAATACTAACTTGGCGCACACATTTTTGTACGCCAAATAGCCATTTGCCCACTGTACTCCTCCCACATACTTTTTTGCGTACGGAAAGTTTAAGTTTGACAATAAAACACACAAAATGTATTCAAAACACGCAAAGCCGCCTCTTGATTTTTCATTTAATAAATATTTCATAATTATTTCTATAGAAACCATCAACAAAGTAATTTAAACAATATTTAATTAAAAAAAAAAGAAGACAAACACCCAAAAATATTATTTTTAAATGGAATGAAATATAGTAATAATAATAGAAAAAAGTATGTGAAATTCGTAATAGAAACTAGTATGTACAACTCGTGCGGGATTGTCGATTGCCCACTCGAGCGAATGAGCGCACTCACTACGATCGTGCGCTTACCTTCGCTATCGTGGACAGTTGACAATTTCCTACCCTTATTGCACAGTATACTATTTTGAAAATTTTAGAAAAATATTCTTGAATTGATTTACGTAAAGAAAATGCAATTGAAAAAACGATAACGTTTTCAAAGTGTCTGCAACCAGAAAATCTTACAGATGTCATTGATATTAAAGTACCGTGTTTGCGGGTTACTTGAGCTCAGATTTGCAAATCATCTGATAATTTCAAAAATTGAGCGTAACTGTTATACTTATTTGGGATAGGAAATTCAGTATATTAATCTATATATGACTACGGTTAGTTTATTATATAATATGAATCTTATTCTTATGGCTCATAAATTTTATAGCTTTTTAGATTTTGGGCTCAAGTTAACCTCAAGATCGAGTTACTTGAGCCCAAACCTAAATTTCCAGGTGATTTTCATTTGAAAACAGTTTGAGACCATGTAGGATGTTGGTTACTAATTAAAACATTGTACAAACATATAAGGAACTTTACTTATTCAATACTCTTATCGCAGCATCCTGCATAACGTAGCGAATTTCCGTTTACAAAAATTAGTTTTTCTCGGAAACTAGTTGACATAGAATAATAGTTTAAAGACCTTTTTTGTGTGATTTTTTCTCCTCGTTCCAACAGTGTAAAAATTTTTGAATAAGGAGAAATTTTGGAAAAAAGTTAATTTTTTTCATGAAAATTTCCAAAAATAACATGTTTTGGGCATCGGACGTGCCTGGTTAACGAACTTGTCCAACGGTTTAGGACTTTTAGGAATTTCTGTTATAGTCTTGCACCATTTTATACCAAAGTTATAATGGGCTCAAGTTACCCTAATTTTAAGGTTATTTTACTGATTTATCAAAACCTTAATTTAAAAAATTAACGGAATGGTTGGCAGATGAACATATCTGAATTTAGTTTAGTAATGAACAAAGTAATAAAATTATACATTTTCCTTCACTTACTAGACTACCACAATTACTTTTACAGTCAAAAGTTAGCAACGTAAGTAGAATAGCTAGGCCGGTACGGGAGCACCGTAGAACCTCAATTTTCCGGACTACTTTTTTGACGATGTTAAGAACCGTGTAGTTTGGGGTCCTACTGAACCTAGTGTATGAATTGACCTTTGACCCGGCACGTACATGTATTTAAAATTTGTTGTTGACATTTGACCCCACACGCGCTCATACTGCTGGCCTTGAAATTCATAAGAGGTGAGTCATCACCAGCAACCAAATTAATTTATGTTAACCCATTATGCATCATCACAATTTACTTATAACAATTTCAATTTGTGTTAACCCATTACCATCCAAACCTAACGCATGCGCAGACTGAATTTAAGTACATGACGCATGCGCAGACTGAATTTTAGGTTACAATTTGATAGATGGGGTACACTACCGCGTCAAAAATGTGGGATTACCCTAAGTCGGGGGGTGGCCCCAAACTTTTGACACCGTACTGTACTTAAATTTTTGGTACACTACCGTGTCAAAAGTGCAGGCCCCCCTGACCAAGAAGGTATCCTATCACTTTTTGAAGCGTACTGTACGTGCAAACCTTGACCCCAACGCGCGCATGCCTTAATTACGTCATCTTAAACGAACTACCACGTCAAAAAATGTGGGGAATACCCTAACCCAGGAGTGGCCCCAAACTTTTGACACCGTACTGTACTTAAATTTTTGGTACACTGCCGTGTCAAAAGTGCGGACTCCCCCTGGCCAAAAAGGTATCCGAACACTTTTTGAAGCGTACTGTACGTGCAAACCTTAACCCCAACACGCGCTTGCCTTAATTGCGTCATTTTAAACGAAAGGTACATTACCAAGTCAAAAATGTGGGGAATACCCTAACCCAAGGAGTGGCCGCTAAATTTTGCGGGGCACTGTACCAAGCGCTAGATTTTAAAACCAGACTCCGGGGTCCAGATTTCTGACCGCTACTGTACTGCCGGAAATCGAGTGTTAACTGTACCTTATGGGGATTTTTGGTATATTTAACCTTGGAAAATTCCAGGAATTTTTATCAGTTTTAAAATAAACAAACAACTAATAATTAAATGTTTATTTTAGCTGAATTATGATCATATGACTCATATATGGAGTTTTTTTGGTATAAGAAAGATGACGTCATGGAATATTAATGAGTTAAAAAATTGTTTAGTAAAAAATATCACCCATTGTAGGCCTCAAGCAAGAAATTATTTTTATCAGTTTTAATACTTTAACATTTAACCTACAGTGACCAATTTTTTAGTTAACTAACAAAAGTTCTTGAAATTTTAACAAGTTACAAAAAATATTACTTCTTATGGTGCACAACACTTTTGAATTTGACTGTAGCACAAAACTGTTTCTATATCAAACGAAAATTATCTGAAATAATTCAGTATGTACATATGTATAGACTCTGTATATTAAAAATATTTTATGTATACACTCTGTATATTGAGAATAAGAAAGAAAATTTGTATATAATTTTAATTTTTATGAATACTAGTAAACGAATTGTATAGCCATTTATGAATAAGTATTAAATCTAATTATAAAATAATTTATAAATATTGCAAAAAATTTGTTTAATCAGCAAAATCAATGTATATCATTTTAATACTGATACATATTTATATTAGGGTATAATCTATAATAGTATTGTATTTAACATTTTTAAACAGAATAAAAGTTCAATTTTTGGTTTTAAATTACTATAAACACGTCGCTTAATATAAAAATGATAACAGCATTGAGTTTTACTAAATTTTTAAGTCTGTAAAATCAAAATTTTTATAGACTAGAACATTTTGAATTTGATACTTTATCAATCATTAACATATATATAATATCATGTATATATAACTGGTGTATATTTAGTATTTTTAATAAATATTTTAGTATACAGGGTGTATCATGAAATATGCTTTTCAATTAGAATAATAAATTTCATAAGATTTTTGTTAATACTCTTATTGGTTAACGAAAGAAACTTTTTGCTGTAAAAAAAATAGGGGAATTCACGGTAATAATTAAATAAAACGCACATATTTTTCTTTTTTTTTTAAATTTTATTTATAGTATATGTATACAAAAAAATTAAATTGCTTAAATCTATATATTACTAAAAATCTATTTATTTTCCATATAAAATTTTTTTAAAAGAATACAGTTTTCTAATGAGCAAATTTTATCTGAATGGATCATACAGCGTCTTGAATAATATTCATCTCGCAGATTGGAAATCTTCGGTACATCAAATATTTCTTCCAAATTCAAAATCCACGGCTGGTTTTCGGTACCATCAAACAAATTTGAAATCCATTTCTTCTTTTCACCGCCCTTGAAACTTCTTTAATATAGGTTTCAATATGGAATGAAGTTTTTTGTACGGAATAAATCCATATGACCAAGGTATCCCATGCCAATTTCGGCAAAGCCAACGTGCAGCAACCCGTTCATATTTCTTCGGCAACTCGTTGAAATCAAACGGTGCGTCGAATATAAGATGTAATATTTCATCCGAATTTTCCGCAACGATACCAACTTCTTTAAAATAAAATTGGTTGTTAGCTCCTTGATAGCCTTGTATGTCAAGAAACGCCATTTTTTATCGCCCCTGTAGAACTGAATTTACTCACACAATCCACAACTTTATATAAAATAATTAAAATTGGTGAGGATAGTTAATTTGTGGGATGTATCCGAAAAAGGATACTAATAGCTGTTGCTAGTTGACCATCAAATTACAAACTGTTAATAATATTTAGCACATTGGTGCATACCATGTTCTTTTCACTTTAAGACCTAGTGATTTAAGGAATGCTAAATTTTCGGGTGAAATGTGTTGTCGCTTAAAAGTTTTACGTTTAATGATCTTAGGTTTCGAAAGTCCTTTGCTAGGTTGTTTAGCGTTGGACTGCTCTGAATTGTAAATTATCATGGTTCGAAATGCAATTGTTTTACCACGAAATTGTTTTTTCAGCGAAAGTGATGTTAACTCTTTGACAACCACCGGTAAATTGACAATATTTTGTGTAAGTTTAACTAATTTATACCCTTTAACCATGATAATGTGTGTGAGCCCTTTAACCATGATAAGGTGTATGAGCCCTTTAACCATGATAAGGTGTATGAGCTCTTTAACCATGATAAGGTGTATGAGTCACTCCGGGGGCAAAATAAGTCACTCCGGGAGCGAAATGGGTAACTCCGGGAGCAAAATGAGTCACTCCGGGAGCAAAAAGATTCACTCCGGGAGCAAATTGAGTCACTTCTGGAGCAAAATGAGTCACTCCGGGAACAAAATTAGTCACTCAGGGAGCAAGATGAGTAACTCCGGGAGCCAAATGAGTCACTCCGGGGGCAAAATGAGTCACTCCGGGAGCAAAATGAGTCACTCCGGGAGCAAAATGAGTCACTCCGGGAGCGAAATGAGTCACTCCGAGAGCAAAATGAGTTACTCGTTGGAGTCAAATGAGTCACTCCGGGAGCAAAATGAGTCACTCCGGGAGCAAAATGAATCACTCCGGGAGCAAAATGAGTCACTCCGGGAGCAAAATGAGTCACTCAATTTGCTCCCGGAGTGACTCATTTTGCTCCCGGAGTGACTCTTTTGCTCCCGGAGTGACTCATTTTGCTCCCGAAGTGACTCATTTTGCTCCCGGAGTGACTCATTTTGCTCCCGGAGTGACTCATTTTGCTCCCGGAGTGATTCATTTTGCTCCCGGAGTGACTCATTTTGCTCCCGGAGTGACTCATTTTGCTCCCGGAGTGACTCATTTTGCTCTCGGAGTGACTCATTTTGCTCCCGGAGTTACTCATTTTGCTCCCGAAGTGACTCACTTTGCTCCCGGATTGACTCATTTTGCTCCCCGGAGTGACTCATTTTGCCCCCGGAGTGACTCATTTTGCTTCCGGAGTGACTCATCTTGCTCCCGGAGTGACTCATTTTGCTCCCGGATTGACTCTTTTTGCTCCCGGAATGACTCATATTACTCCCGGAGTGACTCATTTTGCCCCCGGAGTGACTTATTTTGCCCCCGGAGTGACTCATACACCTTATCATGGTTAAAGAGCTCATACACCTTATCATGGTTAAAGGGCTCACACACATTATCATGGTTAAAGGATATAAATTAGTTAAACTTACACAAAATATTGTCAATTTACCGGTGGTTGTCAAAGAGTTAACATCACTTTCGCTGAAAAAAACAATTTCGTGGTAAAACAATTGCATTTCGAACCATGATAATTTACAATTCAGAGCAGTCCAACGCTAAACAACCTAGCAAAGGACTTTCGAAACCTAAGATCATTAAACGTAAAAATTTTAAGCGACAACACATTTCACCCGAAAATTTAGCATTCCTTAAATCACTAGGTCTTAAAGTGAAAAGAACATGGTACGCACCAATGTGCTAAATATTATTAACAGTTTGTAATTTGATGGTCAACTAGCAACAGCTATTAGTATCCTTTTTCGGATACATCCCACAAATTAACTATCCTCACCAATTTTAATTATTTTATATAAAGTTGTGGATTGTGTGAGTAAATTCAGTTCTACGGCGGCGATAAAAAATGGCGTTTCTTGACATACAAGGCTATCAAGGAGCTAACAACCAATTTTATTTTAAAGAAGTTGGTATCGTTGCGGAAAATTCTGATGAAATATTACATCTTATATTCGACGCACCGTTTGATTTCAACGAGTTGCCGAAGAAATATGAACGGGTTGCTGCACGTTGGCTTTGCCGAAATTGGCATGGGATACCTTGGTCATATGGATTTATTCCGTACAAAAAACTTCATTCCATATTGAAACCTATATTAAAGAAGTTTCAAGGGCGGTGAAAAGAAGAAATGGATTTCAAATTTGTTTGATGGTACCGAAAACCAGCCGTGGATTTTGAATTTGGAGGAAATATTTGATGTACCGAAGATTTCCAATCTGCGAGATGAATATTATTCAAGACGTTGTATGCTTCATTCTGACAAAATTTGTTCTTTAGAAAATTGTATTCTTTTAAAAAATTTTTATATGGAAAATAAGTAGATTTTATGTAATATATAGATTTAAGCAATTTAATTTCTGTATACATATTCTATAAATAAAATTAAAAAAGAAAAAATTATGTGCGTTTTATTTAATTATTACCCTAAATTCCCCTATTTTTTAAAGCAAGAAGTTACTTTCGTTAACCTATAAAAGTATTGACAAAAATCTTATGAAATTTATTATTCTAATTGAAAAGCATATTTCATGATACACCCTGTATAAGAAAACATTCATTAAAAATATTAAATATACTCTCGTTATATACATGATTTTACATGTGAATTCTCCAATATAGATACTAATCTATAAAAATTTAGCAAAACTAAATGCTGTTATCATTTTTATATTAAGCAACGTGTTTATAGTAATTTAAAACCGAAAATTGAACTTTTATTCTGTTTAAAATATGAATAAATACAATACTATTATACCGTAAATAAATATGTATCAGTATTAAAATGATATACATTGATTTTGCTGATTAAACAAATTTTTGCAATATTTATAAATTATTTTATAATTAGATTCCGTCTAATCGTAAATTAGAAATAGAATACTACATATTATTATTAATATACAGGGTTTATACATAATATACAGGTGTGTAGGTATTAATATAATTTTCATTTGATTTATAAATTATGCGGTGAATAGTTCTGTGTTATACTAAAATTCTTAAATGATGTTTTACAATATGCTTTCAAGGTCTGTTAAAATAAACATTCAGCTAAAACAAACTTATTTTAAGCTGATAAAATTCTAAAGCTAATAAGTTTTTCAAGGTTAATTATATATAAAAATATTATGCAGTACAATTGACACCAAAATTTCCGGCAGTACAGTAGCGGTCTGAAATTTGGAGTCTGGACCCCGGAGTCTGAAATCTGGAGTCTGAAGTCATGATTGCGGCTAGCGCTTGGTACAGTGCCCCCACAAAATTTAGCGGCCACCCCGTGGGTTAGGGTATTCCCCACATTTTTGACTTGGTAATGTACCTTTCGTTTAAAATGACGCAATTAAGGTAAGCGCGTGTTGGGGTTAAGGTTTGCACGTACAGTGCGCTTCAACAAGTGATCGGACACCTTTTTGGTCAGGGGGGCCCGCACTTTTGACACGGCAGTGTACCAAAAATTTAAGTACAGTACGGCGTCAAAAGTTTGGGGCCACTCCTGGGTTAGGGTATACCCCACATTTTTGACGTGATAGTTCGTTTAAGATGACGTAATTAAGGCAAGCGCGTGTTGGGGTCAAGGTTTGCACGTACAGTACGCTTCAAAAAGTGATCGGATACCTTTTTGGCCAGGGGGGGTCCACACTTTTGACACGGTAGTGTACCAAAAATTTAAGTACAGTACGGTGTCAAAAGTTTGGGGCCACTCCCGAGTTAGGGTAACCCCACATTTTTGACGTGGTAGTGTACCCCATCTATCAAATTGTGGCCTAAAATTCAGTCTGCGCATGCGTCGTGTACTTAAATTCAGTCTGCGCATGCGTTAGGTTTGGATGGTAATGGGTTAACACAAAATGAAATTGTTATAAGTAAATTGTGATGACGCATAATGGGTTAACATAAATTAATTTGGTTGCTGGTGATGACTCACCTCTTAGGAATTTCAAGGCCAACAGTATGAGCGAGTGTTGGGGTCAAATGTCAACAACAAAATTTTTAATACATGTACGTGCCAGGTCAAAGGTCAATTCATACACTAGGTTCAGTAGGACCCCAAACTACACGGTTCTTAACATCGTCAAAAAAGTAGTCCGGAAAATTGAGGTTCTACGGTGCTCCCGTACCGGCCTAGCTATTCTACTAACGTAACAATACATCAATTTCAAACAGAGAGTAAACAACACTTGCCTCACCTCTAGTGTCAATTTTCAGAACTATCTAAACTTAAACACCGTAAACCTACTGCTGTTACGTACTAGCTAAACATCTAACTTACTTCTACTACTGACTAATATAAGCACAAAACAGAAAATAATACTTTTTCCGTTTTGGGCTCAAGTTACACCACAGGGCTCAAGTAACCCGCAGTTACGGTATCTGTAAACAAAGATAACATTTTTAACTCCTACGATTCGTTAGTCTTTTTGTGTTCTGACACAAATAGTGTACCCCCTTAATTTTACCTTTAATATATATGTACATTTAAGTTATAGATGAATGCATGGTTTATATAATATTATATGAAACATTATTGTCAAATAAAAACCAACGGGGTGGCACACTTCTAAAGAGTTATATGGCATACTATACCATGGCATACAGGAGCAACTTTTTGTATATAACTTGTCATAAATATTGCAAAATATGTACAAACAAAAGCAACAAACAAACAAGGCACACTGGGCATAAATAAATTTTATTTACTTGAAAATTTTGTATTTTCCATGTTCGCGTATAAATAAATCACGCGTGATACGAGTTACGTGACATATATGCGATATGGAAATAGTCTCCTCCCGCCAAAAAAAAAATTGTAATGTGTAGGACAAGTTGCTGTTGGTACGTCCAAAAGAAAATAATACTAGGCTGTCTTTTTTTTTTCGAGACTCAATAAAATTTTGTTTTCATGTTCTTCTAATTATTCGATTATCTCCGTAACGGTAACCCTGACAAAAATTTTGTAAAGACATTTTTTGTCAAAAATATAATTATCTATAACTTTTATTTGAAACTTTTTGTTGAGAAATTAATAGTAAAAAAGTTATGAACAAAAAAGCGGAGTGCAGAGAATTTAGCGTACCAGGGCTGAGTAAAGTTTTAAAAATTTACTCATTTTAGGTATAGAGTTTCTATTTTTAAGTTTATTATATATTTTTTGTTTCGGTTTCATTACCCTTCCAGAAATATTAGTATTTTTGTGTTTATGTTATTAGTATTAATTAAAATAATTTTTTCTGGTTAATCGTACCTGTTACCCGTACAAGCGGGAAAAATAAGAATTTTTAAGATTTTTTTCTAAATAAAAAAAAAAAAAATGGATTTTTAGAATAGTAGGAATAGAGAACGAACTACTGGAATCAAAATTAGTTTACCCTATATCTTTACTGACTTCAAAGTGCAGAATGAAAACTTTTCAGAAAGTCTGCAACAGAGATTCAATCGTTGGATGCAGAAATAATTTACAAAAACAAATAATGTTTACACAATCCAATTTCCGTAAATAGTTTCAGGTTCAACATCATTTATTTCTACGTAGATAATCCCCCCTCTCTCTCTCACTCCTCTTGCCTCCTTCGCCTATTCTTTGGCGGAAAAATATCAAAGAAACAAAAATAACAATCTATTTGAAGTGAACATAATTAAACTTGAAACATTTTTGTGTGTTCTTTTGTTGTTGTTTATTGTAACATAACCCGCTTACATTCCTATAACCCCCCCACCTCCTTCCCCTCTCCCTCCTCTCCCTCTGACTTCCCCACAAATGCATCCAGACTTTGGTAAAATGGAACTTTTCCTTACTGTGTTAGAAGTAGTTGCACCTAGCATTATGTTTCTTCCTATAGGAACATATACATATTATACGTTTTGATATATATAATAATTTTTATGTATGAAAAATATTTATAAAGTATAATATTTACTGTATTTTAAAATACAATTTCTTTGTGCGGAAAAGTTAAAGAAGAATTCTTTTCCAGCATCAAAATAAAATTTAACTTCCACTTACTTCATTTTTTAACAAAAATTTACAGTGCAGTTTATAAATCTAGCGCTGGTAGACAAAAGTAGTTAAGTCCAATTTTTATTATTATTTTTTTTTTTTTTATTTTATAATAAGGACTAAGAGAGTCTATCTCATATATTTCCAAAAGGGCAAAAGTCAGTTCCACCCCTAACATAATTTTTTATGCACTTGTTATAAAATAAATTCTTTTCAGAAACTAACAAAAAAAGTTAAGGTCTTAAAATTCGTAATAAAATAATGAATAGTTTAATTAAATTGGAAATGTATTTTTTCTACTCCTACTATTAAAAGTAACATTTTGCGTACGGCTAACTATATGTAAAAATTAACAATTGCCCACACAATGCGGAAATAGCCGTGGGAAATAATTTCCCACGGCTTAATATAATAAAAAAGTAGGCTCTGTCTTTGATTTAACATATAATCTATATAATTAATACTAAAAATATACATATGTAAATTGATTATTTATTATTGTTTCCATAGTTTCAAAGTATGCTTTTGCAAAAATTTGAACATCTTATCATTGACATTATCAATTTAAAAAAATTTTACTACTTATTTAAATTTTATTTTAATTATTTATGTTAAATTTTACGAGAAAAAATGTGCTTGTAGAAAAATTATAGTGTAAAATACGTGGGAAAAAAAGCTTATTTCTCACTCATATGAATTGTTGCACTCGCCCTGCGGCCTCGCGCAACAAACTCGTATTCGTGAGAAATAAGCCTCTTTTCCCACTTATTGTACAATGTACTATTTATGGCAACAACTACCCGCTAAAACGGGTTAAGTCCACAAATGGTTTTAATAATGAAATTTATTGTTTTTTATATGTTAAGTCCATAAAAATTTCTTAAAAAATTTTAGTGTAAGGTTTAAAGTTTATTTCTTTTTATGATTTACTGTGTTACATGTTAAGAAAGTAATTGATTAAAAAAATTTACAAAATGTCATGTAAACTTGAAGATAATTCAAATAAACTGATGTTGCCTGCATATCATTTTAGTTTTTACTCTCTACTGTAAAGTTGATATTTTGGACTTAACTACTTTTGTGTGCCTGTGCTAGAAATGATTTCTATTACCGTGAAATAAATCTTGAAAAAGTGCTTGGTCTTAAGTAATTTATTAGAAATGTATTAGAAATGTCGGGCAAAATTTGTGAGTGCGTGAAACATAATCAGTTGAAACGAAATGAACTCTCAGAGTTAGTTCTATCCTCTTTATGAAAACCTTTACTTAAAAAATAATTGTGTATAACACCATATACATACTCGTTGGTGTGTCTGTTGGTGATCGTGTAATTTCTGAACTTCAACCGAATCAATCTCATCGCACCACCTATCGGAAAGGATAAAATACAGTCTGTCGGGCCAACCAATATCGATTATATCCTTACTATCACTTCATACCGAGTGAAGATTATGTATCGAATACTTTTATAAGCGCATGTAATCACTACATGTATATTATTATTTGTTATTCAGTATATTTTCATACAATAGCTTATTTAATAACTAACGAATTGTACTTTTGCTACTTTTGTTACTTTGTTATGTATTTTATGTACATATTTGTTTGTTACTTGAGTCGTTTCGACTCCTAAACTAAACTTCAAATAACTTGTTTTCAATTCAGTGCATGTATTCTGTAATTCATATTTAGAGTAGTGGGTTTGTGGGTGTTCTAGGACCATGGACGGAGTTACGGAAGGAGAACAAACTGTAAGTAAATAAGCAACTGTAAATATTGTGAAGTTTATCCATTGAGATATCGAGTACCTGTCGAGTAAAATATATAGTGTATTGGTAATTGGTAATTTAAATAAATAATGAACTTACAGTCATTGAAACTAGAGTTTATTTAGGTGTGTAAAGTGTTGGGACTCGAATCGAATTTTTTTATTTAAGTGGCTCAATTATTCACACTCACAAAGACCTCAAAGACGATTTGAAGTGGTTTTAAAATCCTTAATTATTCAAATCTTTGTGGAGTCCATAGTAAGCACAGACGTCAGATATCTCAATTTGGACATAGTTCAAGTCCCATTCGTAGACAAAAAGAGTTATAAAGTTATTAACTTTTTTATCAAACAATTTCTATATAATAAAGCAATATTTTCTACTACTCTAGTGATCCTTTAATTCTGATACATTTCTTTTTAAATTTCCCGTCCCCACCGCCTATTGTTATCAGTCCCGCTTCATCCACTCTTTCCTCATGTTTTTGCGATAGTTATAAATTATTCGTATTACATAAACTACATATGCTACGTCGTCGTCCCCTCCCGAGCCGTCCCCCCCTCAGCTCCCTCGCCATGCGCCACGCTTGAAAGTTACGTAAAGTATTTTCATTACGATCGTAAAATATTCAGTCAAATTCACGGTGTATGATATTTTATCATTATTTCGCCATATATCAATTTTGTTACCGAGTTATGTTGTACAAAACCTAATATACAAGTAGAGGCGTCTATGATAAAACTGTTAATCCAAGCGACCGTCAACCATTTTTTTCAGCGAGTTTTGTATCGATTGAACCTTTTCGGCAGACGCGTACTTAGGATGTTTGAAAAGTTCGCGGCCTGGTACATAAATGGTGTCACAGGTATCGGAATCCATATCATTCTTGACAAGTGCTAACCTTCAAAAGACCACATATTAATTTTCATAAACATCTGTCAATCAGTTTGGTTTTTACAGCTGTATAAAGTGCATCACCGGCCGATTGTTGCGATTTTGGACGCTTTGGTGCACTTCCACTGTTGGAATCCATTGTTTTGAACGTTGCAACGTCTCGGGAGTATAATGATGTATCCATGTTTCATCAACGGTCACGAATCGACGAAGAATTCGGTTCTATTACGTCGCATGATGCCCAAATTTTGCTCAGCAACAGCGACTTGTTCGATTTTCTGTGAATCTATCGACTCACGCGGCAGCCAGCGCGCGCACAGCTGTCTCATGTCCTTTCTTTGTGTTCCTTGTTCTTTTGTATTTAAGGGGTTAGGTGGATTTCAGAGGTTCAAAAAAAGGGTATTTTTATTATTTTTTTTTTTTTTTTAATATATACAATCGTATATTTTATTTAAACAACTCAGCATATCAAAGATACATATTTAAATAGTAGTTTGTGAAATTTTTATTTAAAAATTCCGAAAACTCAGCCGTTGATACCTTATCTCCCTTGACGTCTCAAAAAAAAATGCTCTTGCCGCGGACAGCATAACTCATTACTGGTTCATTTAAAATCAAAACACCAAAAATATTTCGTTAGTACATGGATAAATCTCGTTATTGGACGAAGGAAAAAAAATTAAAATTTTAATTTTTGACAGACTTTGAACAAAAAAAACACATTTTTTGGTCAAATTTTCGACATGTATTGGTTCAAAAAAATTAGTTGTATTAAAAATTTAAAAAAATCCTTCGTTCAAAGACTAGACAGTGTTATTTCAGAGATGTGTGCAAAATTTGAACAAAATCGCTTCATAACTTTTCGAGAAATCATGTTCACCGACTTAAAAAATTGAGTTTTGAGATAAACGCGTTTTAAGTTTACTGCGCTGCACTGACGTGGCCTGATGGGCGGAACTTCCGAAAGGTCTACTTCTTAGAATTTTACTCGGATCGATTTTAAATTTTAGGAGAATATTTTAAACATATTGTACTAATAAGACAAAAAAAATAATGGATTTTTTGAAATTTTCAAACCCACCTAACTAACCCCTTAATAAAGTGCATAATATTAACTTAATAAGAATCAGATTCTCAGATTAAAAAAAATTTTAAAAATTTGGGGGACAGGTCTACCCACACTGTCAACTTCCCATTGGGTGTTCTTAAAGACTAGAGATTACTGTACATAAATAATTCTTTTTTCATTTCAGGCGACTTCTCCCCTGGGCCCCCGATAGAGGCTTTACCTCTTGCACCATACCGGGGGCTTTGTTTTCTGTACCTAAGGGTGGGGGCTCCACCCTTATCAAACAAATGATAACATCATTTGTTCTCAAGATATGCGAGTCAAAATATATTTTGGCAAAAAACTAATTTTTTCAAGTTTCTTATTGCGTTTTTTTTCTTTTTTTAAATTTGGTAATAAAATACTGGCGTTTTTAACATCAAGGAAGGTTCTTAGCCCATTATATAATAATATTATGGTAAAAAATCCGTATAATCTGTTATCTTAATAAAGTTAATTCCATTTTTTTACCGCAAAAAACAAATCGCTAATCCGAATTTGCTGAAAAATTTATCCAGTCTTCATTTTTTGATTACGCATCTAATGAAATTAGTCCGGAGTTGATATCATCATTTGTTCTCGAGATATGCGAGACGAAAAAAAATTCAAGAACGAGCGAACGAACGCACACACAGACATCACGCTAGAAACGATGGATTCGGATTCTAGTGACCTTGAAATGTGAAGATATGTCAAAATTAGCAATTCGTAAAATCGGACCCATTACAATAACTTCCTATGGGAAGTTAATAAGTCTCTTTTTTTTTATCAAACAATATTTTTTTAATAAAAATTAATATAAAATAAAAACAACTGTTAAAAATTTTCAAAATATCAACCAGTACAAAACTGTCTGAATGAAACAGCTCAACATCTCTTGGACTATATGTAGTCGCCTTGTTTCATAAAACCATGGTTCAGTTAACGATGACGTTCAGATAGTTTTATAGTTTTGGTGCTGTTGTCTGTTGTTCTTATTGACGACGGGTACCATCCATATGCACAAACCTGGAGTTAGGTACAGGAGACACCCACGTCTTGCTGGCGATGTTAGTTAGTCGGCAAGTTTGTTACTTATTACTATACCGGAGTACCGGCGTAGCGCTACCATATATTAAAATATTTTGCGAAAACTTTTGTGCTATTCCGTGCATAGTTTTGCGAGGAAAATGAAGATAAAGTGCTGCTCTCTACACGTATTCGTGTGAGTTATAGCGCCAAACTATTGTCATCAACAGCATTAGATCTTTTTTTGTTAATATTGCATCCTTACGAGCTTTTTGAAAGAAATTGATGTTAATAAAATTATGTAATTGAAAAATACACTACTGATTCGAAATAAGAAAATGACTAACTAAGTACACGATTATAATAAACCACTTTATTTAAAGTTTTTAAATGTCTATGACATGTTTCGGCCTCTATGCTCATTAACAAAGAGTCGAAGTGTTCATTAATGGACATACGGGCCGAAACATGTCACAGACATTTAGAAACTTTAAATAAAGTGGTATTTGTAAAGTAAAAATTGTCTTTTTATTTTAAAATGGAATACCATAAAGTAACGCTCAAATCTGTCATATAATAAACCCAATTCAAAATCTGAATCAAATTTTATTAAAATTTACATTTCATTAGTTAAGAAAATATCGCCTTTCTTTCTAGGGTTCCGAGAAAACATCTTGGAACTCTTACATTTTCGACAAGTCCGTCCGTTACCTCCGTAGTTTCTACATATTTCGACCTATGAGCACGTTACAGGTAAAAATATAAATTAATTCGCAGGGAAAAATTTTTTTCTCGGTTTCTTGAGGTATTTTCCCGTATTGCAATCGCGTGCGATATTGTTGAAAAAGGTCTTTTACTATTTTGCGAAATATTGAATTTCAAAGTAGTGAACAGCTTGTCCACTAAACCTTGCCCTCTCACAGTAATTTTTAAACTGTTGGTTCAAAAGATTTGAAACTATTACAGACTATTACTAGCACTTGCTAAAGATATTCAATTAAAATTATTTCAGGTAATTTGCTTCGGTTTTGGAAATATAGATAACCAAATTTTTAAAAATTCAAAAATTTGCAACAGGAAAAGTGAATTAATTTGGTGAATTTTTCTAAACGTTGATTTTAATATTTTGTAAATTTTTTATATTTATATAATACAACACACAACAAAATTGTCCTTCCCTATTTCGAATCGTTAGTGTATAGCTTTAGTGTCAAAAGCAAAATAATTTTATTAGCAAACATTCAATTTAATGTCAACATCTAACATTTTTATATTTGCCAAATTTCCCTGCTTTAAAAAAAATTAGTTGATTAACTGCTTTGCTTACATTTAACTTGATTTTTCACAAAGAACCTTTATTATTAATTAAATAAATATTGTGTGCATTCGCCAGAGAAAAATATTTTGTAACGTTACAAAACAAAGTGCTGTGTTTGATTTAAAAACGTATTAACATGTTTTCAATGATCGAATTATAGTTTTGTGATTATATTTTGTAAATCAGAACCCTCTGGTTTGTAACGATGCAAATACCTTTTGTAACGTTACGAAGCCTTTTTTATGGTGAATGCACCCGTTGATTAATTAAAGGTAATAAAAGTGTAGTCACAGTGGAACTTTTTAACAAGTAGGACAATCTTTCTTAAAGGTGTCATGTCACACTAGCGTACGGTAAAATTTTGCAAGAATTTTGAAAAAATTTTAAAAAAATATTTATAAAAATAAGTACCTACGTAAATTTCTTCTTTTGTAGCTGCGTATATGTGTTACGAATTTTTTATTCTTTGAAAAGTGTGCCATGGGAGATAAAAAATTTTAAAACACTGAAGTAGGTAGGGGTTGTAACTGTATCATGTGTTTCACTTTTTCAGGGAAACTGAAAATGTTGTTTTGAAGTTTATAATATTGAAAAATTCAGTTTGTAATAAGTAGGTATATTAAAAATATTTTATGAAAGATATTTGCCATTATTTTTATATTAAAATTTTAAGGGCGAACACTACAGACCGTGAAGGGTCGAAAAAAATTAATTTTAAATCGTAGGAAAATTATTATAGTGAGACCCGAAAATTAAAATCAAAATTTTCGACTTGAAAAAGATGTATTTGGGTATACGTGTGTGCATTCGTACGTATGCAGACATTTTTCTGCTGCAGTATAGGAAAGGGGGGGCGGCAAAACGGGGTAGTTAAGAAACCGTTATGATTTTAAGGACTGAAATATTAAAGTCGTAATTAAAGTAAAATAATCAAATTTTGAGCTGCCGTAAGAAAAATTTTTTTTGCGGGCGAAAAGATTATTCATATTATATTCATAAGAAAACGAAGCTACCAAATAATAATATTCTTTTAGGAGTAATTTACGTAAAACGAATCACCATTTATATTAGTTGTAGATGCAGAGGCGAAAAATAATTATTTTTTTAATAATTCTGAATTGTTCTTCATTATCGAATAAAATGTTTTTATCAAATGAAAAACTATTTGGTTTTCAATATTATCAAATTTGAAAATATAAAAATTTTTACCAAATTTTTGGGGTACCCCATTTTGCCCCCCTCCCTTATCTCACAAATAAAAAATGATATGGAGTTCGTTTGTTTGAGATCAAATCCACCATGCATCAGTCTCATCAAATTTCATATGAAAATTAAAAAAATTGAAATGTTTTTTCGAAATTATCTTTTTTAGTTGTTTTTCAACAATAGTTCAAAAACTAACGTTCCGATGTTCAATTTTTCCTAACAAAAATTTTCAAAATTGCTAAGGCTAAAGCGTGGCAATGAACTTTTTCCAAAAATTATTTTCAAATGAACAAAAATTTTATTTTAAATATTGTGGTTAAGCATTCGTAATATAAAGAAACCTTATTCATGACGGCCCTTCACAGTGCGGTATTCCCCCTTAACAAAACCTATACTAAAAAAGGTAAAAAAACAAAATTTAATACATATTTTTAGCGTTAAAGAGAAAAACATGTTTTCATTATTTTAAAATTGAATTTTCCTTTATACAAGTTTTTCATTGTTTACTTTAGCTTTAAAACGTTAACGAGTAATGAAAAACGAACAACAAATTAGCTCCAGCAACAAATTTCAAGTAGGGTATACCGAGACAATCCCAATTACAAGAGCATATCGAAACAAAATAACGATCAGAAAATGTTTAAAACACCGAAATTGACTGACGTCAACAAGCAGTTGCCCCTCCCTTCTTCTATATTCTTTACCAGTTTTTTTTATTCGTAAATATAAAACTATCCACTTTGCCTCAGTTTACCCTATTTTTACATAAATTAACAGATTTTATCATGGCTTTTCGATTGTTAGCCTTTTTGTTTCGATACAAATATAGATGCTTTCTTTCAGAAAATTCGAAAACAATTTTTAATATTTCTCCTGTTAATTTTTTCTAGATAAAATTTTTACCCAACTCCCACACACGCACGCAAGAAAGAGACCTCAAAATAAGAATCAAATAAAAAGAGATAAAAAATCCCATTTATTATTTATTATTGTGATTGTAATATAATGGCATATTTAAAATTTATAAGATGCAAAATAAGCCACATTTTATTATATTCGCCTAACAAAAGTCATTTGATTACTTCTATCAGTGGCGGCTCGTTAGAAGAGGCAAAGTAGACACCACCTAAAGTTTTTTTTCAAATTTGTTAATAATTTTTATTTTACAATAACAAATTAGCCAATTTTTTTTCGTAAAAATCATGTTTTTCCGTTCTAAGTGTTCCAAAAAAGTGAAAAATTGAAATTTTGTAAAACCCTCCGAGCGTTACCTGAGGAAAACTATTATCTAACGAATGAACTTTAATTTTTTTATTTCGGATGATCCAGCACCAAGTTATGAGGGGCACCGCAATTCTACTTTTTTCCGAGACACGTTCGAATAATTGCTGTCATTGCTGTATTTTTTAATATTTTTTCGTGAAAATTTTACACAATATTCTTCGAATGTTATACTTTGATATACCACTGGTTTTAATAAAGAGACTTTAACTGTGTCGTCACAAAAAATAACAAAAACATGCCTTTTTTGTACAAATTAACCTTTCGCTCTCCTTAAGTAAAATATTTGTTTTGCTATTTACAAATATCGATGAAAGACCATAAAGTAACTCTCAAATTAATCTACAAAATCAGTCTTGATCTTAAATTCTTGTTTTGATCTTACCTTTTTCGTAAGATTCCAGTGAACAAGGCCAAGAAAAAATTCACAAGAGTCTAAAATATCAGAAATCCTACAGATTTACCATCAGATATTGTTATTAAGACTTTTTGGAAAATCTTCAATGTAACTTGGTAGAAGTTTTTGAAAAGACACACCCCAAACCGAAACATATTAGACTGAACTTTAAAAGATCAAAACGAAAACTATAATGGGTCATACACAATCAATGAAATAAGAAATAAGGAATAAGAAGTATGCCATCTAGTGACGTTGAATAGAACTTTAACGTAACTGCCCATAGGTATATGTATTTAGGTATTTTTGTACATCAAAATTCATAAAAAAATAACGTTCATGATGACTTTTTTTGTCACTACAGTGAAAAAAATCACGAATTTTGACGTACAAAAGTACCTACATATTTATATCTATGAGCAGTTACGTTAAGTTCCACTCAACGTCACTAGATGGCATACTTCTTATTCCTTATTTCTTATTTCTTATTTCATTGTTTGTGTAGACACCCTAATCACTGTTAATCAGGATTATGGTTATTCGGAAAAAAGTATCCCACAAGCCGCCACTGACACTTTTACATAAAATTATATCAGCAACCGACACTCCATAAGCACGCATAGTTGACCAATTTTCGTGATTTATATTCTCAATTTAAGTTAATTCAAGTGAAAATTATTAGAATTTAAATATTTCCTCATGATTTTTGGGGTTTCCTATATAAGTAGATATGTGAATTTTTTTTCTATGCAAATAAATTTCATTATCTTATTGTTTGTGATTTGAATCAATAGATGGAAGTAAATATATAATAATCGAACACTGTGCCACCTACTGTGATATCAAGATAGCACATTCTTTTTTTTTCTTTATAAACAAAAACGTAATAAAAATAAGTGAACATCGCATCGTTTGAGAGAACGCAGCAGTGGGTCCACAAAAAAAAAAAAAAAAAAAAAACATTTATCTGATTTCGCAAAAAATTTAAAGGGAAATTTTTCGTAAACGGCATCATAAAATCTATTGTCAGTGATATTTTTTTTTTTTTGTAAATTTTGATGGTTATGTGAAATTAGTACGAGAGCCCTACACATTTTCGTTGTGAGAAGGATGTCCAGTAAGATAATTGAGTAATGGGGTATTTGACAAATTTTTAAAAACCATCTTAGTGTGTTTATTACTTCTTACTAAACTCATAATACACATTTTTAAATTATTTTGTACTATATTTTTAATAAAAATCACCGATAAAATTTTAGTTTTTAAAAAGATCGCCAAAACGATGCTTTCTGTGACGTCAAATCGCATGACGTCATTGGCTCTAAAACATTGAGTAGTAGTAGTAGGTCCAGTAATGAAAATTAATAATGAAAAATTTCTTTCATAGTTACCAAAAAAGTAAACAGTTTTTTTCCTAACTACTAACTACTACAATATAATACCTACATATTCGAACGAGCTCGTGACGTAAGCTGCTTTTGCTTGATGTTTTTAATTACGTCATTTTTAACGTAAATTTTGTAATTTTATTTAATTAAAATTTTTATATTTTTGAATGAAATAACTTGTAAAAAAGCAATATTCAGTATCATTATGACTCGAACAATTATTTAAAAATCAAAATAAATATTTTTTCAGCTACTGTCAAATACCCTATTGTGACCAACGTCAAAATTTTCACGGCAACCCTTCCCGTAGGTCCAGACAGAATCCAAATTATAAAACAAAAAATAAAGTAGAATTGTAAATATCGGTATAATCATTTAAAAGTAATTCAGAACTGTGTTTGTAAATTTCTATTGCTTGTAAAATATTTAGTGTGCGTCCTTTCCTTTATTTGCTTCGTGTAAAACTGTAACTTTTCTCTTCGGTATGTGTCGACACAGAACACAGACACAGAAATTTATAAACACAATTCTGAATTACTTTTAAATGATTATACCGATATTTACAATTCTACTTTATTTTCTGTTTTATAATTTTTGCATACAACTGTATTTCCTACTTTATTTGTTTATATGTCACATGTTTCTAACTCACCTAAACTTGTTTTCCTTGTCTTTAACTCCGCCCACTAATTCTATTCCCACTAATTTCCCATCATGCATTGCTACAATTTATAAATTAGGATTTTGAATAAATAGGCATGTATCTGAATATAATCTTTTACACGTTTGAGAATGGTCATATTGACCGAAACATGTCATAAGAGTTTTCTATTATTAAATAAAAGTGGTATTTTGTAAAGTAAAGTGTTCTTATTTACTTATATTTAATATTGTCACAGTTTAGAAATAAAAGTGGTATTTTTGCAAAGTAAAATATTTATTTATTATTTACAAATTACGTTAAAATTTTTGTGTGACTGAAATTTCAACATACTGATGACATCACACAGACCAATCACCAAAAACTGAACAGGGAAGTGAAAAAAGTGTCATTGAGTCCAAAGATTGATCTGGGCCAGATGCCAAAAATGTATTACCTCAGTGTTGCTATAGATACAATAAGTACTTTATTTTTAAAGAGTATTGAATTGACATAAACAGTACATTTAGGATTGGACTTCCTGGAGAGATATACGCAGATCATACATAAAAATTGTGTTGGGCTCTCGGACAATATTATTATCGATGTTTGATGTTACGAATAGCGTAAAAAAAGACATTTATTTTTTTTATTGTTTGAAATTTTCAGTTTTCGTGATTGGATTTTGATATTAAAATTGAGAATTTTTTTTCGTATGAAATCATAATATCTCAATTATTCTTAACTCATTTGCATCGATAATTATCAGTAGTATTGTTTCACAGAAATGTTGATTTACAGTTGCGATAACGAAATTTAAAATTTACCATTTTGGGGACCAACAAGAGGTGAAATATTTTAGTATTTTTTTATTGTTGAAAAAAAGCAATTTTTTTTTTTCGTTTTGCTAATTATCGAAATCTGTAATGTCGGCAATATTTATTTGGACGTTAATATCATTTATTTATTAAACACACCGGCAGTGCTCGCGTTCGGGCTGTGTTTATGTAATGAGGTTTTATTGTGTTTATACATTGCTAATTAACACCTAGCTGTGTACAGTGCCATCGGAAAAATATTCGATCACAGTCATACTAATAGATCAAATCTAAACGAAACACACAATACGAAATGTGATGTGCAAAACGCGTATGGAAACAAAGGAAATTGACGTATGAGATTATACTGGCCGATTTTTGCCGACGTTTGAGGAGAGCACTAGCGTTTCGAATATCAGCGCCAAGAACTCGACAGACCCTAAAGGGTCGACTACTCTAGAAATTCAACAAAATCGATTTTTCTTTTTTTTCATATTTTCTAAGTTCAGAGCTTTAAGAATAATCGTCTAAACGGATTTACGCAAATTCGAATTATTCTCGGAGTTAAAGTGATTTTTTCCCTGTGTACTGTGTATTATTTAAAAGCTTTTATTTAACTTGCTATGTTAGTATATTGGTTTAGATCAAATCTTGGAGTCAAAATTAAACAGGTTCTAATTGAGCTAGAGGTTTCAAATTTTGCATACCGATCTAACCTTGATGACAATGCAATATTGTATAATTAGTTTTGCCCTAAATTGCCCCAAACCAAAATTGTTAATTTTTAGTCCTGTGCAACTTTTTGACACTTCAAATTGTCAGATATTGTCCATTGATTTTACATTGTAATTTTTTGTTTCCATAGTTACATTTGATTAGGGTAAGTTAACCGATTAAAATATTATAGGTAAAAAAATTACTTTAATTTTTTTAAAATTAATTGTGATCAGACTAAAAAGTAGAAAATAAATTAAGGTAAAAAAATGTTTTTTAAGAAAAAGCTTTTATTTAAAAATGGGCTAAATAAATAATATAACTTTTTAGTGAAGTTTGAAGTAATATGCAACATAATTTATAAAAGCTTGAGGCGTTTAATTATGTTTCTACACTTATATCTAAAACATCCAAAACAGAAATAATTAATGATAACGCCTCAAGCTTTTATAAATTATGTTGCATATTGCTTCAAACTTCACTAAAAAGTTATTTTATTTTTTTTAGCCCATTTTTAAATAAAAGCTTTTTCTTAAAAAAACTTTTTTTTTTACTTTAATTTATTCAGTGTTAAATTCAAATTTTTAATATAAATTACTCGAAACTACTTTTTTTGATACGGTTGACATGATATCTCAAGTTGTAATGCACCGATTTACTTGAAATTTGGTACAGACCTTGTTAATATACTATCAAAATTAGCCCGACATAGGGGTTTTTGGAATTTTTTTTAATATTTTTAAAAAATTCCAAAGTTGTTTTTTTTTTTAAATGGACACCATTTTGTGAAAAAATTTATTTTTTATAACACCTGCTTCTAAAGTTCAATATTCGAGCATTGTGTAGTGGGCGTAAAGAGCAGTTTTTTATATCATTGTAAAACAAATGACAGTAACTGTGCGCGAAAGTACAAGTGTGCGTGAAAGTAGCTAAAACTATGCGAGAAAATAATGATATTCATTTATCAATGATAATCATATTCAAATTAACATGGAAACGATCAACAAATTAATAAAAAAACAACAACGTTCTACCCATTAATAAAAATTGCTTTAAAATAATTAATTTTTTTCTCTCTATTAAACTTTAGAAGCCGTCGTTACAAAAAATTATGTTCGATACGTATGCGTAAAGAGAGGTATCCGGTAGGCTTAAATTGGGGCACTCGCTAAAGGGGCTGACGTATACACAACGAGATCTCGTGCGCTTACGCACTCGATCTCGTTGTGTATACGTCAGTCCCTTAGACTCGTGCCCGAATTTAAGCCTACTAGAATACCTCTCTTTACGCATATGTATCGAAAATAACTATTTTGAGATGTGCTATGTCCAACTACTTCTACATCCTTGTAAGAATTAACTAAAATTTTATGTTGCAGATCACCAGGAGGGTTGGAATCATGTCAACCGGGAGACACCTTCTTTTTGAGTCTCCAAAAACTGTTTAAAAAAAAAATTGATACTAAAAATGTTTTTTTTTTATTACGCCCTTAAAATCACCTAAAAATCGAGCCTCTAGACTAGAATACCCCCTTAAGATGGAGAAAGTTGTATATTTTTCACACTGTAGTGTAAATAGCTATTTTTCCAATAAACGGATATATCCGAATTCGGTTAATTTTAATATAAATTACTGTATAAATAGCAAGTTAAGTTATTTAATAGCTACACGTATACCTATATTTATTTTGCGAACTGATATATATGTTCGTATTTTTTTAATTTGGTTCGCAATTGTATGTTTACATCCGGCGTTATTTATTTAATCGAATGATAACAAATAATTAATATTTAAACAGATCGATTTGAATTAGTGAGGCATGAATGTAATATACACGCTAAGGGTTTCAGCACTTGTTATTATACGAACGCTTTTATTTTTAGTCGAATTTTTCAACTGAAAAAAATTAGACTTATACAGCCTATACGATAAGAACGGCGAGAGGCGAGAATAGGGGCGCTATCCGTTTTCGGACCTGTAGAACACGATTATGTAGAAAAAAGTCTGATATATATATGGAAGTTAAGAGACAAATTTGGTAAGTGGGGCTCATTCTGACGTACAACAATACTATCAAAGTGGGGTCAAATTTTGGGCAAATTTTCGATCCGACCCAACCTTTAAGGGGCTGGTGAGGGGCAACAAAACAATAAAACTTTTCCAAACCGGTTGGAAATAATGTTTCAGTGAATTATCTACAAGTTGATTACAAGAGGCTACGCATTCCACCGTGCAAATTAAAAGAGTCAACTTGGCGCAGTTGTAGCGCCGCCATTTTTTCTTCTTTTTGCATAAAAATTTATGTGTGAATTCACCATAACATGTACTATACTATGTAACTTTCTTTGATACATAAATGTATCCAGTTTGTTAAAAAAAAAATTATTAAAAAACCTGTTGCCTGGAGGACCCTCCCCCTTAAGAAACATAATTATGAAGGAGAAAAAAATTGATTTATTTTTTTTAGTGAAATTCCCCTTAACGCAGATACAGGGAATTATCACGTAATTAACCGTACAAGTAACATTGTCCAGGAAGCAGTGAAAAGCATGAAGAGAAACTTGCGGACTTAACGCATTTCCAGCACGCGTTTAGAACAAATTTTTCGAACTTTATTTATTTGAAAATTTATCACGTTATTATATAACACTAAGGTAGCGGTTACACTGGATACGAATTTTCGTACGAATTCATATGAGTTTATCCGAGTTAATACGAATTAAACAAATGCATACATTTAGACATGCGTGGTTACACTGCTTACGACTCTTTCGTACGAGCTCGTACGACTTTTTGATACGACCAAAATATTTTGTTTTTTGATGCGAATTCGTACGAAAAAAATGCAATGGATATAGAAAAAATAATTATTTTTGTTGAATAAAGGCGGTCTTTAAGGGATCAAAAACCTAAATATTATCATAATAGAAAGTTAAATAAAAAATTGTGGAATGAGGTGGCAGAGGAAATGTTTAGATAATTTTTTAATTAAATATATTACGATATAATAAAACTAACCTAACCTAACAAAAACATGGGGAAGTAGGGTAAAAGCCCCCTTTGTGAAACGGTATATAATACTGGAACAGTTTTGACATTTACATATTTATTTTTTTAATTAAATAAGGAAACTTTAAATGCGAGGTGAATTTAAATTGAAAAACAATCATTCTATTAATAATAATTTTTGTTTTTAGACGTTTCTTTCAGAAATAACTTCATTAATATGTAAATGTTCATAATTAGATACCGTTCCACAAAAGGGGCTTTTACCCTATGTGTAATGAAAAATTAATTAACTAAATATTGAAGCTAAAATTCAGTAGATTTTAAAATATAACTGAATGTGACTTGTTCAAATACTCTAAAAATTTCTGTTTGTCTTGAAAAATTTCTTCAAAGCAATTCCAGAACTCAGCTTTTTTGCTCGACATGAATAATAAATAATCGTTTACCCATAGAATTGTTTGTTTTCTATAATTAGAAATTTTGAAAACGATGTTTCTAATAAATAAGATTCGGTAACTGAATCCATTGTTTGATATCATGCAATATGTACTAATGGTTTTCAATTTAAATTTAAATTCACGAATTCGTATTACGATTCCGTATCCAATGTAACCACACAGTCGTACGAATGAATTTCGTACGAGCTCGTACGAATTTGTATCCAATGTAACCGCAGCCTTACTCATACTTTGCTTGCGGCCATTCTTAGGTACCACGTACATTAACACAACCAAACCATAATCCTATGATAAATAACTTCCATAGAAATTTCTTCATTCGATTTCGTCCGTATAAGTGTAATAGGTAATAATAAAATCCAAATAAATGATGGAATGGTGCTCTCGGGGGGGTTTGGGGTGGCGTAAAAAGTACTTACGAACCTCTTATTCCACCCCCGGTTATAATGGTACATGGTTGAGCGATTTCCACGGTGGACGAAGTTGCGGCGCATTGAAATAAAACTAATATGTTATAAATTTATTTTAAAGCTATCCATTATTTTGTAATACTTACTTGCTTGCTAGTTGTACGTCCCTCCGCGACGTGGCGCAGCGCTCTCTCGGAGAAGTTTAATAATATGAGATGTAACAATATAATATATTTTCTATAGTTTATCAAAACGTGAAACTCGTATCCTTTTTACAAATGAAATATATCATCAATGTGGCTATATTATACTGTGTCAACAAAATTTTTCGGCGTGGTACACAGGTTACGTTCCAAAAAGTGTTGATTACAAAGTTTACCAATATTTGAAAAATTGTTAATTGTAGATACAGTTAAACCTTTTTTATGCGGTGAAAATATGAATCAAAATCAAGCGACAATAAGAAACCTAAACATTTACTGTAATAACTTATTTTGGTAAAAATATTTTATCCTTTTAAATTTTTCAGTATTTTTAAATTGTGTTAAAAAACAAGTTTAAGTTCTATATGGGTTTATATGTAACTTAACTAAAAATTAATATCTTAATAATATTATAAATGTGAAAGTTTGGATGTTTGTTCTCAATCACACAGAAACGGTTGGACCGATTTGATAAAATTTTATATACACACTACTCATACTCTAAATTAACACATGGGCTAAATTTTATTCCGGTTGCAAGTTCTTGAGGGATACAAAAACAATTATTCAAACACATCCCAAAAAACACAACTCAATTCAGATTTTTTTACAGATGTATTTTTCAAATTTTTCATAATATTATAAAAATGAAACAAAAAGGTTTCTACGTGTAAATTAAGGCTTTATCTTGTTTAGAAAAGCAACTTCTATTATAGTTGTTTTGAGTTATGTATTTTCGGTCCCGATATACTGCATAAAAATAGTATATTGTGCAATAAGTGAGGGAAATTGTCGATTGCCCACGAAAAGGAAGTTGAGCGCATGAACGTAGTGAGTGCCCTCATTCGCTTGAGTGGGGCAATCGACAATCCCGCACGAGTTGCACATACTAATTTTTATTACGAATTTCACATACTTTTTTCTATTATTATTACTATTTTTGACATTTTTATTACTTTTTAAAATAATATTTTTAAGTATTCGTCTTTTTTTCTGAATTAATTATCGTTTAAATTACTTTGTTGGTGGTTTCTATAGAAATAATTATGAAATATTTATTAAATGAAAAATTAAGAGGCGGCTTTGCGTGTTTTATTGTCAATTTGGGTGTGGAAAGTTACTTTCCGCACGCAAAAAAGTATGTGGGAAGAGTACAGTGGGCAAACAGCCATTTTGCGTATAGAAATGTGTGCGCCAAGTTAGTACTTCTCCCGCATGAGTAATAAAAAGTTTTTTTTTACAGTCTGGACCGAACTAATCTTTCTATATAACTACTTATGATATTTTTATTTTTTGCGATTTTTTTTTTTATACGATGCCCATCACCGTATAAAAAAAGGTTCAGCTGTATATAAAGGATAGCGACATTCGAAAGAGCAAGAAGCAAAGCATCTTTTACAATATTTGAAGTTTGCACAAGAAAGAGGTTCGAAAAATGAGGAATCTAAGAAAATTTGATGCTCAGTGCTTAGTTTCAGCGAACTTAGCGTGAGCAGTGTCGCAGAGTCAGCTCAATAATTGTGTAATGGGCTCGAAAATCAAAATCAAAAATTTTCAAGGTATTTTGACGTCACTACTACCAGGCTTTTACATTTTTAGCGAATTTTCGAATCAAAAATTCAGCTATTACAAACCACTTTCATCATGACACGATTTAAGCGTGGGACTATGACAGAAATTTATTTTAAGATTCCTAGAAATCGAAAATGGTATTGACTAAAATTGATATATTAATAAATATACATGTATTTATGTATCAGCATGATAACTCGCGAACGAAACATTCTATTGTTATGAAATTTGTTGGAGACATTGGAAGTTTAAAAATCTTGGATGAGTTCTTCAGCCAGATACGTCGCGGAAGATATTTTTTGGGCATTATTCGTGAAAAAAATTAGTTTTTTGCCAAAATTCAAACGTTTTTGGTGACATTTTTTTACACCATTGGATAGAGGGTAAAAAATCACAAAAAAAAAGGTGTTCAAACCATTATTTTGTCTAAGCACTATGTTAAGCAGGATGCTGCGACAGGCGTATTTTTAAAAAATATGTACAAATATGTATTTGTGTGTCTTTCCTGCATAACATCTCACCAGTGGGAAAATAATTCGGGTATCAATTTCGAAATATACGAATATTAACGTCGATATGTTTTGAAAGACCAAATATCATCCAATTCGGTTCAACCATTTTTTGTTTTTCGGGATACCTACTGGAGAATTATTCCTGTGGACTTCAAAGATCACACCGGGTTATTTTCTTGTGCTAAATTTTGTAACACACTGTAGCTAAAAGTATTTTTAAAGCAATGAATGAATAAAGTTAAATGAACGTCAGTGGAGGTTCTGAAGTAGGTACCGCAGAGTAGTCCGATTCACGAGTATGCTTGTTTGAACATGAACATCTCAAAATTGTGGATATAATATCATTTATTATCTCATATAACGACAACGACTTCACCCCCCACTACCCCCCCTCCGCTACCGCGGCTTGCCCCACCAACAGCTATTTACCCCCACCCATTACTTGTCATTTTGCTTATAACCGTTTCTGATGGATTGTTTATCATATATTATTCAATTACGTATAAATAAAATGTTCATATGTCATAATATGTTTACTCTTGTATGGTAGTTGAGGATGTGCTAGGATAGTTCAGATTAAAATATTGTAGCAATTAGTTTTATTTGGAGATAAATCAAATTTAATAAATGTTTTAATATATTTTATTGTATGATCGATTAATAGCTAGTTTTTCGTCGAATTTTTTCCGAGAACTTTTAAGGTAAGATTGCTTAAAGAAAAAAAAATCGATTGTTTTTCTTTATAATTATATTGCTTAAGGTGTTAGAAATATTCACCTAAAATTTTGTTAGTAAAAAATGAAAAATCAAAAATTTATCGGCATTTTAGTGCACGCACTTTACTAAATTCAATTTAAAAAAAACAAACTTTAAATGCTAGTTTCTCGAAAGTATGTTTTTGGACAAAGTTCCGTGTCTATCTCAAAAACTATTTGAGATATCGATATAAATCAAAGTGCATACTAGTTCTCGATACCGTCATTTTGGCAGGAACTAGGATCTTTTAGTTCCGTAATATATTTTCAAAATGGCGACTGTTTATAGTCGAGAAAAAGCGGTGATTTTTGAAAATTTATTTTCAAAATGCGATTTCTCGCTGGTTTTTTAATCTTTTTTTCTTAGATCCTAGTTAATGCCATAACTGCGTATGTATATTTTCAGATTCACTGGGGTTCAGGTTCACTGGGGATTTCAGAACGCGAGAAACCATCAAGGTGGAAAAATCTCGCAGTGTCGACTTCAAAGCCATTTATGCTCAGCTCATTTTTTAACACTTTCAGTCCCATGGCTTCGACATCCGTAACCAAACAAGACATCACCAGAGGCCGACCGCGATCAATGATTAATTGATTAGTTGGTTACGCATTATGTGTGCGATGTTTATCATCATTCATCACACGGATGTGTTTCTACTCACACAAATACATACCAATACACACTACTCTTTTGGTTTCTATGTATAAAAAATTTTAAGATAGTAAAAAATACATCAAAAATATAATTTATTATATGTTTAAATGAAATTGATTTGAATGTCAGTGTATAAGTAGTATGTACGTATCACGTACGTATGTTTACATTTTTACACATAACTGTTGAACCGTGTTGAATCTATTCAGTGTTTGAATCATTTTATTTTATGTATTTGTTTATATAAGGTTTTTTTTTTCTTTTTTTAAATATTGCCGGCTTCCGGGGAAGTTTACTATGAAAGTGCTCGGGCCTCATAGTGTTAATTTCTTTTTTAAAAAATTTTTTTTGTTATCTCAAGACATGTAGAAATAATATCGTATATTTAATTTTTTAATAAAACATTTATTTATATAAAAAAAAAATAATAATAATAATAAATTCGATTTTTGATGTTTTTTTGGCGAATCTTCCCTTAAAGCGGCTGTAAAATTACAATTGTAATTTGAAATAGGAAAAGACAATTATGACAAGTCGTTCCCTATTTCAAATCATTAGTATATTTCATATTAAATTTTTAAAATAAAAAAAATGAAATTGTCACAATTAAAACTGACTTGAAACACTAATAAGAAAAATAACATTCATCGTAATGTTTTTTAATGAATTTTTCAACATTCGCGCTACACTGCAAGCCCATATAGCGGCTACAGGCGAGCGACTTCTTGCCCGCTTCGCTTGCCGACTATTTGAAATGAAAAAGTAATTTAATAATGTTGAAATAAAAATTAAATATATTCTTCATATACAATAGGAAAAAATTTTGCAAACGTATGGGATAAGCAAGCATATATGTATGTCTCACGAAAGGTTGTGTTCAAAAGTTTTAAATTACATGTCTAGAATGGAACGATTGAGAAGAGTTATCGGATATAAAATGTTGCCAAGTAAAGATTTTTCCTACCATTTTTCAGTTTTTGAATCTTAGTTGTAATTTTGGTTACAGAACCATAAGATTCTTGCGCCTGTATCCTCCATTCTGAAGAGACTTCGATCAAACAGAAATATTTCGATCAAGACTGGCTTGGTGGATAAACCTCAGTCAGACCCGTTAAATCTTTGCAATCTTAAAAGAAAGGCCCACTTCTTTTTCTAGGTCTACTAAAATTTTCTTTCAAACTAGCCGTACCCGCGATGTCGTTCGCGCAAAGCATTGTTATAAACTCAATGAGAAGTATGTAAGTGTAATAATATACAGAAATTGCAAAGAATAATAATTTTTGTGTAATGCATTTTGCCGTGGGAATGAGAAATTTTCCCGGAGTAAAAAGTATCTTAAATGTTGACCCAAGTAATAGAGGTTATCACCACACCAAATTTCATCAAAATCCGTCCAATAGCTTTTGCCTAATGTGTGCACATGCTCAAAATGGTTGTTCCATTTTCCCGTGGGAATGAGAAATTTTCCCGGAGTAAAAGGTATTTTAGATGTTGACCCAAGTAATAAGTTATCATCACACCAAATTTCATTAAAATCCGTCCAATAGTTTTTGCGTGATCAGTGAACAGACAGACAGACAAAAATTCTAAAAATCGCTGTTTTGGTATCTACATCGATAACTATTTACCGTACCAGTACAATTTTCAAAAAATATTCCGTGTACAGAAATGGTCTCGTTACAATTTTATTATATGTAAAGACTAGCCATTTCCTGCCACGTGATAAAAATTTCAAAACTTTGAATCAATTTTATATTTTATTTCGACGATTTTCGAAAAGATTTCCCTGAAAATGTAAAAAAAAATTAAATCGAAATTCGAGGCACTGTCGGTATTCGCTTCAATCAAAACAAATTCTATTTAAAAATTTACCCGATTCACAGTCACTGACGCTGTAAGACGTCAAAGGAAACCTGATTAACTACAACGCTGTATAAATACAAGCATAGCTTGCTCTCTGTCATTGTCGAACCTTCTTCCACACTTTTTCAGTTTTGCAAAGAAAAAAAAATGTTTTACACCAATAGACAAAAGGTTCATCTTAATTAATTATATTTTTAGATAAATAAATTCATTCACGTTTTTGAAACACAACCCTTGTTGTGTAATGTACTATACCTACTGTACTCGACCGTGTCACAATATAACACGTATTAACGTAATTGGATATAAAATATGATTGTTATATTATTTTCAAGTGCTTTTCAACAGCTCACAGCTCAGTCAGCGCATAGAATAGCTCGCACAACAAAGCACAGCGTAGCAATGTTTTGCCTACCTCTGTTACAAACCCCCCCCCCCCCCAACTACCCTTCGCTTTCCTAGTATTTGCTCCTCGCAACACATTACAATCATCATCAGGTACTCACTCATTCGCTTACTCGCTGTCGCTTGCTGCTGCTCATTTCGAATGGTGCTTACTCATTTTTTAAAATGAACAATGTCAGTTGCATACGTTTTCATATTCATGGTACTACACTGCTTGTCAAAAAATTTTGCGGTACTTGCCGGCCGTAAGCAAAATTACTGATACCACTATCGTAATATTCGGTACAATTTTGGGTTACTTCAAAAATGTAAACTTTACCGCATCGATGCAGCACCATGACTTTTCTGATGCGTCTAATACTACATGATGCGCTACTGATGCTCTCTTGAAATTTGATGCACATTAAATGTTTTTGAATGGTATATTGGCATCATTTAGCCTCTGATTTGGCTACAGATAGACTATAGATAATATAGCAAGACAGTCCTTCTATAGGTATATTATCTTTGAATTTCAACTTGAACTTACTTGAAATTGAAAATATTTGAATAAAAAATATTACATACCTATTTTGAGTACAAGATGTATTCAAATAGTTTAAACAATTTTAATCAAAGGTAAATCTTTTTCAACAATTTGTTTTTCGGAATTATTCCTGTTGGTGTTATAATACCTACGTAATATGGCAAGTAGTTATAATTCTACATTATACACATGACATGCATCTTGGACACGCATCACCAATTTTTTTGATGCATTGTTTTAACGCATCAAATGCAAAAATGAACTTTTGATTTTTCGTTGTGATGCGTCTGATGCATTTTTGAACTTTTGACTCTGCCTCATGCAAGCAGTAATGCATTTTTGAAGTTAGCCTTTATTTATCATAGGATAAAAGACAAAATGGTGATCCATCAAATTTCTACACCAAAAGTAATAAGGTCACAGCAGTTCTATGCCAAAAGTAGAAAGGTCACAGTCGTTCTGTACCAAAAGTAGTAAGGTTATAGTGGTTCTAAGCCAAATGATTTTAATGGTAACTGTCTCTTAATTAAGGGGGACCACTAATGTGAACGCTTGAAAAAAAGGTGATTTTTGGGAATTTTTAAAAAAAAAAAAAAAAAAAACTAATGGAATGTTTTAATATTTTACGGATATATTCTTATATATATATATATATATATATATATATATATATATATATATATATATATATATATATATATATATATATATATATAATAAATTCATGATAAAATTTTTGGAACAAAAATTTGAAAATTCAGTGAGTTAGCTATTCGCGATCTCCCAAGGCTCCAAAAAAAATCCCGCTACTGCTGCAGTGATAGCGACCTTCACAGTGCCTGAAATCAAGAGAACCAAAAAGCTTATTAAACTATAAGGTATTACCCGTGCCATGAACCTCAATCGAAAAAAAAAAGTTTAAATTTTACAAAATGGCGGAGTTTTTTAAAAAAAAGTTTCAAAATTTGCGCGAACATTTGATGATTTTTGACCGGCAAAAATTACATTTTTTTATTCGACTGGAAAACTGGCGGTTCATGGTACGAAGAAACATACATAAAAGAAGCTGTAATAAGAATCAATTCGATTGGATGATTTGTTTTCGAGTTATAACTGCAGCAAATTTGAAAAATGTAGTTTTTCTTTACTTTACCTTTTAGTTTTAATCACTGAGAATTTTTATTAAAATTATTTGCGATGTACTCACTATAACGGTCATAGTAATACTAGATGAGTCGTTTAAATGTGCCAGGGTCTAGTTACTCCACAACAAGTGACTGGCAGCCACGTCTAGAAACTCCCGAACTTCTCAATACTTCAAAGTTAACAATGAAAGTCAGAATCCGCTCTTCAGATGGCTGTAATTTAAAAACTATTTGAGATATGCACTTGAAATTTTAGTATGTTATTTTTAAAGGTGTGGACTATCGAAACATACAAAAAAAATTTCAAATTTTTTCAAAATGTCACATTAGTAGTCCCCCTTAAACTGCTCAAGGTCCTACACTAACTTTCAGCATTGTTGGAATGTTCCATTCGGCGACATAATTAGTGGCCCTATGTGATTGACATCGTACTGTCACGTGATGCATTTATGAATATATAATGGGCTTGAATTTTTTTTTTTGTTTTTTGCTCCTGTATTGTACAATATGCAATTTAATCATAAATGTGTATGGAAATAGAAAAAATAGAAAAAAAGAAAAGTTTTTTAATAAAACGGTAAAACACTAACACTAAATACAATGGCCGGGTATTTAGGCGGCGTTGCCGGAGGAGGCAAGGGGCGCCGTATATGATGAACCCAACTAACACTTGTTTCAACTATACGATAGCTACATTAGTCACTATTTTTTTTCCACTTATTTATGTAGTGAATAAAAAGCAAAGGATTATAGCTAAAAGATATCTATATAAATTTGGTAATATTAAATTTGTTGGATATTTTGGTTTTAAACTTTTATGTTTATGCGACAAAAAATTTTCAAGTTTCTGAATTTTTAATGGATTTCCTTTATTCCCGATTATGTATTTTGGTTCCAAAATTTCTGCTCGAATTTTAATTTATTGGAGCTGAAATTTTGCATACGTTTGTAAACTATCATTAGACTGATCTGATGATGCATCTAACAATTAAATTTAGTAACATAATTTATGAAATTGATCGAATACTTTTGTGTACAGTAGTGATATTGGATGATTAATTGATTAATCAGTTTAGTCGACTAATTTTGTTTACATTTAGTCAGTTTTTAATCGACTATTTTACCCTCGACTAAATATGACTAAAATGATTGATTTTTTTTAAATGACTAAAAACGACTAATTTAATTTTTTTCCTGTATTATTTATATAAAATTCGAAAAATCAAAAACTAAAAAAAATTCCATTGGTACGATTTTTCATTTCTCATCTTTATTTTTCTTTAAAAAAATAATAATAATAATAAAATATTAAGTATCAATAATCAAATTCAAAGGAAAACATTTTTTTTAAAAGAACTACATAGGTTACACCATTCATGAATTTGACTAAAAATTTAGTCGATTAGTCGACTATTACGTGTTCGATATTTTCAACTAAAGACTAATTTTGTCTAAAAAACAACTTTAGTCGATTAATCGACTAATTTCTCTTCAGCTCGACATCACTAGTGTACAGCTAAAAATGGTCATTAAAATGGATAATTTGAATCAAAATCAAGAGACAGTAAGAAACTGAAACATTTACTATAATAACTTTCTTTGATAAAAATACTTCTTAACGGCTTTTAAGCATTTAATCAATATATTGCATTAGAATATAAGTTATTGCATCATTTAATTTTTTATAGATACATTTTTCAAAATTTTCATAATATTATAAAAATGAAATAAAATGTTTCTACGTGTAAATTAAGGTTTTATCTTGTTTAGAAAAGCAACTTCTATTAAAATTGTGAGATTTTGAGCGTTTTGAGGGATGTATTTTCGATGAAACTTTTTTTATGCGGTCCCGATCCACCGCATAAAAAAAAGTTTTTTTTTTACAATCTGGACCGAACTAATATTTTTATAGCTAGGGTAAAAACCCCTATGTTAATGAAGTTGCTTCTGAAAAAACCCGATAAATATGAAAACTATTCGAGTATTGAACGCGTTCCGATATAGAGGCTTTTGCGTTATTTATGATATTTTTGAATATATGTATGTTGTCCCTATCCACCGTATAAAAAAAGGTTCAGCTGTACTTACTATCGTAACCGTGAAAAGATTTTATAAATTTGTTCAAGCTCTGTATTTGTAACTTTCTTACGACCTTTGTTACCAATTTTTTTCGAAATAGTATTCATGTATCTACAGATTTGAATTTTTTCTGAGGGTTCCTGTGGGATCAAAAAATTCACCCAGTATATTTTTATTTTATATTCCGTAAATAATTGTACAAATAGACTATATTTTGCAATATGAAAAAAGCGAAATAGTACAGTATAGTAATATAGTATATTGTTATATAAAAATAAATATTTAAATTTTGAAAAATATGTATATAAAATATTATACAATATATAATATATCAACCTGTTATGTATATATATATATATATATATATATATATATATATATATATATATATATATATATATATATATATATATATATATATATGCAAAACCAAAAAAGGTTTATTTCATTTTTATTGGACAAATAAAATATTAAATGCAATAATAATCGAGTAATAATTTTTTTTTAAAACTATTATGGTTTAATATCGTAAACTGTAAAATTATTTGCGAATAAAATAGTTTTTTTTGTAAATAGAAAAAGTTAATGAAATTGAACGTAACCAGCCAGTTGGCCCTAATTTTATTTTAAATTTTTTATTTAACGAAAGATTCCCTTTATTCCTTTTATTTATCGTGGGAAAATCTATTTAAAACAGGACATTGTAAAAGGAAGCGCCCCATTATTCAATTTAACACTATGAGGCCCGAGCACTTTCATTAGTAAACTTCCCCGGAAACTGACAATATTTTTAAAGAAATTTTATGTAAACAAGTACATAAAATGATTCCACACAACACTAAATGATTCAACATGTATGTGTTATGCAGGTCAAAAGATAAGTACATAGTTATCATTATTTTGATAAAACATACATATACATACAAGCATACAACACACACATACATACATATGTGGATAAAAATATTATTGTAAATAAAAAATAAAGCCAGATATTTTGATGATAAAACATATTATATTTATATGTACAAAAAAATGAAAAGTGTCCGGTACGTAGTAATATAGTATATTATGCAATAAGTGCGGGAAATAGTATATTGTGCAATAAGTTGCCGCAATCGACAATCCCACACGAGTTGCACATACTATTTTCTATTACGAATTTCACATACTTTTTTCTATTATTATCACTATTTTTGACATTTTTATTACTTTTTAAAATAATATTTTTAAGTGTTCGTCTTTTTTTTCTGAATTAATTATCGTTTAAATTACTTTGTTGGTGGTTTCTGTAGAAATAATTATGAAATATTTATTAAATGAAAAATTAAGAGGCGGCTTTGCGTGTTTTATTGTCAATTTGCGTGTGGAAAAAGTATGCGGGAAGAGTACAGTGGGCAAACAGCTATTTTGCGTACAGGAATGTGTGCGCCAAGTTAGCACTTCTCCCGCATGAGTAATAAAAAATTATTTTTAGTAGAATAATATAAAATCTTTTTTATAAATATTTTTAAGTGTTTTGTTTATTCTAAATATTGATTGCGGTTGTTTTTTTCGGATGTTTTGTTTATTTTCGTGTGCCGAAGCCATAGGACTGAAAGTGTTAATGTAATAATTTGAAACACCACGCAAATAAAATTACGGATAAAAGCTAATAAAGTACTTTCAGTTTTCAATGTAGATGAAATATAGTAATCAATTTTAAATGAAACACAATATACATCTGTATAGTACCGGTCACCAATGTCGATTTGACACTATGAATGATAAATCAATTGAAAACAAAATGTGTCATTGAAAATGTCAATTGCTGTGTTTTATGCTACCGTTCAAATGATTCTATTTAAAGTTTGACATATTTGTCAATTAGCGCACGATAGTATGTGTATAGAGAGAGATTAAAACAAATCAAATAGACGACTGATGAAAACATATTTTATGTTATTTAATATTATTATTTGTCAACCATTATTATTGGCCTTTTTTACCAGTAAAAAAAGAAAAAAAAACAATTAGAGTTCATTATTGTTATCATATTTCGACAATATATAATGTAATAAACCGTCATCAACGATTCTAATTAGGAAAATAAAAATTCAAAATCAATTTCCGTTTTTTCGTGGAATTTAACGTAGATTACTCTATATCTGATTTTGTGCCATGTAAAATATTCATATCCACCTTTTTCAGTTAATTTCATGTTTCTGGATCAAAAGAATTGCTTTCGGAGGTTTTAAAAAAAATTGGTATACGTGATGACGTCATCAGGGTCAAATTTTTTTTTAAATTAAGGGGGGAGTTCACGCCAGAAACGGCTAATAAACTAATTTTTTTCGAATCTGGTTTTTTGTTTTTATTTCGTTCTGTGGTTCTTTACAAAGACGGTGATATGTAAAACATGGCCAAAAAATTTTTTTTCAAGTAGAAAAATATTTATTTGTGAGCCGCTGCACAGCCAAGTTGCTGCTCCTTTGCAGATAAAGCTCGCCCCCCCTCGCGATTTGATCAGTATTATTTAGTTTTGGTGTGTACACGAGTTTTAGTATGCACTGAGACAATGTTCATTTATTTGTATGCCTTTGTAGACGTTCTAATAAACAGTGAGTAAACCGCTGTTATTATTTTTATTTTTTACCGTTTCCCGAAACTTGTGTTTTTCCCGACAAGAAAAATCATATCTCAAGTTTTAGAAAAGATAGAGACTTAATTTTTTTTATTTTGTTCATAAACATATTGCGCATAAAGTGGAGTATGCTTTTTCGATTTGAACAATGGTAACTATTTTTAAACATTTTTTTTTAATAAAAAATTGGGTTTTATAATTTTTATAATTTTGGGATTACAATTTTATAGTTAATTTTTAAAATTACCTAAAACCCATACTCAGCTATATGAACAGGTCCTTTAGGAATAAAATAATGAAAAAATATTTAAAAAATATTCATTACTTTTTGAGATATGGCGTTCTTTGTAAACGCTTAAAAACTTGTGAAAAAGGGCCCCCTCCCCCCACTGGGAAAATTTTCTATTTGAAACCATCGCTAATTTGATAAAAATTTCAACAAACAAAATAATCATAAATAAAAAAGTTGCTTTTTTATTTGAACTCCCGCCTTAATAGTTATAAAAATGATATGAATCAGATCGGTTGGTGGAATTTGAACCATATGAGTGCGAAATTTTCATTTTCCCAAGAAAAAATGGTCAAGTTCGTTCAGCAAATGTGACCTATATTCTTGTAGGTACCCTAAAAATCCCTCTACAATTGACTGGTTGAATACCGCTGTTTTAAATAGTGTTTTTTAGCCAAGCGAGCAGAGTTTAAGAAGACAAACGCATGTTACGGAACTTCGATTACAACTCTAACTCTGATTCCGACTCACCTCTAACTTTGACTCCGATTCCGATTCACTTTTGACTCCGACTCCGAATCACCTCTGGCTCCGACTCCGATTTTACGGAATTCAGTAACATCCCTAATACACACCATCATATTTTGGTCCACCATCAGAATACTTATTTGAATAACGAAAGTGGTTTAAACATTTTTTGACATTTTATTATAAATAATACCCTTTTCATTCAAATCATCCCAGTTTACCGTTATTCACTTATCAAAAATTGACTTTACCGTCCAAGTGCGAGTCCGTTCCAGTCCGTCCGTCTGTCTGCTTGTCATGCTTGTTCCATTCATTAATAAATTATAATATTAATTCAATAAAATTTCTAATACATTAGCCTTTCATTCAATTCATCACTCAATTCTTGTGTATGGACAATAAAATATAAATTTTCTCACTATCAGAAACTTTTGATTTATGTAATACAACAACATCGACGTCCGCTTGCTTGATCGGTCGTGTCGGTAAGTTAGATTTCACTCATCAAAAATCATTGTACAATGTACAGTCTACAATGTATGTGTGTTGGCAAATCAAGTCAAGTCCCGAGAGTCAAGGGTAACTAGCTAGCATACCCACCAGAATGATGAATGAACTTCAAACGTCACTGGAAACCTTTTCCCAATAATAAAACCATTCATTCCGTATTTATGATTGACTCGCGCGATTGAAACTATCGGTACAATACGTTCAAAGTCATATGAGGCATCAATACTATAGTTGAAAAAATATTCCCAGACACTTTTGTAGGTTTCCTTGTTTTTTGTCCTTGTCGTACACTTTTCAACACTACACCAGTGCCCTTAATCAGTGGCGTTTATTTAGTTTTTTTTAAATATTTGACATAATAATATTTCATCTTTACAAAGTTAAAAAAAATGATGCAATACTGTAAAGAAAAGTGAAATATGTTATTTTCAATTAGAATAAACTATTTTCGTTTAATTTTAACTGATTTGAAAATTCTAAGCAATACATATTGACATTCACTGTTAAAACAACTAAGAAGAAAAGTTGGAATTCATTTAAAGAGGTAGTGAAACATTTATTAGGAAACAAAAAAGCCCAGATTATAAGAATATAGTGAATAATATGCTCAGCAATTTCCATAAACCGAGTTGCAGTAAAAGTGTAAAGTTACATTTTCTGCAATCTCATATTGTTTTTCTTTCATGAGAATCTTGGTGCTGTAAGTGAAAAACAAGGTGAGCGCTTCCACCAAAATATAAAGGTTATGGAGAGCAGATACTAAGGTAGGTGGACTGTTGGATGTTGAAGAGAGATGAACCGGATAGAAAGCATAAGATAAAAAGATTGAACAGGAGTTTTGAAGAAAGTAGAAAAAGATATTATAAATCCTTTTAATTTACTTAGTTTCTTTAGCATTTTTTTCAACTAATACTGTTCAATAATAAATTAAAGTAAAAAAATGTTTTTTAAGAAAAAGCTTTTATTTAAAAATGGGCTAAAAAAAATAAAGTAACTTTTGAGTGAAGTTTGAAGCAATATGCAATATAATTTATAAAAGCTTGAGGCGTTATCATTAATTATTTCTGTTTTGGATATAAGTGTAGCTATTTTACTTTTCAGAAGTAATCAAACTTAATTAAACGCCTCAAGCTTTTATAAATTATGTTGCATATTACTTCAAACTTCACTCAAAAATTATTTTATTTTTTTTAGCCCATTTTTAAATAAAAGCTTTTTCTTAAAAAACATTTTTTTACTGTAATTTATTTTCTACTTTTTAGTCTGATTACAATTAATTTAAAAAAATTAAAGAAGTAGGTTTTTTTACCTATATTCTAATCGGTTAATTTACCCTAATCAAACATAACTATGGAAACAAAAAAATTGCAATGTAAAATCAATGGACAATATTTGACAATTCGAAATGTCAAAAAGTTGCACAGGACTAAAAATCAACAATTTTGGTTTGGGACGATTTAGGACAAAGCTAATTATACAATATTGCATTATAATCAAGATTATACACGTATGCAACATTTGAAACCTCTAGCTCAATTAGAACGTGTCTAAATTTTGATTCCAAAATTTGATCTAAACCAACATACTAACATAGCAAGTTAAATAAAAGCTTTTAAAAATTAATCTCGATATGGTAGAAAAAAAAACAGAGCTGTATTTTAATTTAAGATACCTAGATATTTAAATAAAAACCATAATTATTGGAAGCGGGAAAAAAAAAATCAAATTTCGCAGGCCTGTGAATTTAATTTAACCTCCACCGGACTAGTTAGGTTGGTTGCCTCAGACAGCCGTGAACACATTGTACGAATATGAATTATTATCGCAAGTATATGCAGTTCCCTTCGTTGACAAGGGAATACGGGCATAATTTTTTTTGACAAAGGTATACTGAATTGGATGAATGAATGACTTTCGTGAATTTTTCCACCAAAACAACACCGATTACTGAACGTGGTGATGCTGAGTAATCATTATTCATACGTTACATGACACGTTTGATCGATACGTACGATTTGAAAGAAAAGTCGGATCGGTACACATCGGCTCAAGCAAGTTCCATCCTAACACCTGTAGCGACAATACCTTGTCGCTACACTCAATTATTTATAATAACATTAGCATTTTGCATTTTCAAAATTAAATTGTTGCCATCTATTGGCACAACTAGCAAATTCAAATTTTTAATTCACCCATTTTATTTAAAAATTTAAATCACTACCATCTATTGGTAGGATACGTAAATTCATAATCGATTTAGATCATATCATTTATCAAAAAAAAAAAAAAACAATGCATCGCCTAGTGGTATTGTATTGAGTTAATATATATATTAATTTTGTTATTTCAAATTATGTAATACAAATTTCTAGAATCATTTGAATGATTAAGTAATATTTCCTTTCTGATTCTTGATGTTTATCAAAAAATGGTAAAAAACAAGTGGAAGGGGTAAGATCCTTTCTAAGTGACCAAAATAAAAAAAAAAGGAACTCTCTCTCTTGATGCCGAGCGGTCGAACTGAAAATATCAAAAGTACTTATAAAAATGTTTCATCTATTCAAAAAAAAAAATAAAATAAAAATAAAAAAAAAAAATTTATAAAAATCCTTCAGATGATTCACAAACGAATTTGGAGTAATTACAATGAAGCAAAAATATTTTCTTTGGTCGACTAATATAAAAGCTAAGTAATTTTTTTTCAACTAAATCATTTAAGCAAGGAAATTTATTTAAAACTTTAGCAATTTGCGTAAACATGTTTTTGGTAATTCCTTTCATTTGTAAATTTAAATAAGTTTCCACGCTTTCAAATTCAGGTGATATGTGCTATAATTTTTTAAATGTCTTATCCAATTTTCAAATTTTTATATATTAATGTTATTTTACAAACGAAAATCTATTTAAATTTAATCATGTGAAATTTGGTAATATTTTATTTCATTCATTATTATTGAAAATGCCCTCGTGGCGAATTTTTTAAATGTGGTATTCCGAAATTATAATCATATGAATGACCCGGTGTTTTCTTCCTTTCTAAAACCACATAAGGTGTGATACGGCTAATTGGGTATTTTGGAAAAAAATACTTTCTTGGCTAGTTTAAAATTTATTTAGTTAGTTTAGTGTAGGTTATATTTTGGTCGAGTCACTATTTTTGCTATGGTATCAATTCACGTCGTAAAATGTTGGATTACGGTCTTGTTCGGTAAACCAAAGGTTTTACACCGTCTAGAATCCGTTCAACGCGACAAATTTGAGTAAACCCCTAGTCCAGTAGCTCGTGCCACCAGTCAATTTGTTAATAAGTTTCATTTATATAATATTTCGTAATTTGCTAATTATAAGATTAGTTTAGTTTAGTTGATAAGTTTACGACACACCAAACTTAATCTCGGAATATCACATGTTTTCAATTAAATATTTCTAGTTTGACTTTCACCACTTAAAATATTAAATCAAATTAATTTTAAAAAAAAGGTTTAACTATGTGGCCAAACATGTTTTTATTTACTATATCAAATTAACTTAATGTGTTATTTACATTTTTATTATTAAACTTTGCAATTAAAGCGAATACTTAATTACTTAGAAGGTTTATTAAATACAGTACTGAGATGTAACATGGACAAATTAAATTTTTATTAACTAACGAGTTTATAAATTTAAAAGAGAACTTAAATATTTTTTTGGGGTTGTACCACCTTAACTTGTAACGTATATATTTATTTTCAATAATGAATTGTTTATCAATCTATTATATAATTGTTCCATATGTTCACGAGACTTTTAAAATTTGAATTGTTTTCTTACTTAAAATAAAATGTTTTTTGAAATTGTATTTGACGCTTACAGAAAATTTTAAATTTGTAATAAAATTGTTAATATTTGACCGAAGGTTTTATTTCGTTTTATTTCGATGTACACTTTCAGGGGTCCTTTTAATTAGGTCGGGGAAAATCCACGGTAAAATCGCTTCCACGTAGCTCTTGCATTTCCCACCAACATCTAGGGACTAACCAAGGATATGCCTCTGCTTAAAATTATCATTAATTTGACCCCATATGTAGCGACCACACCAATATCCCAAAAAAAAACCATTTAACATAATAAAATACAAATATTTTCTAAAATAATTTTTTTTATTTAAATTTTTCGCTACACACCCTAACACACACGTGAGTGTGAATTGGGCTTTAATTTTAAATAGTGCTGTGCGGCAAAGGTTAAAAGTAGGCGAGGGGGTGGTGACAGGAGGGAATTATTTTAATTACCACTACGTTATTAAATTAAATTAATTGATTATTTTCGTTATTTAATGATTTAGCTAATTTAAATGATGTAATATTAAATTTTATTGACGGGGTAAAAAATGTCTATAGTGCCCCCCCCCCCCCCCCGTGCAGCAAACGTTACCTACCACAGCCCATGAAAGTTTTTGGATAATATCCACTGTATTCGCCAATTTGCACTAACATTTAACGATAAATAAATGCAGTACCGAGCGTCTCTTTTGAAAACCCCCTATGACCTCCTTTAAAAAATTCAGCTGATCTTGAAAAAGTTAATTTTTTGATAAAAAAAAAGTTAGATTCTAGTCATTTGATACTTCAAGGTTAATTTTGTCCAAGTGTGTGCTGCACACGCATTAAGGGGGTATTCTAGTCTAGAAATTCGAAAAAATCGATTTTTCTTTTTATTCATATTTTCAAAGTTTATACCTTTAAAAATAAGCATCTAAAAGGATTTACGAAAATTCGAATTATTTTCGGAGTTATGGTTATTTTTTCCCTGTGTACTGTGCATCATTTCAGTGTTAAATTCAAATTTTTGATATAAATTAATCGAAACTACTTTTTTTTCGATACGGTTGACATGATATCTCAAGTTCTAATGCACCGATTTACTTGAAATTTGATACAGACCTTCTTAATACTATCAAAATTGATCCGACGTAGGGATTTTTGGAATTTCTTTTTTTTACTATTTTTAAGAAATTTTGAAAGTTGGAAAAAGGAGGTGAAAAAATAATTTATTTTTTAAATGGGCGCCATTTTGTGAAAAATGTATTTTTTCAAATCGGCTACGTTCAACTAATTCTACATCCTTGTTTATTAAGAATTGACTAAAATTTTATGTTTCAGATCACCAGAAGGGTTGGAATCACGTCAACCAGGAGGCACCTTTTTTTTGAGTCCCCACTTTGCGGGCCTGTACCTACCGATTGTAATCGATTGTAATTTTGAATTTTTTTAAAATTTGATACATATTTATGCTTTCCAAATATCAATAAAAAAAAACTGTTAAAAAAAATGGATACAAAAAATGCTTACTGTTTTTTTTTTTTATTAAACCCGTAAAATCATCTCAAAATCAAGCCTCTAGACTAGAATACTCCCTTAAGTAAGGGTTCTATATGAATACATTTAATAGTGTTGTTTGTACAGGTGTTACTATGGCGATCAATTACTTAATAATTTGGTTTCCGTTATACCTACTTCTTAAGAGGAGGTTTACTTGAAACTCGTTAAAAAAAATCGATTTTTTTTTTTTTGCAGAAATTGGTAGCTAATTATGTGGAGAATATGTTCCCAAAGTGATTTTGCTTAAAGTAATTTAAGGAAAGGTTTACTTGAGATTTGATAAAAAAATCGATTTTTTTTGCCGAAATTGATAGCAAATTATATGTAGAATATGTTCCCAAAGTGATTTTACTGAAAATAATTAAAAACAAAATTCTTGCACATTAACCGAATCCAGCTTCCAAAAAAAAAAAAAAAAAATCAAAAAACGTAGTTCACGCAATAATGAGTATTAAATATAAAATAATTTTGAAAATACGTTTCTTTATATATATTTAATAATATCTCGAACTACATTTTTGGAACTGCCGGACACGATAACTCAAAAACTATTCGATGGATCCTTTTTTTTAATTTTTCGTTTTAAAGATAATTCAATTCTCCGGCACCTCTACCTAAGTTCGATACACTTTCAATATTTTTTTTATTTTTAAGTTTACTTTAAAGAGCGAAAAATATGATAAAAATCGTAATCAAAAGTTCAAACATCCGCCATTTTTTTTTTTTTTTTAGCAATTTATTGATATTATAGGTAGAGGTGCCGGTACTCTTCGTATATTTTATAAATCTTTTTTGTTTTTGGATTTCGGTGGTTTATTACCGGCGCTAGGATGTACGCCAACAAGGCATTGGATTTTCGGATCGTCACACTGCAGTATCTATAAAATGGACAATTTTTTATATTTTTTCTTGAAAAATTTTTTTTGTATAGTTTAATACTTAATAAATATGTGTACAAAATTTGAAATTGATATTTACTTCCGTTCTTGAGAAAAAAATTCTAGAAAAATACATAATTTTTAAGGACTCTCGAGTAAACCTCCCCTTAAAGTCATCAATCCAGGCTACCCTAAGTAATTTCAGTTTAAAATTCTTAGTGTAATTTGGTTATCCACGATTAATAGCTTCTAGCAAATTTAAGCACCCCCGTTTTAACAACCACATTCAATCGTTAACAAATCGAAACCAGACTCCTTCCTATACTCCCCCCCCAAAAAAAAATTTGGTGTTCCTCAAAAACATCAACACCCGGGGCACCTATATGTATATTTTATTTGTTATATAAACGAACGGTGTGCAAGCAAGCAGTCAATTGTAAAATGGTTAAATAGTTTAAATTATGGTTAAAAATAATGGTTATATTATTTAATTAGTATAATTTTGTAATTATTACCATTTAAAACGTTCATTTATTTCCTATTTTATATTATTAAATATATTTAAACAAAAAACATGGCCTACTAATTACAAAACACAACACCAGAGTGTGCTGCTGTATGTGTTGTTATTGTTTACAACAGCACCAATACCAGTGCCGTTGTATTCCATTGTAATCGAGATAAATATTATTAAAATATGATATTGTTATTTTGTGATTATACAGCGGTTTCATTCTATTATAAATATTTGTTATTAATAATTTTTTTTTTGTGGTGGGGGTTACCGATTTAACACTTTATAATACACATATATTTACATATATATTTATGTCATTGGTGCATTTGTCGATTTATTTTAAACAATTTTTAAATAATATATTATGTGATAATAATATTTTTTATGGGTTTTAAAATTTTCGAAAAAAAAATGTTTGTCAGAAATTTAATTAAACAATTTTTATAGCGACAATTTAACTAATGTGTATCAAGTCCCATAAAAATATTGTAGTTTTTTCACTTTTATCACGGAAGAAAAAAGTTAGGACAGATTTTTACAGCGAAAAGAATGGTACAAAACATTTGATTGGCCATTTAATTGCAGGTAAATACGATAAAAACGAAACAAAAATTGGTATTGATAAATGTAATTGATTTCAGAACCTTGGTAACAATGTATTAAATAATAATATGAATTATACTAATTTATTTTATTCGTTAAATTGTCTTACCGTATTACACTTGAGTTTTATATTTTTTCTGAATAAATTTGTGTTTTCTACAACTCAAATTATTTGCCTAAAAGCAAATTATCAAATTGGATCGGCTGGGAATCGAACCCAGGATCTCCCGGTAACTAGCCAGGTGTCTTGTCACTACACCAACGATCCTCTATTCGACAGCCGCCCCAATCCGACAACCATTCCAACCACTTATGTGTATTGGTACTCTCTCTAATGCGAGAAACAGTTTACTATATTTCAATTTCAAATATTATCGAGTGCTTGTGAAATATTACTACATATGACGAACTTTTGTCCGCATTTAAACATACGCAGTATTCATATGTTCACTTATCGTTCAGCTAAACTGAAACCTTAAGCACTCGATTTCTTTGGTTAGTATGACCAAAATCCAAATGTAAATTAAAAATCACAAAGTGAGTGAAAAAATTATCAAATTGGATCGTTGGTCTAGTGTGTAGAGTATAACTCAGTATAACTAAACGCAGAATTCTTGAGGGATCAAAGCCTAACAAAAGGGAAAGATGTATTTTTAATAAGAGATATACATATTTTGTTACATTAAGAAGATAAAATACTTTTTCAATAAAGATGGATATAATTATATCTAAACTCACGCTATTAGTTTTTATATCTCTCACTCAGGTAATATTGCACTGTATATACAATGTATAAAATTACACTACGTTGTGAAAAAAGTAACAGATCTTGAACTAGTTTGCTTATTTATATGTAGTAATACAATGATATACCTACTTAAATAAGTAATTTTAAATTAAATAAGTGGTATTAAGAAATTCATAATAATAACAACATTACAAAAGTAGATTTTATGATTGCATCAGGTAGTTCAATAAAATTGAATACATTTCATTTAGGTATTTATAAATACGATTTTTTAATGGTGTAGACCCTTACTTTTATTTATTTAACGGAGTACTGTAAAGTGGACTTTGATCGCTCCGAAACTTTGCGTTTAGTTATGGTAATTATTCAGCTTGTAAATATTAACTTGAAAAAGGAACATATTCCACAGAATTTTTATGCAAATAGTTTATCTACTTTAAAACATTTATGTCATTTTCATGGTTAAACATGGGCTACTAACCGAGATGAACACTTTTCCTATAGAAAATTTTGCTGTGAAAAAATTCCTTTTCATATAAAACAGTTTTTTTTAGTTTTCCGAAAATAAAGGTTTTTGGAATATGTACCTCTTTCATCTGACCCATCCAATTAATACACAACAAAACTGAGGAATCCTGTCTTAATGCGTGCCGAACACGAACTTCAGTTAATGTTTTCTAGTTTAATTGCAAGAAATAGTCCTAAATTTCTTTTCTTTTTTACAAAAAAAAAAAAAAAAAAAAAAAAAAAAAAAAAAAAAAAAAAAAAACTTGAAAATCGAGCACTGTATTTACACAGTAAAATGTAGCGTATTCTACCCCCCCTCCCATTCGCACTCCTCCTGAATAATTCTCTTTCGCTGGTTCATGTAATGTCGAATATTTGACGTTGAATGTCGCTAGCATACAAATATATTCATATGATGTAATATTACAAGTGCATATAGATTTCATTTTAAACTGTCATGTAGAAGGTTTAGTCAGTTAGTCAGTCAGTGATTCCCCGCCCCCCCCCCTTTATGTACCTATGTATGTATATGATTTCTGTCATATCATTATATGTATGTTCTGTTCCTTCTGTTCTCTGTGCATGTCGAGTGTTTCAGCGCCATGTTACAATAATTGAAAAGTGACATTCGCAGACTCTATATACGTGGCGTGTAATTCCCCGATGACATAATTATTTTTTATTCACATTTCTACCGTGCGATTTGCTTTTATATGGAAAAAAATTCAATCTTAAAAAAAACTAAACAAATTTTTTTAGATTAAATGGTAAAATACTTTTACAGTAGTCACTATGAAACTGTGCACTACCAAACGGTTACACAACCACCACTCGTGTACGACAAACACAATCAAACGCTGCATGTCTGTACACACAGAATGTTGGTTTTGTTATTGTCGTAGTACAGGTACATGCAGTAAACCAACCACTGGCGCCTACATATTTTTTTTTTGCTTATTAAATTTAATAAAACTGAATTAACAAAAAATAAAAATTTGAGTTGAAAATTATTAAAAATACATCCGAAATCCAATGGTATGTAGTGGTCGGTGCAAATTTGAGGGGAGGTACGTAAAATCGGAAGATCAGGGGTATCGGCAGACTTTTATGTGGGGTGTTGAATAATTTTATTTATCTGAATTTATTTAAAACAAAACTATTCTAAGAAACAATTTACAATCTAAAATTCAGTTGTATAGATAAACGAAATTGAATGTTATATTAATGAATAACGAAAAACCAACTTTATCATCGAATTTGTCAGCGTAAAAGACGCCAAATAGTGAAAACTGTTAAAAATTCTAGAATATTCTATTCGTCAACTAGCAGAGATATAAAAAAATAAACTTCAGTATTGAATTGGTTACTAAAAATTAGATTAAGCAGCGCAATTTAACGAAAATTCTAGAATGTTCTATTCGTAAACTAACAAAGATATTGAAAGACCGGTTGCACTATTTAATTGATCATCGGAAAGAAGATGAAATATCACAGTTTGATAAATGTTCTAGAATATTCTATTCTGGGTGACTATTCTATTCTGGGTGACGAATAGATCATCCTAGAATATTTGCCAAAATGGAACATTTAATTTATATTAGTATAATTTTGGTTGGACAATTAAATGGTGCAATCGATTTTTTAATATCTTTGCTAGTTGATAAATAGAATATTCTAGAACATTTGCCAAAATGTGCTATTTGGCCTCCTTTTAGGTGACCAATTCAATGTCGACGTCTCTTTTTGAATATCTTTGCTAGTTGACGAATAGAATATTCCGGAACATTTGTCAAGATATGCTATTTGGCCTCTTTTTCAATGACCAATTAAATACTGTAATTGATTTTTCGATATCTTTGTTAGTTGACAAATAGAACATTCTAGAATTTTTGTCAAACTGTGCTGCTTAATCTCATTTTTAGTTACCAATTCAATAGTAAAGTCTGTTTTTTGATATCTCAGCTAATTGACGATTAGAATATTCTATAATTTTACGTTACTCATTTTGCATAATTACCTATGCAGACAGAATATGTGTATAATATTTGCAGTGAAATTTTGAAATTGTTAGAGGTTACAAGACCATTAGACAATATTACCTACGGTCCGGACTCTGGCTTGATACGTAAATTTTCACCAACACAGACAAACAACAACGTATCTGTGAGAGAGAAACCCCACTAAATCGCTGACGTCACTACGTAAAATCGGAGTACGTACCATTGGATGTCCAATGTATTCATAAATTTCTTAAATGTGTAATCAAAATTTTACTTTGGCGCCTATCTCACTATGAAACTGTTATTTTAGTCCCGTGCTGTAACACTTTCATGGTGTCTACTGTATATCCATTTTCTCCATTTAAAGAATTGCTATTTCAAATTAAAAATAAATAATTCTAAACCCCTATACCCCTACCCCGCTCCCCCCCTCTATGTATGTTACCGCACGTGTCCATCTATTATCCAAATGTTGAACATAGATCACGTGGGTAGCTATTTTGTTTGTGTAATTCCATTATTTGACAAATATCAGCCTACATTAATCTGGCCCCTCCACACCTCTTTTCTACTATAATTAACCCTTTTTTTGGTGAGGGGCCGTTACATGAGGGTGACATGTGTGTGTACTTGCGATAAATTAAATACCTTTATTAGTCCATTTTCCTGTCTAATGATAATTCCATAGTTTTGTGTTGTTTACTCAGTTGTAATCAGGTGCGTAGAATGGTTGAGACAGTCACTTCTACAACTTGCGGGGCACTGTCTTTACCAGGGGGGGGGGGGTGTATCGATGGTCACCGAAATAAAATTAATATACCGAAATATTTCAAATTAGCTATAGAGCTTGTCAAGACTTTTACAGTTACTGGTGTGGAGCTCCCTTTTGTTCTGTACGGTCCTGATTTGTTCACCTTTTATTTAGTATATGTATTTTGAAAATCCTCAATATCCTCAGGCTTAAAGAAAATCCCTAAATAGAAAATATATTTTGTTTTTAATAAAATTATTTTTGAAAATTTTATCAATAATACTATTAATGGAGACAAGTCTGGTTTAGATTGGAGGTCGACAAACTTTTTTGGCGACTGATCAACACAAACCTTTTAGCTCCGTAGTATTTTGATACCAAAGGGTGAAAATAAATGAAGCAATGTGGAAATGTGAGTCACTCAAGTGATCAAATAGAGTATTTAGTTACAGGATTTAATTTAGAAAGTAAAAAAGTTGCGTCTTTTTGGAAAAAAAAATTTTTGCACATAAATTTGACCTAACTATTTAAAAATTTTGAAGGTTTTGAAAAAGGCGTGTTTATAAAATAACAAGACAACCCACCAATTTGCGGATACTCTTTTACTGAACACAAATGTTAAACCAAAGGTCACCAGTTACTTTCTACCTTATAGGATATCCATATTAAAGATTTTAATTATCAAAAATTTCCGATACCAGCAAAGAAAACATTTTTTTTTTAGTTTGAACTGTCGAAGGTTCTTCCTCACTATTACCCAGTTATCTATAATTACTATATCCTTACACTACTCGGTGATGCAGAATCACTGTGACCTTCTACACTATGGTCCACAATCACTGTGACCTCGCTATTCAGTGATCCAGAATCACTGTGATCTTTACTCGGTGGTCTATAATCACTGTCATCTTACTACTCACAAGTAACACTACTCTCAAAACAAGTAATACTACTTCTTAAGCATCGAAAAATATTAGATACGTGTTTTTTTGTTTCGGTTGAATACGCTGTTTAGGGGTCGAAAACACCCCTCAACCCTTAACAGTGAAAACAATTATAGCTAATTATTTCTCAAAATGATACATTTTCTGAACAAATAGCTGAGGACCAAAGTTTTAGAGTTCAAAATGATGCACTTGATGGTGACCTTGAAGTCCACCTTGAGGTCAGTTTTCAAGGTCAATTTAATTTGAAAGCAATTAACCGTTGTCGGACTTGATTCATATCCTGTATCCATATTCACTAGGGTAAGGACATTGGTCCGCACAAACGGGATGACTAGTTGTTTTTTTTTAGCGGGTTCGAGTACACACTTCGTCTTCAAAGGTATGGGGATGCCTTAACCAAGGGGGGCGGTCCACACTTTTGACACGAGAGTGTACCACAACATTTGAGAAAATGTATCGTTTCAGAAATAATTAGCCATAGTTCGTTCCACTTTTAGAGGTTGAGGGGTTTTTTCTACCCCTAAACAATGTAATTTCGATGTTTAATAAGTATGCTAAGTTTCATTCAAATTGATGAGTGTCAATTGGGTAATGTTACTTTTCAGTGGTCTATAATCACTATGACCTTACTACCCAGTGGTCCACAACAGTACCGTCAGTTGGGGCGAATCTGGACGATTTTTTTAGTTTTTTGGAAATAAATTGTTTAGATCTTATCTAAAAAATTCTAAAAAAAAAATAATTTAAATGTTTTAATATCACGAACATATAGGGCAGGAATAAAAATATCCAAATTGGCACTGCAACATTTTTTTTTTTTTTGTTATATAGTGTCTAGATTCGCCCCTATGTGTGGGCGAATCTGGACAGTGCTTTATTTGCAATATAAATCACATTCAGTCATGCATATGGGTGAAATCGGACATAAAATGATAAAAATAGCAGAATTTCCAATCTGGAAATTCACTAAGATAAATAACTGCATCAGCGAATTACTTTTGATGGATGGAATAAAACATTTTGTATTTAAATGAATTTTATTTCGATTTGCCTTTGAGTCTATGATGCAAGGTCGATTTAGGACCATGGAAATATTCAGCAGCTTTTCTAAGCGATTTTCTTTTATTTTTAATATCGGAAGGCAGGGGCGCAACAGCTACATATATACAGGGGGTCCAACAAAAATTTAAATTATCAAATTTTTTGATAACGCAGTTCTCCGATAACAATGGAAAATGTTGTAATAAAATGTCGTCTCCGAAAATTGGATTTTCAAATAAAAATTTGAGTAAACCACTAAAAATTTTACTTTTTAATATAATTAAAATAAATTGAAGGAAAATTTCCAGGTAATTTTAGGGGGTCCGGACCCCTTGGACATCCCAGATTGTTGCGCCTCTGTCGAAAAAAGCCCATTTTATGTTATCTAGACAACAGTTTATGTAGTTTATACCCACTTTCATTTTATATTGACGCACCATGGTGTATGAATTCGCCTCACTTATAGGCAATTTTTTGTTAATCATTTTATAAAAAAAAGAAATTAAGCACAGTACAGCTTTCATTTCTGATACATATATTGCCAAAAAAACGCCAAACATTTTGTTGCCAGTCCCTACTATATATATACACATATAACTGTTTTTTTTTTTTGTACAGCAGTTTCTTTATAAGATGTCAAAACGCGCCTTATTTTTAAAGATTATAAACAATGCACCTGTAAAATAACAAAATACGAAGATGTCACGTTCACCGCTTTTCTTTGATGACTACCTCATAACTGACAAAATTCAGCAGTATAAACGGATCTATGACCTTGTACGGTCATAACACTGACGAAGAATTATCGAGAGGTAGCTCTGTCTAGATTCGCCCCCAACTGCTGGTAATTCATAATCACGTGTAGAAAATTTCTAGGAACTTTTCATATCGTATTAAGTTAATAGTAAAAAGTCTGCAAAGTGTATTTTCAAAACCTTTTAACTCTCACATTATGGTCACAAAACTATTTGTTACATATATTATTAACTTTCACCAACCGCCATCAACCGACCCCCCCCCACTTCCCCGTCCCGCCCCACCACCTCCTTAGTTTAAGGGTATTTAATGTTTTATTAGCACTAATGAAACATTTTCCCCGACCATTGTTCTTCGAAACTAATTATCATGAACTAGAAAATTTCGGACACGACACATTTATTTATCTAACACCTCACAGACAGGTCATTTATTGTTTCATTAATAATCTTGTGAATCCCCTCGTAAGCCCCCCCCCCCACTTTTCCTCTCATGCTGGTGTTATTATCCTATAGGAACATATATAGAGGGCATTCACAGATTTCACAATAACATTTGCGGTTATAACAGCATTCATTCCCCCATCCGTGTGTGTGTGTGTGTTAGTAATAGTAGTCATTGTTTAAAATGGTTCAATTTCCTGTTTCCTTTATCCTATTATAGTATATTGTTAATATTAGGTTTGTTCCGACAAACAATGGAACAGTTCAATTTAGCATTTCTCAATTCGGTATTTAGTGTGTATATGCATACTTTAACGGATTGTTTGAAATATTGAAATATGTACCATAACAAAATATTTTCTGAAAATTTTTTACATTTTCACATTTTCACAATTTTACATTTTCTTCAAAAAACTCTATGTTTTCAAGATATCCATTGTTTTAGCGAATTTCCAGAATGAAATTCAGCTATTACAACCTCTTGGATGTAATAGAAATTTAACTAACCAGAACACTATCGGTTAAAGTAGCCTCAAGAACATATGCATATTTTTACCGCCTAATTAATAAATTAAAGAAAAATTCAAAAATTAAACTTGGGTAAAAAATTTTTTTTTGCTCATTTCTGTTGTTAGTTAATGCATTAGATCAGTTTTATCGAAAAATTAATACATAATCTCATTTAAAATCTATAAGTTTGTATCATAGCTCGAAAACCATAAGAGCTACAAAGCTCCTGGCTATAGCAATCGGTTGTCCACGTTAATATCTACAGTTCTTATTTGAACAATTTTTCAATTAAATCAACGGTTTGGCTGTAATAAAAATAGCAACTCTCAAAAAACTCACACGGTATATATATATATATATGTGTGTGTGTGTGTGTGTGTGTGTGTGTCCGCACGATAACTTCCGAATGAAATGTCTTACTTTTACGAAATTTGGTGAAAATATTGGAAGACCCAAACCGTTGGACGAGTTCGTTAACCAGACACATCTGATGCCCGAAACATGATTCCTTTGGCAATTTTCAGGAAAAAAATTAGTTTTTAGTCAAAATTCAAAAATTTTTGCGACATTTTTTACACCATTGAAACGGGTAGAAATAATCACAAAAAAAGGTTTTTAAACTATTATTCTATGTCAATTAGTTTCCGAGAAAGACTAATTTTTGTAAATGGAAATTCGCTATGTTTTGCAGGGTGCTGCGACAGGGCTATTTTTGTCTTTTTTGCTGCGCAAAAATGTTCCCACATCAGTTAAAAAATGTTCAAGACTTAAAAAATAAGAAAAGACACTTCCAGACAAAAATCAGTTTTAGTATATGTTAGAACAAACCTTGTTTTAAACTAAAGACGATGTTACACACTAAAACTTTCGTTTCTGAACCCACCTGTACATCCCAAATAAATAAACACACAATAATTCTTAATCCTTTCATTAATTTTAATGGTTTGTGTTATTTTCGTGTATAATAATCCCTAGGTATTTTTTTTAGCCCATTTTTTCATGTCATTCCAAAACACCTGCTTCTGTTCTGTTCTAATACAGTTGTCTGTTAATGTTAACAAATTAATTATTACCTTACCAAGGACCGTGGAGGGAATAGCAGGGAGGGTGCGACGAAGACTAAAACGAAATTTACTGCTGTTATCTTTGATATTATTAAATGATATTTTTTTTGTGGGATCAACTCTCGTGTCAAACATTATTGAGTATTTAAGTCATTAGTTTTCATCAGAATAGTATATTATTAATTTCTTTTTATGAAATATCATAAAAGTAGGGGATTTATGGGGATTCTAGAGCCTACTCCACCCTCCAAAGATAAATAAATAAATAAATGTGTTGGATACAAACAACTTAAAATTTTGCACTGAATGTGTTATATAAGTTCAGTCTGAATTACATAATTCTGTTATCTATGTAGCATTGTGTAGGTGTAAAATTTAGATGGAATGTTTTATATGCGGTTACAACACGTATAAACAAAATAATACATCTCTATCCCCCTTTTTTTTGCTATTGCTGTTGTATGTCTTTTACTCTAAACATTCCAAGTATTGTTGTATTCACGGAGTCCTGAATGAATGCGCATGTAATCCTTTTATTTTTATCCTTGCAAATGTACGTATACATGCATGAATAATATTTTAAAGAAGGAAAATACATAAAAAGTAAATATGTTGTAACATTTTCGCGTAGATAAATCCTTTCGAACTCGGGTGTGATGGATAAACTAGATAACTTTGTTAGACATTAAATATTTTGTCTTTAAATGCAATATATTTTTAAAACTTTTATGCTCAGTCACTGGGTGTCTCCTTCAATAAAGGGCATAGCCGGGTAAGATAGGGGAAACGGCCCTTGACGCAAAATTGATTTTTTTTTTATAGGAAATAATACTTTTTAGCCCCAGATACATGCCTGCCAAATTTCAACCCTCCGAGACTAATAGTTTATGAATACACAAACAGACAAAAATTTTCAAAAAAAAATTTTTTTGACGAAATTACTGAACCGATTTATTTGAGTTTAATATATATTGTGTATCCACCTTAAACGAAGTAATAAAAAAAATTAACGTTATATCCTTTTATTATACTAATTTTTTTAAATTTTTAATTTTAAGAAAAATTTTTTTTGGCATTTACACGTTAGCGACACCCACCATTTTTTGTTCAATAATTTGTCTCTTAGTACTCTATAACATATATTTTTATGGAAAAATTTCAGTTGGTAGAACATAGTAATATTTCAATACAAATGCATGCCATGTTCAGTATTACATATATTACTTATGTATAAAAAGGACCATAAAGTAAAATATCTACAAAAAATGGTGTGTGTCGCTAACGTGTAAGTGCCAACAAAAATTTTCTTAAATTTAAAAATTTAAAAAAATTAGTATAATAAAGGGATATAACGTTAATTTTTTTTATTACTTCGTCTAAGGTGGGTACACAATATATATTAAACTCAAATAAATCGGTTCAGTAATTTCGTCAAAAAAAATTTTTTTTTTAAATTTTTGTCTGTTTGTGTATTCATAAACTATTAGCCTCGGAGGGTTGAAATTTTGGTAGGTATGTATCTGGGGCTAAAAAGTATTATTTCCTATAAAAAAAATCAATTTTGCCTCAAGGGCCGTTTTCCCTATCTTACCCGGCTATGCCCTTTGTCTTTTCATTTTCCTCGAAAACTGGAAATGTCTGGAAGTTTTTTTTTTTACTTTTCAATAATAATTTGTTTATATTTTTGGTTCTTTTGGGCTTCTTGTAATTGTAAAAAATAAATTTCGGTAAATGCCCTTTGTCTTTTCATTTTCCTCGAAAACTGAAAAAGTCTGGAAGTTTTTTTTTTTACTTTTCAATAAAATTTTGTTTATATTTTTGGTTCTTTTGGGCTCTTTGTAATTGTCAAAAAGAAATTTCAGTAAAAGCTAACTCTTTATTAAGATTTGAAAGTTAAATTGTATTCATATAAAGTCGAAATTAGAATTTCCCAAAATATTCAGTCTATTCACAATAAACATAATTGTATAAATAAAACAAATAATCCGATGAATTTTAAATTAATTTTGGTTTAATTTATTTGTCTAACGTAGAAATAAATGTTTTCGGGAACTTTACACATCACTATTAGTGTATTAGTTAAGTTTATTGGCGGTTCGTTGGTATTCATTGATTCGACAAAGTTATTCGGGAAATTTAATTAGTATTTAATAGGGAAATTTTAGTGGTAACGAGAAAGACGTTATTATAACGATATATTACGTACGTATACATATACCGTTAACAAATAATTTGATCTAGTTCCCAAAATATTCACAGACGTACATAAGTAAACCGACATTATGATGTAATTAAATGTTATTGATTGTCCATTTAAATAGTACGAACACCCTTAAGCACCCCACGAAGGAGGAGAGTACCTTGTGTGACACTATCCACTATAATTATACATCATTTTCACAATTGAAGAGGTGGATTCCAAAAGGCGCTAAGTAATTTGTTGTCTAATGTGAGATTTTAGTTGATGCAGAATGTTCAAGTCCAGCTCTACACGATTTTTGTAGTGCCATCCCTCAAAATGAACTTAGTCTACTGTAAAATGAATGATGAAAAATGGAATGTTTTCCAAAAAAGCGCTAAGTCAGTGACAGTTTTATTTCAAAGCGCTCTAAGTCTAATTTACTCGTAAACCATTGCATTTTTTTCCAATTTTGCTTGTAGACAGATTTTCTGTTTTGTCAAACACATGAAATAGCTAATAATGCACTGTTTAAAATGTTTCTTGAATAAAATATATCTGTATTTAAACAAACTAGGTTTATTTTAACCAACTCAACGCAACTTTTTAAAGGTTTTTTTTTCAATATAATCTATTGAAAATTATATGTATAAATAAGAACAAATAAATAACATCAATAATAATTATTATCTAAGAACTTGAAAATAATTTAAACAGATTACTACATTTGCCTACCTAGATAGTTTTTTACATTTCCTGAAAAATTGCAAAAAGTGACTTAGCGCGTTTTGGAATCCACCTCTTCAATTATGATATTTGTACTATCCTCTTAAAAAAAAATACCCCTGTTGCAGCATCTATATAACATAGTGAATCTTCAAAGACTGGACACTGGCGGATCTCATATAACAACTTGTATCCGCCATACACTAATAATGTTTCACAGGCACTCGATAACATTTGAAATTAAAAGTATAAAACTGCGTCTCGCATCAGAGAGAGGTTGTGTTTGATTGATTATTGAATTGGAGTGGCACTCGAACAAGTGATCGGTGGCCTAGTTGGTAAGGCGCTTGGCTGGTAACCAAGAGATCCGGGTTCGAGTCCCAGCCGATCCGGTTTGGTAATTTTTCGGACACTATGTCAATTTTAATTAACATAATGAATTGGCCATTTGCCAAAGTACATCGAGTGTTCAGGTATCAGCCAAAGCTGGACATTGAGTGAACATATGAATATTGGTGTATGTTTAAATACGGATAAAAATCCGCCATACACTAATAATGTTTCACAGGCACTCGATAACATTTGAAATTAAAAGTATAAAACTGCGTCTCGCATCAGAGAGAGGTTGTGTTTGATTGATTACTGAATTGGAGTGGCACTCGAACAAGTGATCGGTGGCCTAGTTGGTAAGGCGCTTGGCTGGTAACCAAGAGATCCGGGTTCGAGTCCCAGCCGATCCGGTTTGGTAATTTTTCGGACACTATGTCAATTTTAATTAACTTGTATCCATTTAAAATAATTTAGCTCTCTGATAGTGGAAAAATTTTCAAAATCGGTTGAGTAGTTAATTTTTGGCACTTTTTGAGTCCCCAGGACTCTTGGCGGATCTCATATAGTATAGCATATATGTATTTAAATAAAATTAAATTTTTTATAGGGGAAAAAATTTTCAAAATCGGTTGGATAGTTTTATTTTTGGCATTTTGGGACCCCCGAACCCTGGCAGACTTCATAGAACATAACTTATATCCATTTAAAATAGTTTATCTCTCTAACAGTAAACAAATTTTCAAAATCCGTGATGACGCGCTCTTGAAAAGTTAATTAATTCTTGTTTTGAAAAATGAAACAGATATAAATATTGTTATTGTAATAATAAAAACAATAAAGCATTTATTGTAAAGAAATTCAACAAATTTTTTAATTTTCCTCAAAATCTAATTCATTTAGAATAATGTTTTTAAAAGCTTGCCTTATGTAATTTTTTACGCTCTTTTTGATGGTGTAGAACAAAATCAACAAAGATTTTTGAATTCTGGCCAAATTTTGCAAAAAACCACTAAAATTGGCGAAAATTTGCCAAAATTTTGGCTTCCAAAAATCAGATGTATCTGACTGACGAACTTATCCAAGCTATTGGGACTTTTGACCTACACACCAAATTTCGTAACAATTGAAGCCTTCCTTCGAGAGTTATCGTGCAGACCCACACACATAAAAATGTTCGTGAACCTCATTTTCGGTTTCTCGAGGCATCAAAACAAATTTCTGTCATAGTCCCGGGCGCAGGTGTTTTCATGGCACCCGTTGTAATAAATGTATTTCCAAAAAGGAAATTCACTTAAAAACAAAGTCTACATCACTTCTCTTGTATTATAAGATTGCAAGTACTTATTTAGCATTTGTTTTTCTGATGATAAATGATAAATAGTCGATACATTTTTGTTTATAAAACATGTCGTGTGAGAATAAAACCATATTAAAATATGTACATATTTTGCATCACATTCTATCACGTATATTCCACCACCTCTTTCACTACAATCATTCATTTGTTTTTTGTTGTCATCTTTTTTGTTTTATCGATTGATACGCTAACAAAATGTATAGTGCGGGAGCTCAACTTATTTTTTAACTGTAACTTTTTTGCAGATACCTACCAAACAGTTTTCAGTGGACGTATATGAAGAGTTGCACCTACCTCGACCCACAAGTATTTGCATACATACACAAATCATACGTATAAAATGTGTTGGGCTCCCGGACGACACTCGTGATGTATGAATAGTGTTTTGTATTACTTAATTCAGTTTGCGGTGGAAAAAAAGAACCAGTCAAACAGAGACAATTGGCTGACGATAGAGCTAGAACTGTACATAGAGAAAGTGTCACACACTCTGGTGTACGGTGATGACACTTGATAAATGACTTATGCACCTCCGTCAGACAGACAGACAGTTAATGTTGCCAACCTATTGTTTTGTGTATAGAATTGCAAGTCTCTGTTGTCAATCTGTCATTGTATAAATACATAAAACAAATAAATGGATGTCGCTTGTCGCCTGATTAAAATCTGTTCGATGTTAGTTTATTGTTTACTGGGTAGGTGACCTCAATCGGTTTGAGACTGAACGGTTCTAATAATTAAAATTACAAGTAACACTTTTCAATATTCGGAAACAATTTCTACCTAATTAAAAAATCACATTTCGATTCAAAATACATGCAAATGAGTTGAGATTATAAGGGCCAATTTTGACATATGAGTACATCAAAATAGTTGCTCTTGAATTTTAATTTTTTAAGTAATATTTTCAAAAATTTTGCCCACACTTTTTCCCCTTGTAAATTTTTGCGGAAATTTTTTTTAAAACGAAAAACAAAATGTATCCATGATACTCCTATTTGTATATTTTTGACCATTTAACTCATATTATGTATTAAGTCCCATAAGAATATTGTAATTTTCTTCACTTTTATCATGGAAAAAAAGTTAGGACAGATTTTTACCGTGAAAAAAATGGTACAAAACATTTCATTGGTCATTTCATTGCAAGTAAACACAATAAAAACGAAACAAAAATTCATAATGGTAATTGATTTCAGAACCATAGTAACAATGTATTAAATAATAATGTGAATTAGGCTGGTCGCACATTGGATACGATTTTGTACGTAAGTGTTTATACGACTCTTGTCATACGAATTGAGCTCGCACACTGGTTACGTGTTTGTCCGATACTATCAGTTAATTATTGGCAGTTCTCTGGTAACATTCATTCGACATGAATCTGTATCTTTTAGAAAATTGTCTTCTAACACGTAAACTACGCCGTCGTTGTTATCTTAGGACCGAGTGGGTAAACGAATTATATGCAAAGAGGGATGAAATTCACCAAATGAAATACTTGATCTGACAGATGTAATACATCATCTGTCAGAAACGATCGTACATACTCGTATGTATACGTACAACTGAATTTCGTATGTAATCGTATCCAGTGTGCGACCGGCCTTATACTAATTTATTTTATTCGTTAAATTGTCTTCGAGCGTTGGTAGTTCATCTCGTTAAATTGTTAGGCAAAAAATTTTCGTTAGACAAACCCAAATTTATTCGAAAAAATACGAATCTCTCGTGTAATATAATAATTGATTAAATTTTGGTAAAAAAAATACTGGAAAATGATGAAAAGTTTTCATTTTTCTCAAATTGTTTGAGATCTAGGCTTTTCATTGATATTAGTAAATAAAACATTGATTAAAAATCAACAATCCAACTGCCGGGATATTACGTATTTTAGAAAAACAAGAAAGTTTTAAATAGGTTATCAACAAACTCGTTGTCGTTGACATCTGTCTGTTATCGGGTTTATCGTTTATCTATTTAAAACATTGATATAGTAAATAAAACACACGTTTCGGTCAATATGACCATTCTGAAACGTGTCCGAAACATGTCATAAGAGTTTTTATATACAATAGAAGTGGTATTTTGCAAAGTGTTTTTATTTACTAATATCAAATATGGAATATCATAAAACATAACGCTCAAATCTGTTAAATTTTTTCTCTTACTTTTCAATTATGGGTAAAAAAAATTAAAAAAAATTTACAGGTACCGTAAAACCGTCTAGACCCGGACAAGGGGTCTAGACCCGGACACTTTGCACCAATCTTCAAAGTAAGTAGTTTCTATATTAACCTGTTACAATAAACATTTGTTCTTGACGTCATTAGAGAGAGAAAAACATCCTCGAAAGAGCTGTACCAATAAAAATTACGGATTTCAACTTTTACTCTCATTTTACAGGATTACTATTCTCCAGTTTTTCAAAGAAATAAAATGTGTGTCTAACTTAGACATGTAATTTTCGCCATAATTGTCATATTGTTTTAATTTTGATATGTATGTGTTCAGAATTTTATCGCGTATCATTTAATGATGTTTGAAGTTATATTCGATGTATATATAAAAAAATACATGCTATATACATATAGCCGTATAGACCCGGACACATCAGTTTATTACACTATGGCCGCGATTCGCACTGGCTGTAATTTCCACTATCCATACGTTATATTCCCGCCAGAATTACGCGGTTTATGCCTCCTTCTGGTGTCATATCGCATGTTTACTTCATAGAGAGGCATACTATGTATTGACCCCTGTCCCTTCCCACAAAATGTTTTGAAGCCTTTGACAGGTTCAAAGACATCAGACGATATAAAACACTGTCCTAACCCCGACGGGAGAGGTTAGTTTGCATGTTATTACATTATTTAAGTAAGTGTCCGGGTCAAGACGGATTTGGGGTGTAGACCCGGACACTAACTAATTATTATTGTTTGTTTTTTTTTTTGTATTTTTAATTATAATGAAACAAGTGGGTCAGGGATATAACAAATAATATACGCTCTTTCTAATGGTAATATTCTTATTGGTGATATCTATGAAGGAAACATGTATAAACATAAAATTATACCAACAAATGTAAAAAGTGTCCGGGTCTAGACGGTCTTACGTTACATAAGAATTACTAAGAACTTGGCGTAATTGATTATTTTTTTGATACCAATTTTTTCATCTTTATACCCCAGCCCAAAAAGTATATTGTCTATGTTTACAATAAATAGAATAAAACAATATTTCAGTGATCGGGAAATTGGCCAAAACTGCACCTTTACACTTTCAACTCATTTCACAGAATCATTTCGTCTCTTTCCAGTCCAAGCTATGGATATAATAACAGAGCACATAACCTCGTAATAAATCTAATCACCTGTCTGTCTGTCATCTGTTCATTTACCACCTCCTCCACCATCACCCCTCACCGCACCGCAGACCCGATCATGTTCGCCCCGAATACTGTGCAGTCAGTATTACAATAGTATTAATCAATTTTGCATTATACCTACAGTAGGCACTATGAAACTGTGCACTACCAAACTGTTACACAATCACCACTCGTGTACGACAAACACAATCAAACGTTGCATGTCTGTACATACAGAATGTTTGTTTTGTTATTGTCGTAGTACAGGTACATGCAGTAAACCAGCCACTGGCGCGTACATATTTTTTTTTTTTTGCTTATTATTAAATTTAATAAAACTGAATTAACAAAAAATAAAAATTTAACGTTCTTACTATTGAAGGTCGGTTGAAAATTATTAAAGATACACCAGAAATCCAATGGTATGTAGTGGTCGGTACAAATTTGAGGGGAGGTACGTAAAATCGAAAAATCAGGAGTGTTGGTAAATACTATTTATCTGAATTTATTTAAAACAAAACTATTCTAAGAAACAATTTACAATCTAAAATTCGGTTGTATAGATAAACGAAATTGAATGTTATATTAACGAATAACGAAAAACCAACTTCATCATCGAGTTTATCAGACGCCAAATAGTGAAAACTGATAAAAATTCTAGAATATTCTATTCGTCAACGAGCAGAGATATAAAAAAATAGACTTCACTATTGAATTGGTTACTAAAAATTAGATTAAGCAGCGCAATTTGACAAAAATTCTAGAATGTTCTATTCGTAAACTAACAAAGATATTGAAAGACCGGTTGCACTATTTAATTGATCATCGGAAAAAACACGAAATATCACATTTTGATAAATGTTCTAGAATATTCTATTCTGGGTGACGAATAAATCATCCTAGAATATTTGCAAAAATGGAACATTTAATTTATATTAGTATAATTTTGATTGGACAATTAAATGGTGCAATCGATTTTTTAATATCTTTGCTAGTTGACAAATAGAATATTCTAGAACATTTACCAAAATGTCCTATTTGGTCTCTTTTTAGGTGACCAATTCAATGACGACGTCTGTTTTTGAATATCTTTGCTAGTTGACGAATAGAATATTCCAGAACATTTGTTATTATATGCTATTTGGCCTCTTTTTCAATGACCAATTAAATGCTGTAATTGATTTTTCGATATCTTTGTTAGTTGACAAATAAAACATTTTAGAATTTTTGTCAAACTGTGCTGCTTAATCTCATTTTTAGTTACCAATTCAATAGTGAAGTCTGTTTTGTGATATCTCTGCTAGTTGACGATTAGAATATTCTAGAATTTTACGTTATTCATTTTGCATATTACCTATGCACACAGAATATGTGTATAATATTTGCAGTGAATTTTTGGAAATTATTAGAGGTTACAAGACCATTAGACAATATTACCTACGGTTCTGACTCTGGCTTGGTACATAAATTTTCACCAACATAGACAAACAACAACGTATCTGTGAGAGAAAAACCCCACTAAATCGCTGATGTCACTAAGTAAAATCGGAGTACGTACCATTGGATGTCCAATGTATTCATAAATTTCTTAAATGTATAATCAAAATTTTACTTTGGCGCCTGTCTCACTATGAAACTCTTATTTTAGTCCCGTTCTGTAACACTTTCATGGTGTCTACTGTATATGTGCTATATGATAAAGTACATTGACAAAGCTTATCATTATAAGCATCCAACTGAATCAAACTAATTGTAGTTTTGGGCCGAAATGGGACGAGATGTGACGAGATGAAGTAATAATATTATAGTACGTACTACGTAGTCCTGGATAGTGCTGGGTAATAATACTATTTACAAAGGAAATTTAATTGACTGTACATACACAGCATGATTATAATGCATGTAGTGTAATTATTTTAATCGATAATCCCTTACCCAGATTCCCTATGAAGTATCTACATTCATAAAACTGGATAGTATGGATATATATGTATCTAAAATATTGTAATGATATTAGGAGAATAGGAACGATTACAGTAATGGTTCGGATAAGTTAAAAAAAAATGTTAAATTTTGTCGGACAGTGTGCCAAAAAACATGTTCTCCTGCTACAATTCTTTCTAAAATAATTTTTTTTCTATTTAGTTGTATAACTGACAAAAAAAAATGCTGGTCAAACACGACAGCCAAACGCGTTTTTGGGTTCTTCGAGTAAATTGCTTTTAGGCAAGAAATTTCTGAGTTAATTTTCGAAAAAAATATACTCAAGTATACATACATACGGACGGTTAAGACAACTTTTGACCAATTAGTTCATAAAAACTGCTGTATTAGTTGATTTAGGAAATGCTTTATTTATTAGACAGCATCATCGTCGTCAGAGCGTTATTCGCCGTATTCCATGTTCATTACGTCACTGTTGTCATAGTGCATCTATACACACGCATGTATTAACTGTCAACTGCATATTATACGTTAACGACCTCGGCTTCATAAGCATCGTTTTCACAGCTTACATATTATTATTATTATTATTATCTTGATGTAGTATGTACTATGTATTATAATAAAGCTGTTTAAATTATAATAATAGTATGTGTACAATATACCATTATGTGACAATTTCAAAATTATATATACCCACCCAAACACCACCAACATCATCATTCAACCAAGTGGAAAGTTTATATTTGATCCTTGTTCGTATTCAATAAATTTATAATTGCGTCATAAAAGTTAAATCTGATGTACAAGTGCATATGTGTGTATGCGTATGTATATAGATTTTTTTCCTGCGTAATATCTCACGAATAAGAAATGATATTGATTGTGAGGATTTTTGGAGTTAGGTCATAAATTTATTTAAATACTTGTAAGTACACAAAATTATTCAAATTTTTCTAATTTTTCAACTTTTGTTATTTACATATTTAAAATGTTCTAATATTTTTAATGTATTTTGACATGTTTTTGTTTATCTTTTTAATTAATATAGAGCGCCTGAAGATGTGCTGTTGCATGAAACCATGATAGCGTCAAAAATTAAAAAAATATAACCTTGTTATTTATTTTTCACTTCTTTTTAAACCGATGACCTAACTCCAAAAATCCTCACATTAAATTCAATCGTGTCATCTAACTTTTTAACTATTTATAAGAAATGATATTGATTTCGTGGGAGTATCAATCCAAGCATATTAGTGTCAGTATGATTTGAACGATATTCCATCAAATTCGCTCCAGCCCTTCGTTGACAAACCTTTCGGATAAAAGTTTCCGACTATTAAGGGGAGATTTGCACAAAAAAAAAAAAAAAAAAAAAAAAAAACATTAAAAATCGATCTTTATTATTATTATTTTTTTTTTATACAAATAAATATTTTATTAAAGAACTAAATATACAATTCATTGTTTCTACATGTCTTGAGATTACAAAAAAAAATAAAAAATTTTAAATGACTTTGAAGTTGGCGACACTGCGAGATTTTTCCACCTTGATAGTTCCTCACGGTCTAAAATTCTCAGTGAACCAAAATCAGAAAATCAAGAGTTTTCTGAAAATATACATATATACAGATATGACACTAACTATAATCTAAGAAAAAATTTTCATCTAACTATAAATTTTCAAAAATTACCGCTTTTTCTCTACTATAAACAGCCGCCATTTTGAAAATATATTACAGAACCAAAAGTTCCTGCCAAAATGACGGTATCGAGGAATAATATGCACTTTGATTTATGTTGATATCTCAAATACTTTTTGAGATACACGCGGAACCATGTGAAAAAACATACTTTCGAGAAAAAAGCATTTTTTTTTTTTTTAAAATTGAATAAAGTGCGTATACTAAAATGCTCATAACTTTTTTATTTTTCAATTTTTTTTTAAACAACACCTTAAAAAACATAATTATAAAGAAAAAAAATCGGTTTCTTTTTCTTAGCGAAGTTCCCCTTAAATAATTTAATGGTAAAACCTGGTTAAGGTTTAGGTATGTAAAAAAGTGATGAATAAAAATAATCTAAACAAACACAGAAGGGTTAAATTTTGGTAAACAGAACTACATTATTACCTGGTCTTAATATGTCTATTTTACGTAAATACTGATTATACACTCGAAATAGTGCATATACCACTTGCTAATTTTAATATCAAACTTGAAGATTTTATAAATTTTAACATCTGTTACTGTTATACTACCACTAAATAACTGGTAGCGCCGCACCTGGCTAGTGAGTGAAATTAGACTAGCATTTATTTTGTGTTAACCATGAAGGTATTGCTTACTGTAGGATTATTCCCCGTTTCGCAGGCAAGTTGGGAATCGGGAACCGAGAGTAGGCAACGTGTCGTAACATATTTTGTTTGTTATATTATGTACATACCAACTTTAAGTGTATTTTGTCATTTATATGTAATGCATTATTCACTCACTCAGAAACTTGTACAGAAAATAACACTTGAAAATATATAACAACAACACACAACACTCAATTTAAAAAGAACTGAATGTTCTACCAGCTCAGTCGGTAAGTTCAATAACGACACAAATGGAACGTTTAAAAAATTTAAATTATTATCACCGTAAAAATTTTCGCCGTATATTCTTCTCGATTTGCTTCCAAATGTTTAGACAATTCTTACATTTTTGAAACATGTACACTTTTATAGCTCGGATAACTCTACATGAAAACGTAATGAAATCTGTAATGATTGTAAGGTGGCAGAAACGCTAGCAGAAATGGTTAGTATTTTGTAATGTTTAAATTATTTAATTTATTCACAACATTCTTAATATCATATTTTGCTACTATAAATATATATGCTAAAGGTGTAGTACCATGTCATCACCGAGAAATCTTATTTTTAATGAATTTTGTTCCTTCCTCGTACTCGTAAAAGACTTTAAAACAGTATTCTACCACACATATATACTGTGAAATTATGTTTTCGCCTTAAAGTTCATAAAATATTGTTGTAACTCAAAATACTTAAAGGCTAAATGATAAAATAATAGCAAAAATTTTTTAAAAACTAACCTCCAAAATACTTTAAAAATTTGAGCGAAGTGGATTTAGCAGTAAATAAGATATTGACATTTAATGGGATTTCATGGAAGCGCCGTGGATACTATTACTCCGAATACAATGAAATTTGTAGGGGACCATCTAGGAACCAGACCGTATAATTTCTGACAATTTCAGAAAAAAGAATTGAATAGTTCAGAAGTTATGCCACTTGGTACAAATTTAGTATATTAATGGAATGACATGGTAGCGACGTAGCTACCGTTACTGCGATTTCGATTAAATTCATAGGGCACGATCTAGGAACCAAACTGCATAATTTCTGAAAATTTCATTAAAAACAATCGAATAGTTCAGAAGTTATGCCACTTGGTGCAAACTGGCGACGCAGAGACGGATAGACAGACGGACGGATAGACAGACAGCAAACCAAAATTGTTCAGGAAGCTCTAAAACGTAAAATGTACGTAAAAAATTTTATTTTGGAAGGAAAAAATTTTTTATTTTTCAAAAGTAATCACAACGTTTCCGCTACCTTAGTAGTCTCGGAAGCAAAATATATATATATTTTTTACATACCAAGAGCATTCTTACCATAAAATTAATATTTATACTTACAGAAAATTGGCTAAAAACAACTTCACTTTACTTTCATTATTTCTACCTATCAGTTAGTTTTTATCCTTGTCAGACTACTAAAATTCAATTAATCTATAGAAATCAAAATAAATTTTAAAATTAAAACAATTGAAATCACATTTATTTACACATTTCTTCTAACATTGAAAAAAATATCCTTAAAAATCCTCAAAAAAATATTTATGACTACTCTAACTTCTTATATAAATTCGGATTCTAACTTGGTGACAATTAATCTTGAACTCAATTTAAGTGTCACCTACCGTTGGATATCCAGATTTTTTATAAATTCCTCTTCTCTTGATCTTTCAGACTATATAGGATTTTTTCCAAAATTTTCATATTTCTAAACCTGTGCATACATTTTCATAACTTTATTTCTCCCTCTTTCGAATGTCATATCATCGTTCTGGTACCGAATCAAACATTGTACCTATCCGAGGTTCAGTTTCGACATAGACGACAAAATGTTCTATACGTCAAAAGTCACGACAGGGAATAGTTTCATTTCCGTATCCTGATATTGTAAGAGAAAATATAATATTAAATTAGTAGTTGCGCTGGTATTGAGCCCAGGGGAACACTATTATGTTCATATGTAAATATACATATTTTATTTATATAAAGTAAATTGTAAATATTATACTTGAAGTATTTTCGAAGAAATGTATCTTTTAAATTGAAATTTCCTCAACTATTATTAAGACCTCGTTTACACTGGAACGTTAAGTTGCAAATCGTACACATACTTACCAATTATCGCTCCAGTCTGAACGGGGCGTAACGCTAAAAGTTTTTGAATATTTCTTTTTAAGCGAATTCGCTTCCTGGAAATTCGCTTATTATACCAGGTGCCATGAAAAGACCTGAGCCCAGGACTATGGCAGAAATTTATTTTGAGGTCTCGAGAAACCGAAAATGACCTTCACTAAAATTTACATATATATTTATATTTTTTCCTAATATTTTTTAAAAAAATTTTTGAAAAATTTTTTCAAAAAATTCTTAAAAATTTTTTTTTTTTTTAAAATTCTAAGAAATTTTTTTTTTTATAAATTTAAATGCTGTTATTGATGAAAGTGTGAAAAAAGCTGAGAAAATTTTTTTTTTCATTTTGTTGAAGATTATGAAAGTTTAAGATCAAAAAAATGAACCTTTAATTTTTTCAAAAATTCAATCGAATGAAACACAAAAACGGCTGGATGGATTAAACTTAACTCGGTGGGGTTTTTGTGGGTATATTGAACTGTAAAAGGCACACTTAACATTAGTGGTTTTCTCAAAGTTTTTAATTCAGCGCTTGATTTTCCAAAGAGTCACCAAAAGGTCTTTTTTTCCTGATTTTTCAAATTCATGTAAAGTATGCAAAAAAAATTTTTTCTGAAAAAACAATGGCTAATCCTTGTAGAGAATTTATTCGAGTTTTTAAAACACCCGTTCAATTTTCTGTGTGATCACTGGTTGCTGAGATATCGATGGTCAAAAACGAAATTATCCTTTTCCATTCAAAGCCCGACATTTCAGCGAGAAGTGGTCGTATAAAAGTCTATAAAAAAGTAAATTAAAGCTGAATGAACAAGTTATTCGGTCCATATGGTGGTTAAGTCGAAAAAATTTTTTCCAAGTCCGTGGACCAAAAAAAATAAAACCGAAAAAATTTCGAAAATTTCTTTTTTAGTGTATTTATTAGGATTGCGCCACACACGTTACTTTGAAAATTTTTTTATCGCAAGATCTCGAAACTAGAAACTTCCAGCTTTAGATTGCTTTGCTTACGACTCCGATACGATCATTTTTCACAAAGATACAGCCAATCGAAAAATCGCTAGAAATTTGGAATTTTTTTTCATCCTTTAATTATTTCCGCTAGTGTATGTATATTGTATATATATATATATATATATATATATATATATATATATATATATATATATATATATATATATATATATATATATATATATATATATATATCGTTATAGTTATCGCGCAAACACATATATGCATACATACATATGCATATATATATATATATATATATATATATATATATATATATATATATATGTGTGTGTGTTTTCGCGATAACTCTCGAACGAAGCCTCCAGTCTTTACGAAATTTGGTATGTAGGTCAAACGTCTCAATAGCTTTGATGAGTTCGTTAGACAGATACGTCCGATTTTTGGAAGCCAAAATTTTGGCCCTTTTTCGCCATTTTTAGTGTTCGCCGTTTTTAGTGAACTTGTTTTTGAGAAAAATTAAGCAATTTGCTGAATTTCGTTACAATAAATGCTCTATCGTTTTTGTCATTATATGTAATAACAGTATATTTATATCTGTTTCATTTTTCAAAATAAAAATTAACAAATTTTTCAAGAACGCGTCCTCATCGATTTCGAAAATTTTTTCACTCTTAGAGAGAATTTTAGATGAATAAAAGTTACGTTATATGAGATTCGCTATGGTCCGGGAATCCCAAAAGCGCCAAAAATAAATTACCAAACCGATTTTGAAAATTTTTTCACTGTTCGAGAGCTAAACTATTTTAGATGGATTCAGGTTATTTGTCCAATCTTTGGAAATTCGCTATGTTATGCACACGCTGCGACAGGGGTATTTACTTCCTTTCACCATCATAAACTTGACAATTTAAAAGCTCCAATGCAGTTTTATTTATAACAATTTTATTAATGAATGAATATTACTATAACTTTTCTCTAAATTTACAACTTGTTTTAAAACAGTCAACTAAAAAACAAAATTAAAACTGTTGTCATGTATTTTATGGCCGTTGTTGTACATACAATATATAATATAATTTATAAATGTACTTTTAAAGTTATTGAATTGTAAGAATTGGCATGTCTCGGATATAAACAGGTTAAATTTATAATTAAACTTATAAGTTACATTCAAATATGAAATGTATTTAAAACTTTCCACAAGTTTCTTCGTTGAATAAAACTTTGTTATTTATAAAATATTTTAGTCGCTTTCGTGTGCTTTACATTTGGGGTGTGGGTTAGGTTTATTGAATATATTGTTTTTGTATTTTTTCTTTTACAAAACGATGTAACATCGTTTTAGTTTAATAAAGCAAAATTAATTATTTTGAGTAATCTTTTTATTGTTGTTTTCATTGAAACAATTAAATTTGTACATTGGTATGTACAGTGGGGCACCAATTATTTGAACGTACATAAAATTGTTTATTCAAATTCGTTTCTACTTTGAGCGAAGTTGAGTTTCAGTAATAGAAAGGGTTTTTTTCAAGAACTTGATCAAAAATAAATAATTTTTTCAGTGCATCTAGAAAATTTGTTTGTGAATAACAGTCAGTAAAGCCACAATGGTATAGACGATTTCGTTCAAACATATTTACAAACACTCAAAATTTTTTACGTTTTCAGATTAAATTTTTTATAAAAATTTCCAAAATTTCTCCCGGTAAAGTTAAGTGAAGCAGTCAGGGCCAGACCTAGCTGATGTGGCACCCGGAGCAGCATTGAAAAATGGCGTGCCTGTAGAAAAATAAATATTTCCTTTAAACTTGTTTCCTCCCCAAAACCAAATGACCAACAAAAAAATGATACCTAAATTTGGCGCCCGGGGCACATAACCCCCATTACCCCTCTTAGATCCGACCCTGGAAACAGTTCCGATTAAACCTTTTGTATCAGTTTTCATTCAAGTTTCATCAGTTTTCATAAAGTCTGAAGAATATCCCAAAAAATCAAAATTTTTGGATTGTTTTTCAAGATATTACGCTGGATTAAAAGTGATCCCATCCGGTTTTTTGATTTTCTAGTTTCCTTAAACTCAAAACGTTAATAAAACGTTAAAATCCAGTGAAAATGTATTCCCAAATTGATTTGTTAACCATACCTTTGCTATAGGTCTGTATGGGCAGAAAGAATAGTTGCATTTTTGAGCAGCAAAACCAGACTCCCTCCCTGAAACCTGTGGTAGAATTTCCAGGCTAGAAATTTAATAATTTTATCCTTTCCCTCATTCAAACAAAACTTTTATTATACGGTCAAAACACGCATAACCACACCAAGTCCAAATTGTGTCATATAATTCCACCAGCCTAGCAGGAAAAAGAATTACTTGCCATAAAATGGAAGCCTCAATAAAAAATTAATATCATAAAACATGTTTATATATATATTTTCGGCATACACTATATTACCTTATATACAGGTTGAGTTTTTTGACAGTGGCCACTTTTATTACGGCTAAAATATTGACATAATCAGAAAATTGCTCAGATAACAGTTGTAGTTACAGCTGTGAACAATCGACTACCATAACCGGAAGTTCTATAGCTCGTTTAGTTTTCGAGCTATAATACAAAATTATACTTTCTTTTTAAATGGGATTATATATTAATTCGCATCATAGCTCGAAAACTAAAGGAGCTATGAAGCTCCTGTCTATAACAATCGACTGCGTCTAACAGTAGTTACAATTTTTATCTGAACAATTTTTTGATTTAAGGTAGCATCACAATGTGATCGGCCGAACAATAGTCAATTTTTGCGATTTTTTTTCGGATGGATAGGATGAGGGAATGGGGATGAATTTTTTTTTACGATTAATACCACTATTTAACAATACAGAAAAATTTTTTTTTTTAATTTTTATTTATTTTTTTATAATTATTATAATTTTTTGAAAAAAGCATCTTTAAAAAGCGGCGGATATTGGTGTCCACGATTGTGGTCGCAGTTTTCATTTGGAAAAAAAAGGCAAATAGATTAGCAATCTGTAGGTAAGGCGCTATGTACGTATGGGAGCTTTGTTTTTAAAATTTGAAAAAATGGCGGCGGTTTGAATAAAAAGTACAAAATTTTTATAGTTTTGCGTGTGGAAAAATAAATAGGAAGATTTAAAAAAAAAGCTCCCATAGGTACATAGCGCCTTACCTACAAATTGATAATCTATTTGACCTTTTTTTTCCAAATCAAAATTGCGGCCGCAATCGTGGGCACCAATATTCGCCCTTTTTTAAAGATACTTTTTTTCAAAATTTATATTAATTATAAATAATGAATAAAAATGAATAAAAAAAATATTTTTGTATTGTTAACCCTAGAATCATACGTTGGTCTACGAGAAACGTTAATCATACATCGACGTCGTTTTGACGGATGGACTTTTTACGGAGAGTTTTAGAGTTTATTTGCAAAAAACATTTTTTTACATAACAATACTACAAAAGCGAACAAAATGTTTAAGAAAATTGGATTTGAAAAAATTTCTTAAATGTAAATATTTATTAATTTTATTAATCTTTTTATCAAAACATATTTTCATTATAAAAATTAAAAAATAGATAAATACATCAATTGTAATAATTAATTTATGAACTACATATTATGAGTCAGTGGACATGTGTGACTTTACAGAATGTGAAATTTCTCAATCATAAATATTTCTATAGATATGTAGTTATTTCCCCATTAGGCACATTTGTAAATTTTCTAAAATTTGTTAGTAATTTTTCGAATAAGATCTCAAAAAATAATAAAAATTAGAATATTTTCCACAAAATAAATTGTTAATCTTTTATTAAGTCATTCGAAATGCATTCTTTAGTTTTCGATTCAATATACTTATTAAAACTTCAGTATTATGTCTATAAGTCAAACAGCTGTAATCATCTTTCACATTATCATAATCATTGAATAAATTAATTATAACATCCATATCTTTAATAAATTTTAAAAAAAAAATTAGGAAAACTTTTATATGTAGTGTAAAAAATCTTCAAAAAAAACATACGTTAATCATACATCGACGTCCTTTTGACGGACACTATTTCAATACAAACAAAACGACAATGACTATAAACAAAATAAATATATGTAGTGTGTTATAATAACAAATAAATTAGATAACAGAAATCTCACAGCAAACAAGTAACAACAAGTCGTAGTATTGGAGCAGGTAGAGAAGTTCGTACGTCGTTTTGACGTGTACGTATGATTCTAGGGTTAAAAATAACAATTCTCAAAAAAATCATTCTGTATATGCTCCAGTGTCTAGTATTATAGTTATAACTCGTAACTAACAACATAAATATATAAAGGAGGCCTCAAATAAAATTAACCCTACCCAATATATGTATACGTGAAACCACGGTAATATTATTTCTAACCATTTCCAACCACAAAATATCCTTTGTCATCCCGATCTAGCGCGATGGGCACACGAGCCAAAAGCTGAATGAGCATAGAGTAAGTGACACAAGATATATATCGTTTATAATAGGGTAAAGCCGCCACAACACCACCACCCTACCCTCACCAACGATCCCTTTTATCTTACCAACATTTATTTATTTCCATGTATTACATTCATTCATTGAAAGGGGTTTGTTGCGAGTTTAACAACCCTTAACGGTGAAATCGTACACCTGATACACACTTTCATTGCATCGCATTGCAACCGAACGAACGGGGTTCGAACCTGTCACTACATGTTTATAATACCGGTAGCGTGTTCGAAATAATATGTCGCTACTCGTTCGTTGAAGCTTGTTATGTTGTGTTGTGTGCAGTCAAGTCAATTCGAATCCGAAGTTGATATTCCTACGGGATTTACAAAATTACACATATGTGTATAATAAAATTGACTTTTACATGTACATTTGTATGGAGATGCACGTACAGGGTGTTACAAAGTCATTCTCGGTTCCACCAAAATATCACTGTTATTTATTCAGTTTCTTGTAATATGTTTCGATCTGTATGGTCGTTATCAAAACAAATTAAAATCATGCAAAGAAACGGTAATTGTGCATGGAAAGAGGGGCAGTAGGGGTAGAAGTAGTGGGAGAATTCAAAAACAAAAGAAATAAAATCGGACTGGTTGAGACAATAAGTTCAGATGAGGAAGTAACAGTTGTATAAAGACCATTAGAAAATACCATTAGATAATTTTTGTTCATTTGGTTGTCTCATGTAAAACTGTAATATTTCTCCGTGGAAGGCTTTCTGTGTTGTCTATCAGAAATGTTTTACTTATCGAATTTCAAATTTTCTTTACCGGTTTGACACATATAGATGCTATAGCAACCATTTTTTAACAATGATTCTTGTATTTTGGAATTTCCTAAGGGAAATAAAGTCGGATTGGTTAAACATATGTACGTGATACAACAAACATTCAGGGGACAGTAAATTAAGATGAAAAAGTAACAATCGTATAAAAAGCATTAGAAATTAAAAGAGGATTATAAATATCAGTATAATCGTTCAAAAGTTATTAGATAATTTTTGTTCCTTTGGTTGTTTCTTGTAAAAGTGTAATATTTCTGCGTGGAAGGCTTTCTGTGTTGTCTATCAGAAATGTTTTACTTGTCGAATTTCAAATTTTCCCGACCGGTTTGACCCATATAGATGCTATCGCAACCATTTTTTAACAATGATTCTTGTATTTTGGAATTTTCTAAGGGAAATAAAGTCAGATTGGTTAAACATATATACGTGATACAACAAACATTCAGGGGACAATAAATTAAGATGAGAAAGTAACAATCGTATAAAAACCATTAGAAATTAAAAGAGGAGTATAAGTATCAGTATAATCGTTCAAAAGTTGTTATTAGATAATTTTTGTTCCTTTGGTTGCTTCGTGTAAAACTGTAATAGTTCTCCATGGAAAACTTTCAGTGTTGCCTATCAGAAATGTTTTACTTGCCGAATATCAAAATTTCCTGCCGGTTTGACCCATATAGATGCTATCGTAACCATTTTTAAATAATGATTCTTGTATTTGGGAATTTTCTAACATTTAAAGTAGTACTACTAGGTTGTGTATTATGAAATGTTGTTTCGCGCTAATGATGGCTTCAGAAAAGCAGGACTTGTCAGAATCACTTCACACTTCATTATCTCTCGATCCGTCCGTCTGTTGTCCCCAGCTAAATTTCTCTCTCATTTTCTCATTTTCCCGATCAACCGTGAATCCAAAACAAGTAAATTGCACCGTTTTACTTGTCACCGCTTGGGAAAAATATTATAGAGAAACCAATGACAATTGCAAATGAGTCATTCTCATAAGTTTATGTTTTAGACAAACTCGTAATATAGCTATCTCTCACAGGATCTACTATCTAATATATTGAAAAAGGATAGTAGAAATTATAATATCTTTTATATGTGACAAAACTTTATTTTTGAAATGAGTCATTTTCTTTATATACCTATAAATTTGACTTGAGTGTACTTTTGACTCACTTCTTCTGTGACACATTGTATGTATATAGGAGAGTACAAGCATCCATCGAAAGCTTATATTTTCTCATTTCTGTATACAAATAGGAAAATATTGAAATACATACCTAATATCGTCGTCGGTTGATGTTGGGTTTTTTTTCCTCGAGTTGGAACGTTCGTATAATGTAATATTTTTGTTTTTAAGATCAAAATAAATTATATTTTATTATTTAATTTTGTCAAAGCAAATCGATTTATATCATATCAATAATATACATTTATGTATTTACTTCTAATACAAAATCAATAGAACTATCTATTTGTATTGCGACATATTAAATATCTCTTTATGTACACCGTAAAAACAGACAACTCTACCACAATTTTCAATTCAAATTTGAATAGGTTGAAGACAAAATTTAATTAACCCTTTGCGCTTATAAGACATGTACAGCATGACAAGGTGGTTTGTTCATTAACTCTACCATATTTATAGGTGTTTTGTCTGTTGGATCATAAGACATGTACCACATGACACACTGATGGTTGAACTGTAATGACTGCTTATACTTCACATTACATGAATATTTTATTTAATAACTGCAAATACATTCATTTATTAGGAAAATTGTAAATAAAATAATACAAAATCACGTTGAATTATCTTTTTAAAATTAAAAACTAATAAAAACAGCATTAAGGACGTATTTAGCGCATTTAGTATTCAACTTTGGGAAAACAAGGTTAGAGCGTCAAAAGAATCCGTCAAAAAAAGAACGTCGGTCGTTGTCATGTACTACATGTCTTACCAGCCTATTTACAACTCACTTTTTTTTGCTTGAGTGCAAAGAGTTAAATATTGTTTCTTTGATATGCGTTCTTATATATTCGACCGATTGCGATGAAACTTTGTGAGTTGCTGTGCGCATCCGCGCGAAGGTTTCTGAATTAGTACAACCATTTTACAGTAGGTGATGTCCGAATCGTTTCAACTCAAATACACATATGTACAGTTTATATAGTTTATTGTAACAAAACTTTGATGAGTTGTTGCCAAATAATCGCTACAAATTTGTGGACTAAATTTGCTAAATCCACCCATCGAAAAACCTTCTGATTTATTCGTATAATTATATAGCAGACGGAAAAACCAAAAATATTGTGCATCCAGAAACTCTTGAATAAACATTGTCTTTGTAAAATTATCATAAGAATATTGTAGTTTTTTCACTTTTACCATGGAAAAAAGTTAGGACAGATTCTTACAGCGAAAAGAATGGTACTAAACATTTCACTGGTCATTTCACTGGTCATTTCACTGTAGGTAAATACGATTAAAACAATACAAAAATTCGTATTGGTAAATTTAACTGATTTCAGAACCATGGTAACAATGTATTAAATAATCATATGATTTATACTAATTTATTTTATTTCTTAAATTGTCTTACCGTATTACACTTGATTTTTTATATTTTTTCTGAATAAATTTGTGTTTTCTACAACTCAAATTTCTTGCCTATAAACAATTTAACTCGAAAACTGTCAACCCAAAAACGCTTCAAACACTTCGCTGTCGCGTTTTTGTTAGTTGACAGTACTTCTCAGTAAATTGCTAAGCAACTTCGTTAGACAAACACAAATTTATTCCCGTGTAATAATAAGTGAAAAAAATATTTTAAAATTTAAAAATATTACAATGACTTTTCTTTTTTTGCAGGTAAGGTCCATAATATTCGCTTGATGAAAAGTAGTGATTCAGAAGGAAGACTTGTCATATAATTTACGAATGTTTTGTATAAACTCTTCAACCTATAACAATGAATAATATCGTCAATGAAGTTGGAAGAAGGTATTCTTCGACAAGGTATTTTGGCATGCGTTTTGTAAAACTTGGAATCATAATTCACTTTTTTGACCCAATTCACAGATTTGCCCCAATAGAAAGTGGCGTTTTTCGAAGACTCTTTGCTTGATTACTTCATCTTGCTGATACCATTTTAAACTAGTACTACTTGCTGATACCACTTTAAACTAATACCAGTTCTGTCCATATTAACTTAAGGAAGAAAATAATTGTTTTACATAACAAATATTCGCCCCGGAAAATATTTACATTGTTAAATTTTCAACTTGTTCTGAGCGCTGGCTGCTCTGTTTATTTAATAATACACAACAAACACGAATCGTCGTCGTTGCAACTCATGCAAGGAAGGGGGGCCCACAAAGTTTAACCAACATTTAATTTTCGCCGAAATATTAGTGCAATAGAATGCATAATATTAGGCAAACTACTAACTAAACTAATAGGAGTGTGAGGGGGGACTATCGGAGCCGCCCCAGTGCATAGTTGAGAGTAGTGTGGTTTCCTTAAAATTATACATTTCATTATATTACTATACAAACTCCATTCGCGCTACATGTAATACAATTTAATATTCTCCCTATAATTTAAATACAATCTTGTTATATTATGTAATACTGTAATTTTGCACCAAAGTTATGTAAAGTATTTTGGTGGAAATTGATTGATTTTATTATGTAGAACGGAAAAAAAAATATCAGACTTTTCAGTTCCGGAAATAGTTTATATTTTCAGTAAGGACAAAAGTTGATAAGGTCCATTTTTGGCCTATGGTACGGTCGAAATAGTATTTTTTTATGTACATTCAGACGTAAAGAGTTGTATTTATCTTTTTATGTTCGTTGTTTTCAAGTCGAATTTCAGTACTTCAGAACGGAGTTTAATCAAAAGCAAAGTTCAATAAAAATAAATAAACTATTTGATATTAGTAAAAAAATTCGTCAAGTGCGTGTTTGACACGCACTAAGTAATGTCCCTCACTCAGTGGTCATAACTAAAACTTCTTAAAATATAACAGTCCGGACAGGTACGTACACATATACGTAATACATACACACACCTAACACACAAATACATACAAATTAATGTAGTAAAACAGATGGTAGATTAATATATCATACTTTGTTAATTTAATACATTTAATGCCATCTAGCACAACAATTAGTAACTTCACGTGATGCTATACTATATATTAAATATACAAAGTCACTACTTGCTACTGGATGGCGTCTTAATCGTTTTCTTACCAAACCATAGAGTTTACAGATACATAAAATATTTACAATATACAAGCAATACAGCCCTCTTGCGTTTATTCAATATATGAATGTAAAACTCTATAATTATTTACCACCTCTCTCAAATTTTCGATCACTCAAGGATTTTAATATGTCCCGAACTAACACGAAGTTATTTCGGGACATAATAAGAACACTTTACTTTGCAAAATACCACTTTTATTGAATACAGAAACGCTTATGACATGTTTCGGTCAATATGGCCATTCTCAAATGTGTAAAAATTACATTCAGATACATGCCTATTTATTCTAAAACTTAACTTATAAATTGTAGCAATGCATGATGGGAAATTAGTGGGGATAGAAGTAGTGGGCGGCGTTAAAAACAAGGAAAACAAGTTTAGATGAGTTAGAAAGATGTGACATATATACAAATAAAGTAGGAAATGCAGTTGTATACAAAAATTATAAAACAGAAAATAAAGTAGAATTGTAAATATCGGTATAATCATTTAAAAGTAATTGAGAATTGTGTTTGTACTATTGCTTCTAAAATATTTAGTCTGGCTCCTTTATTTGCTTCGTGTCGAACAGTAACGTTTCTCTCCTGTAACTATAACGATAGACATGTATCTGAGTATAATCTTTACACGTTTGAGAATGGTCATATTGACCGAAACATGTCATAAGAGTTTCTATATTCAATAAGAGTGGTATTTTGCAAAGTAAAGTGTTTTTATTTACTAACATCAAATATGGAATAAATTTTAAAAAAAAAATAACTAGTTTTAAATGAAGAGTGGTATTTTGCAAAGTGTTTTTATCTACTAATATCAAATATGGAATAAATTTAAAAAAAAAAAAAATAGTTTTAAATGATACATTTTAATGGTTAAAAATGTTCCGCCGAATTCTGTGATCGCCAAAAATAACCAAAATTAATAGCTGGGTGAATCTTAAATAGAAATGTCTTTTGTCAAAATATTAAAATTGGTGCTATAATTCCAACTTTTACTGCAGAAATGTATTTTTTTTTAATCTCTATGTAAAACATTAGTGTGATACCGACTTTATTGTTTAATACTCGAGAACTTAATTATAATAATCTTTTATTTCTCGAATTTCTTCCATTCCTTCACAATTCATTTCATAACCTCATTTACAAAATGTTGTTCATTAAATCCTCCCCAGCACAGTGGGTGGTTTGGTGCCGTTTCAGCCGTAGTGGGACCGATATATATATATTATACACCGCTGTATTATGGTTTATAAAGATTGTGCGCGATGGTATGGTGGTATTTTATTATATATTTTGCTCAATGAGCAGTATTAAGTGAGCAACAACATTTGAGTGCTCTGTTGAGCAACACTGTGTGTAATGAAACAAATGACCTAGAATTAGAATGGTGTATTTCTTGAATTTATTGCCAATAATTTTGACCAAATCTTTTCATGCACAAGTATTAAACATTATTATAAACATACATATATACATATTTGAGCTATATACGTTTAACATTATTATATAAATTAATATACAGGATGTATTATGAAAATTTAGATATATTGAACGAATTATAACTAATGTATTGGTAGCGCCAGTGTCTATTAGCAATTACGTACACTGTTTACATCAGACTTTCTATTGGCAATATCTCCGGAACAGGTATCGGATTTCTTTCGGATCAGACAGTTTCGTCTTTAGCATATGCAGGTATACATATTGCACTCAATGTGACTAAAAGTTCAAAATATTTTCATAAAAACAACGTACACAAGTTCCACACACACACACACATACATATGTGTATCAAAATATTATTTATACGTATTTTATGTAAACATTCTTTTTCTCTTTTATTTATTACCTGCACAATTGAAAAGTGCCACTGTAATTTTAATTGACTATCAAAAGTGTTTTTGTTTATATTACGTATGTGATTTATGTGACATGTCATTTAAATTAAATAAATGCATCTTTTTTTATTGTTTTCAATTTTGAGAGATAGAAGTATAGTTGCTTGTTCAAAATTTGTTTTTCAATAATAAAAAATCTTAGTAAATTCGTACGTCTTAGCTATTATAGTGGACCGTCTAAATATTCAACAACTTTTTAATATATTTTACAAAAATTTTTTCCGTTTTTTTGAATTTTCTTACTTTCGTCAAATAAAAAATGCTGTTAGTATTCTAAATGGTGAAAAATGTAATTTTTAACCAATTATATTCATTCAAATGTGCATAATTTAATGTAATTTAGTTGTAAAATTTTATTGAAATAAGTACGGTCCTGACCTGTCCGAAGAAATCCAGTACCTACTCAGGAATCATCAATTTCAAAACTGACGTAGGTACTTCCCAAACAAACTTTCATTCCTTATTTAAGGGTAACCACTAGTGTGACCGCATGAAAAAAGGTGATTTTTGGGAATTTTTTTAAAGAAGACTACTGTATGGAATGTTTTAATATTATAAGGATATATTTGTTGATATATAATAAATTTATGATAAAATTTTTGGACCAAAAAATTGAAAATTAAATGAATTATTCGCGATTCAAATTTTTTCAAAGTGTCACACTAGTGATCCCCATTAATCCCCTTAGCGAAGAAATTTTCAGAAATCCCTTCTTAGTGCTCAGGTATGCTATATAAGGAACACGTGTGCAAAATTTCATGCTTTTAGATCCACCGGCTTAGGTTGTGTGTTATCTGTCTGTCAGTCAATCAATATTAGAGTTTCTTTTGATCTTTCGAACATGGAATTTTGCAGTGCCAAATTTTGCGGTCCTCTAAAAAATAATCTTTGTGACTTGTCTGAAATTTTATTTTGTCGACACCCGGTATAAACCATTTTAAATAATAACAATATCTTATTAAATTATCCGAAAACTTTTATGTTAAATTACATTACAAAAGACAAACTTTGTTTAAGTATATTTTCTTCAAAATATTTTTTTGATTAATTTATGAAAAATGTGAACACAATATTGTTGTTTTCTTCTGTTTTTCTAATTAGCCGAAAAGTTTTCCCCCAATAATCTTTCTTGAGGGGGTTAATTAAAAATTTTTTCAAAAAAAAAAAAAAAACAACCAAATACACAACATCCACTTAAAATAATTAATCAATTAATATTTAAAATTTGTTGTTTACACCAAAATAATAAAATTCAAATAAATTTTTAAAGCTACTTACACAAAGCGGATTTCCTTAATGTCACAAGCCGCCACTGTGCGTATTGTGATAATAAAATTTTTATGAAAATAAAACAACTAATGGAATTTTCCGACAATAAAAAAATATTTTCTTTTCACTTAAACGTAAACGATATCTTTACGAGGAAAATGTTATTATAATAAACAAGAATTTATTACCCTATTTTCACGCAATAAAATATTACATGATATATAAGAGAGACTAATTAGTACAATTTGATAAATGATTTTTCTAGAAGATCTTTTATCGATCAAGAGCCAGCATGGATTTTTTTTCGAAATATATTTGCAAAAAAAAATTTGTAGTCAGTTTTTTGGTAATTTTGACACCCACAGGCTCTTAGTCCGCTTCACGCATACCTTCATTTTATTTTCTTGTTTTTCCGTATCACGTAAAACAATTTTTTTTTTTCAAACTTTCGCCCCAACACAATTTAATTAAAGAATATTACATCTCTTGCTTTAGCCACAAAAAAAAAAATTTTCAACTATCTATTTAATGAAAAAAAAAATCCGGCTCGAAGGACCAAAGATAACGCATACATGTTGGAAAATGTCTCTATTATTGAAAAACTTTTTATTTTTATCTTTTCATTGCTTTGACTTTGACAAAATTTGATTTGTTTGATAACTTTTTTTTCTCTTTCTACGTTGTCGTATCGCTTTTCACTTTTATTCGGAACTAATTTATACTTTATTATTATTTGCCGACAGAGGTATTCATTCTGTTAACTGAAAATCAATTCAACATTTATCGCAGCTAGTTTTCCAATTACATCGTGAGACGAGGGTTTTTTTTTTCGCTTATTTGTACATGTACTACGTGTACACCATTGTTTTGTGGTGAATTCGATTTTGAATTAAGTTTTATTATTATTATTTTTTTCCGTTTTTCCTTGGTGTTTTTATTAGTTTATTTTGACGTTGGAAAATACTTTTTTCTCTCTCAACGAAAAGTTTTGAGTTTAATTTCGACACGAGAGAATATTTTTTTCGTACAATAAGTAGATATACATATGAGTCGATGAGTTTCAAAACCATCTAATTAACACAACTAAAAATGTTCAGGAAACACAAAAAACTGTTTTCTCACTTATAATAATAATTTTGATGTGGTTTTTACCATTAAATTTTTAGGAAAAATCATACAGTTCTTATAAAGAAATAATAACAACGATACCACTCATCAATAATTAGTAAATCACGATTAAAAATTACAATTAACTACTTTTGCAGCAGTTTGCTTTAATTAGATGATTTTGAAACGATTGATTTTGTAATTAGTTACTTTTGCAGCAAGTAACACTAACAATTAGACACTTTTGCAACAGTTTATTATTCTTTCAATAAGTTTTAAATAAAACAACATTCGTACAAATCTATCTATTTACATCGTAAAACGTTGTTTTTATTATAACTTATGAAAATTGAGATATTTTCTTATAATTTAGTAGAATATTCTCCCATAAAACAAGTTTCTTTACTGTAATTTAACAGTAAAACTTAAATCAGAACCACGATGTTTCACACAATTTTATTCTGCACACATTCGCAGCCTGTTATATTTCACAATTCCACAAGTTTTTTTGCATTTTTTTCTAGTTATTCCAATAGTAAATATTTTCTTAGAGAGAGTAATAAATAAATCACATACAATTATCTGATCTTCTGCAGGCCCTGCAGTGCTATATATTGACTACCTAACTAGCTATTTTTGTTCCAGGTTTTTCTAATGACGCCATTTATATATAAGTAATTATATAGTTTTGTAACTGGTTTGTGTTGCTTGCAACGCCATGTTTTTTCAGTTGGAAAATATTGCAATTAGTTACTTTTGAAACAGTTTCGGATTTTTGTCATTAAAATTAAAGGGGAAAAAGCTGACTTTGCACCGTCTAATTGGTATTTTTTGGTGCAGTTTAACCTCCTGAATAATAAATCGTATCTAACTCAATTTTGAAAAAATCGTCAATTAGATAGTTTTGAAACTCAGCGACTCATTATAGGCGAGTAATTGGTCAGTTGTAGGCAAACGACACAGCATAGACGTTTAATCATTGGCATGTATTTGTAACATATACAGTATATTTTTTTTGTATTTCTGCTGATAGTATTTTTTCAAATTATTGTCATTTACGCATCCATAAAAATGAAACGCCTACAAAAATCGATAAGTTTTAAAATTAATTATACGGTACAAGTCGTGCATGGCTCTCATTTTGTTCGGTTATAAATTTTATTTAACAAAAAAAAAAAAACATGATTGATTAAAATATTCTATGTAAACTAAAATTTTTATTAATAAATAATATTTTTATTCATTGTTTAATTTTGACAGTTTTTCAATTAAAAAAAGGGCGATCATTAATTTTATTGGAAGGATGCTTTTTTTATCATATCTATTTCATAGAAAGGAATTTATTAATAATTCAAAAAATTGTTTATTGTGATTTTTTTCACATTAATAATTTTTTAAGTTTTATTAACCCATTTATGTCTACTGTTTTAGATATATCGTTTTACTTTTGTTATTTATTATTGGAATTTTTATATCTACGTATTCTTTTTTAACCTTCGCCATTAATACCATTCAAAGAAAAACAAGTTCGGATGAAATGTGAGTCTCAAATATAAATACAGTTAATGAAAGTTGGCTTACTAACCACGAATAATGTACCATAATAGCATATTATTCGACAAGCTGGTAATGATAGCCATTACTCACGAAGATGAAATTGCGTAATGCATGTGAGTGAGTAATATGCGTAATGCATGTGAGTGAGTAATATCCATTGCAAGCGAGTAGAATACGATTTTTTTTTCTTTGATTTAAATATAATTGAATATTTTTAAATCAAAAGAATACAATTTTTAATCTATCTCTAATTTCATTAAATGTTTATATATGTACAAAGGATGAAAACAAAATATGTACAAGCTACTTTGTTTACTTAGATGTTACTACGCAACATATTTGAAATTAAAAATTGATACGTAAATTATACACAAAACAAATATGCCTAATGGGGAAATAACTACATATCTATAGGAATATTTATGACTAAGAAATTTCACATTCTGTAAAGTCAAACATGTCCACTGACTCATAATAATTCATAAATTAATTATTTGAAACACATGTTTTATGATACAATTGATGTATTTATCTATTTTTTATTTAATTTTTATAATGAAAATATGCTTTGATAAAACGATTAAAAAAATTAATAAATATTTACATTAAGAAATTTTTCCAAATCCAATTTTTTTTAAATATTTTGTTCGCTTTTGTAGTATTGTTACATAAAAAAAAATGTTTTTTGCAAATCAATTCTAAAAGTCTCCGTAAAAAGTCCATCCGTCAAAACGACGTCGATGTATGATTAACGTTTCTCGTAGACCAACGTATGATTCTAGCGTTAAAAAATAATACCCCTGTCACAGCATCTGCATAACATAGCGAATTTCCAAATCTTGGGCACTGGCGGATCTCATCTAAGACTTGTACCTATTTAAAATAATTTAGCTTTCTAAGAGAAAAAGAATTTTTAAAATCGGTTGGATAATTAGTTTTGGTATTTTTGGGGACCCAAGAACCCCAACGAATTTTGTGCAGCATAGTTGTATCCATCTAAAATAATTTAGTTCTCTAGCAGTGAGAAATTTTTTAGCATCGGTTCGATAGCTTATTACTGGCGTTTTCGGATCTGCAAGATCCCGGTGGACCTCATTAAAAAATCAGCTCGACCGTATATTCTAGGCGGACTTTATGTAATACATATATATATATATATATATATATATATATATATATATATATATATATATATATATATATATATATATATATATATATATTCAAAACCCGTTGTGTAGCATTCTACGCCGCATTTGCATCCGCAGGACAGTTGTGGATCTCAAATAACACAACCTGTACCTATCTAAAATAGTTTACCTTGGTAATAGTAAAAAGGTTTCAAAATCGGTCAGTTATTTTATTGTTGACACTTTTAGGTCCTACTGACACTTCAGACCTTACATAACGTAATCTATATGTATCTAAAATAGCTTAGCTCTCCAACAGTGAAAAAATTTTCAAAATCGGTCGGCTAGTTTATTTTTGACGCTTTTGGATCCGATGGACCCTGGCAGACTTTACATAACGTAATCTATATTTATCTAAAATAGTTTAGCTCTGTAAGAGTGAAAAAATTTTCAAAATCGGTCGGTTAGTTTATTTTTACCACTTTTGGGTCCCATGGACCCTGGCGGACCCTAAATACCGTAATGTATGTCTATCTAAAATAGTTAGTTCCCCAACAGTGAAAAAATTTTCAAAATCGGTCGGTTAGTTTATTTTTGACACTTTTGGACCCATGGAGCCTGGCAGACCTTACATAACGTAATCTATATTTATCTAAAATAGTTTAGCTCTGTAACAGTGAAAAAATTTTCAAAATCGGTCGGTTAGTTTATTTTTGACACTTTTGGATCCCATGGACCCTGGCAGACCTTACATAACGTAATCTATATTTATCTAAAATAGTTTAGCTCTGTAACAGTGAAAAAATTTTCAAAATCGGTCAGTTAGTTTATTTTTGACACTTTTGGGTTCTATGGACCTTGGTGGACCTTACATAACGTAATTTATATTTATCTAAAATAGTTTAGCTCTGTAACAGTGAAAAAATTTTCAAAATCGGTCAGTTAGTTTATTTTTGACACTTCTGGATCCTATGGACTCTGGCAGACCTTACATAACGGAATCTATATTTATCTTAAACAGTTTAGCTCTGTAACAGTGAAAAAATTTTCAAAATCGATCAGGCAGTTTACTTTTGACACTTTTGGGTCCTATGGACCGAGGCGGACCTTACATAACGTAATCGATATTTATCTAAAATAGTTTAGCTCTGTAACAGTGAAAAAATTTTCAAAATCGGCCAGTTAGTTTATTTTTGACACTTTTGGGTCCTGTGGACCCTGGCGGACCTTACATAATGTATTCTAAATCTATCTAAAATAGTTTAGCTCTGTAACAGTGAAGAAATTTTTAAAATTGGTCGTTTAGTTTATTTTTTACAATTATGGGATCAGTAAATCCTGGCGAAACTCATACAAGTCTCGTACTCTAACAGTAAGAAAAGGGTTCTAAGGATCTCATATAACTTATGGCAGTCCGTAAGCTTCTTGCGGACATCATTTAATTAATTAATTCAAATACTTTAACTTACTAACTGTGAAAAAATTTTTAAAATCGATTGGTTAATTAATTTCTGGCCTTTTTAGGTCCCGAAAACCTTGACCTCACATAAAATACCTTAAATCCATTTGAAATGGTTTAATTTTTTAACATTATTAATTATTAGTGGAAAAATTTTCAAAATCGATTCAAAATATTTTTCCGTACATACATATGTACATTGTACATATTTTGTTTTTTTTTCATATTTAATAATATTTATATCATAACATAATCTTCAATTTCTTGTTTACTTAAAAATTCAATAAAAAAAAAAAAAATTCTTCATTACATTAGCTTAGAAAATCTGTTTAATTTACATTTTTTAACATGGGATAGAACCATGCTAATTATAATGCAATAAATGAGAAACAAAACTCTATACATGTATGTGTGTTATATCACATATATGTGAATAGTTTTCACTTGTTCTCACAAAATTCTTTAATAAAAAAGTGAAATATTTTTATACTTTATAAAGAACTGAGATATAAATATAAATTACTTATTAGACTAACAAAGAAAGAATAAAAGTGAAAATTTACATTTTCTCGAAAAATACTTAAAATAGAAAGAAAATTATAAGAATATTTTCTTCATAATTTTTTTTTTCCTTTTCAACGATGTAAAAATTGAACTGCCTTATGATAGGATCGAATGATAAAAAATGGCCAGAAAACCTACTTCTGGGCATCCGACGTGTCTGGCTAACGAACTTAGCCAAGCCAATTCAGAATCCAGTCCGCACACAAAATTTCATAAGCGTTAGACGTTTCGTTCGAGAGTTATCGTGGGAACACATAAATATATATATATATATATATATATATATATATATATATATATATATATATATATATATATATATATATATATATATATATATATATATATATATATATATATATAATTTTAGTGAATATCATTTTCGTATTCTAGGGACCTCAAAACAGATTTCTGCCATAGTCCCGGACTCAGATTGCGTCATGACACCTATTGTAATAGCTGAATTTCGAGTTTTCGAAATTCGCTAAAAAACTGAAAAAAATCAACGGTGCAATTGTTTTTTAAAACCAAACACTCATTATAACAATTCACTTAAACTGTAGTACAACAACATGATTTTGACGACATTGTTTGTTTGCTTGTGAAATAAAACCTCTTTGTTCTATTTCTATTTCGATGTAGATCTATGTACCTACGTACCTAGAATTTCTCATTTCTAGTTGTCGCTATAACACTCCAATTATTTCCACTATTACAATTGCATATTACTCGAGTCAATTTAATTTATTTTAAAATTAGAAAAAGCCATACATATGCAATAAATGGTGTTTTATATGTGAAGGGAATAGTTTCGGGAACCATTCTCATAACTTTTTACACTCTCTGTACACTTTTATTACAGAATTCTTTGTTTGTCAAGCAAGCAGGAAACGGAAAGTACGCTCCTCTAACGTTTTTTTTTTTTTGTTTTTTTATTTGATGTCTCAGTGTCTTTGTCTTTTAATTAAGTTTAAAGTAAAATTATTACTCTATAAAATTGTGTGCAAGGCAGAGTATGTAAAGAGGGGTTGGTTGATGCTTCTTGGTCGCCTTCGTCGTGTCTCTTTCCCCAATGGTATTCCTCTCGTTCGAGTGTTAATCTGTGTGTGTATTTTATAACTTTATTTTTTTTTGTCTAAAAAAATAGTATATTGTGCAATAAGTGCGGGAAATTGTCGATTGCCCGCGAAAGCGATGTTGAGCGCACGAACGTAGTGAGTGCGCTCATTCGCTTGAGTGGGCAATCAACAATCCCGCACGAGTTGCACATACTATTTTTCATTACGAATTTCACATACTTTTTTCTATTATAATTACTATTTTTGACATTTTGATTACTTTTTAAAATAATATTTTTTAAGTGTTCGTCTTTTTTTTCTGAATTAATTATTGTTTAATAGTATTTTACAATATAAGTTCGGTAAGTTGCTTTTACTGATCGAGAAAATGTTGCGAAAACGAGACCCGCAGGGTCGAGTTTTTGCAATTTTCGAGATCAGTAAATGCACTTAACGCATCGTGTATTGTATAATATTTTTTGCACGATCGATTTAAAATAATTAAAGATTAAAAATGTGTTAAATAAAAAATAAAGTTCAGATAATATAGATGAAATTTATATTTCTATGTTATGACATAGAATGCCATGAATAAATATTATAAATATTCATAACAACTAATATGAATCTTTGTAGTGACAATTGACAACTATATTTGTAAATAAAAAATTAAGTGTCAATATTTCACTGGCGTGAATATTTTTTTTGAATTTTCTATTAAAAAAAATTGAGGAAAATAGTTTGTTAAACTATATTATTAGTGAGAATAATGAAATTGATGAAGCATTTTATTTTTGACTGCAAATTTATTCTCGAAAAATGAAAGGAAGATTATGAAAGCCACAGAAAATCTTAATGATTGAACGACCTTTTGAAATGTCAATAAAATAAGAAGACTGATGCCAATAATAATAATAATAATGTGCAAACTAGTGAAAATTTTCATATTATTAATGGATTTATTTTCCTAATTGTTCAAATTGTACTTTTAATTTCAATATAAATAAATAAATACAATCATTTTTGAGCTAATTTAACTTACCACACTCCTATTTACTTACCACGCATCTATTTCACTTACCGCACTGTTATTTTTTGGTTTCCATGGATATAAACAAACGTTCGGGAAATGTAACTTACCAGTATTGTCAACAGCATCGGTAAATGCATGAAAATACACGATCGTGCAAAAATTACTTTGTTGGTGGTTTCTATAGAAATAATTATGAAATATTTATTAAATGAAAAATCAAGAGGCGGCTTTGCGTGTTTTGATTAAATTTTGCGTGTTTTATCATCAGTTTGCGTGTGGAAAGTTACTTTCCACACGCAAAAAAGTATGCGGGCAAACAGTTATTTTGCGTACAGAAATGTGTGCGCCAAGTTAGTACTTCTCCCGCATAAGTAATAAAAAAAATTTTATTGCCAAGGTAACTTATTTATCATTCACGGTATACGTAAGGTAAAACGCCCAGTGCTTGGACATCTTAAGACACATTTTTAGGTTCATACCCCCCGGCCTCACATTGTTTTCGACATTGTTTTCTGAATTTGTTGAGGTATTTCCCCTCAAAAAGTAAAAAGTAAAGGGGCGATATGTTGGGATCTAAAAAATTTGAAAAAAATACTAACAATTGCTAAGGACTCCCGTTTTGGTTAAATTGTGTGGTACTTTTGGAAATATAGGCAACAAAATTTTTCAAAAATTCATAAAAAATTATTGATGTAGAGGAAACGGCCCCTAGTAAATGAAGTTTTGCATTTATCCCCCAAAAATTCAAGTCTTAATCATTAAGGGAAATGCTGGAAAATAAGTAACAATATTTGTTTAAACATGCCAAATCTTAAACCCCTGTCAGTTTCGGGTGCTTTTACCTTAAAATTATTTATTAACTCGTTCGTTAAAAATTATGCAAAAACCAAAAAATCCAAGTTGTTTCTTCATGGTAAATAAAAAACTAATTTTTTAAATTAAAAATATTTTCGTGGAAACTTTTTTAAATATTTCCACGAACAAGGAAAAACATACAGCCACAACAACAAGTGAGAAAAACTGATATAGTAGTAAACTTTTCTCAACTTTAATAATTTTCATCTAAAAGAAAATTGTGTAATTTTCATTTTTCATAACAGTCAATTTAAACTGTACATATCACATAACAAAAATATTATTGTCAATTGTGTCGTTCGTATTTCAAAAAAAAAAAAAAAAAATTTCCTCGAAGCTTCTACTTCTTTCTACGTCGATGTCTTCTAACATTGTAAATATATACCATATATGATACTCTATGCAGCGTTCCTCTCTTGTATTATATGTGTTATTTAAACTTTTATATACTTTTGTTCAAAGTTTAAAGTTTTCTTGATCAGAATGCTTGCTGCTTTAGTTGCTACAGAGACAAATTTTACAAAAGAAAAACTAGACGCAAACCCATACGACATAAAGCCCGCGTTGCTCGTATTCTCCTCCATGCAATAATCATAAATGAACATTACCAATATGGGAACATAATCGTGACAGAGTGTTTCACAACTAACCACTCATATCACAATATAAATAAAAATGTAGGTACGACCAGGAATCGAACACGGGTACCGCTGGTATATTAGACGAGCACGCTACTCCCTAGGCTATACCGGATAGTTTGAAGGCAAACTACATTTTGGATAATTTCAATCAAAATTAGACCCAAATGACTGCGAGAAAAAAGACCTAGCTGTCCAATCAGTCGCATTAAGGTACCATCATTAGAGTGTAGAACTTTGAAAAAATCAATTTTTTTTAGTCTTATTTTAAAGTACATGCAGTTTGAAATTCGAATTATTACGGTCGCTACGACCACGGATCAATGGATTTAGTCTAAATACAAAACTCTGTGGATCGATCTAAGCGTCTTTTGGAGGGATGTTATTCCACTTTACATTCAGTCTTTCCACAACCAGTGAACGTATAAGATCAATTGTTGTCACCACAGTATCATATTGTTGTTGAAACAATGATTTGAAACAATTTCGAGGCAAACTTTAAACGCATTTGTTTCGAAATGCCCTTTTTAAAATCTCAGAGGCAAAGTTTCCAAGCTATAATTTTGAAATTTTGACAGAATATTCTTTATTCCATTCTCCATGTACCTATGGAACCTTCTTTTGAAATCTTCTTATTTTTTCACACGGAAAACTGTTGATAAAAAGGCCAAAATTTTGTACTTTTTATTCAAACCGGTGCCATTTTTTCAGATTTCAAAAAAAAAACCACACATAGCGACTTACCTACAGAATGATAATCTATTCGATTTTTTCTTTTCAAATGGAAATTGTGGCCGCAATCGTGAGCACCAATAGCGGCACTTTTTTAAAGACGCTTTTTTCAAAAAATTATAATAATTATAAAAAATAAATAATTAAAATGAATTAAAAAAATATTTTTGTATTGTTAAATAGTGGTATTACTCATAAAAACAAATTCATCCCCATTACCCCAACCTATCCATCTGACAAAAAATTGCAAAAATTTGACTATTTTTCGGCCGATCACACTGTGATGGTACCTTAGTAAAAAATATTTCGTCATACTGGTAGCAAAAATGAGAAATTCGCACCCAAATTACCCTAATTCAGCCAATCATCTTAATTCTGAAACTTTTTCAAATCTGATGACGTCATCACGTTTATTAAAATTTTTCAATACCTTAAAAACCGTAAAATGAATGAAATTGAAAGGAAATACTTTTTAGAGTCCTTAAAGTCGTAATGTGAAAACTGGATTGGCCCCTGCATACCTCAAAAAAATGTAAGAATTCGGTTTTTCAGATACACATATGTAATCGACTGTACAGTCATATCATGTCGTTTGCCTATTACTGAACACTTAGTGGTGTTCAGGTGAGGTTATATCATTGTCACCCTGTACCTATGAAATATTTTTCATACTTTTTATTGAGACACCAACGTTTCAAACTTATTTTTCTTCCCGATTTTCTGAACTGAACTGAAATAATTCAAGAGAGCACAGTGGTTTACAGCTATGTGGTACCACCTACAATCAAATTGACTATATACATATATATTTTTGTACATAGAGAATAGCTACTAGGGACGCAAGGGATGCCTGGCAGCCGCTCGGTCGGTATCACAGAGACAACACACAAAGATATTTCTCTTGTTTTTTTCTACTTTCTTCGTTCTCTCTCGCGCTGCTCGCAACGATTTCTTGTTCTGTAATGTTTCTAAAGAACTTTTCTCTAGTAGACGTATAGAGCTATGTTTTTTTTGTGTTCAGAGAAAGGTATACTTTTCGTTCTGTATATTCGACTTTGTTTAAATAGAGTGTTATTTATAGTTGTGGAAATTCTCTTTAGCAAAAAAATACCCCTGTTGCAGCATTCTGCTTACATACGATGCCGATGTGTATAAAAATTCGTTTTTCTGTGATTTTTCACCCTTTTAAGTGTTTTACCTCCTCTTTCTATTGTGTAAATAAAGCGCATAAGACATCCGACATGGCTGGTTATGAACTTGTCCAACGGTGTGGGACTAAATACAAATATATAAATTTTAGTGAATAGTATTTTCGATTTCTAGAGACCTCACAATCAATTTCTATTATAGTCCCGAAAGATTTCTTTCGAAGCTCTAAAAAATAGGACTTTCTTAGGAACCCTAGAAAGAAGGCATATTATAACATACAAACATAATATTATAATACTGTATGTGACTATACAAGCCATTATACGACAAGCTATATTATCGTGTTATGTACATACGTAGTATTATCCATATATGTGGTACTATAAGTACCTACTTTCATATACATAGTTATATGTATATACCCCTGTCGCAGCATCCTGCATACCATAGCGAATGCCCGTTATAAAAATTAATTTTTCTCGGAAACTAGTTGATATAGAATAATAGTTTAAAGACCTTTTTTTTGTGTAATTTTTTCTGCTCATTAAATGGTAATAAAAAATTTCGCAAAAATTTTTAAATAAGTGGAAATTTTGGCAAAAAACTATTTTTTTGCAAGAACACACACATGTTCCTGGCATCCGACGTGTTGGCTAACGAACTGTTTGGGACTTCCAACATTTTCACCAAATTTCGTAAACCTAGGACATTTCATTCGAGAGTTATCGTGCGGACACATATATATATATATATTGATATATTTATATATATATATATATATATATATATATATATAATATATATATAAATTTTGTGAATATTATTTTCGGTTTCTAGGGACCTCAAAACAAATTTCTGCCATGGTCTCGGGTTCAAGTCGCGTCATGCCAGTGGCTGTAATAGCTGAATTCCATTCTGGAAATTCGCTAAAACAAAACATGAAAATAACTATATATATGTCGTATAGCGACGAGGATGTACTATGGCTTGTGATTTTTTATCCAAATATTTTTGTACAGATGTTTTTGTTTTATTTTATATTTTTTCTTTGTGGGATTTTCTCTATAAATATAAGGGGTTTTTTTTTGTTGACATTCGTGCCTTCCTTTTGTCCTTTAAGGAATATATTTTGATCGCAAGGAAAAATTATTATTATAATTTGTTTTAAACCACGTTGTTGTGTATGACATGAAAAAAATGTTTATGATAAAGTATACCCATTCATAAATCGACATGTTTATGTGTCTAATTATCTCATCATAATTATCTATGTCATCAACAGACCGACAGACATCTGGATAGGTACCCCAGATATGCACATTACGTACATATGTATGTCATAATATTATCGAAGTATATGTACAAGGTGAACCGCTGAGTGAATATGTTGCAACTGAACGGAAATTGTATATTGTGCAATAAGTGCGGGAAATTGTCGATTGCCCACGAAGCGAAGTTGAGCGCACGAACGTAGTGAGTGCGCTCATCTCTTGAGTGGACAGTCGACAATCCCGCACGAGTTGCACATACTATTGTTATTACGAATTTCACATACTTTTTGTAGTTATTATTACTATTTTTGACATTTTTATTACTTTTTAAATTATATTTTTAAGTGTTCGCTTTTTTTTTCTGAATTAATATGTTTAATACTTTGATGGTGATTTCTATAGAAATAATATGAAATATTATGAAATGAAAAATTAAGAGCGGCTTTGCGTGTTTTGATTAAATTTTGCGTGTTTATTGTCAATTTGCGTGTGGAAAGTTACTTTCCACACGCAAAAAAGTATGCGGGAAATAGTACAGTGGGCAAACAGCTTTTTGCGTACAGAATGTGTGCACCAAGTTAGTACTTCTTCCGCATGAGTAATAAAGATATATGCCATTCGACAGAAGTCATAACCGTTCTGTAACTGTGCGTTCTACTGAAAACGCAGTTAAGGGGGTGTTCAAGTCTAGAATTTGAAAACATCGATTTTTTTCATATTGCAAAGTTCAGACCTTTAAGAATAAGCTCCTAAAAGGATAGTCTTTTCAGTGTTAAATTCAAATTTTTAATATAAATTACCCGAAACTACGTTTTCGATAGGTTGACAGATATTTCAGTTGTAATGCATCGATTTACTTGACATTTGGTACTTCTCAATACTATCAAAATTGGTCCGACATAGGAGTTTGGGGAATTCTTTTGTTACTATTTTTAAAAAATTTCCAAACAAATCGGAGTAAAACTAAGATATAGAACTTTGAGCGTTTGTTGCTCCGATACGTTTTGTGTATCCCTCCCAGCAGGACGTGGCTTTGTGCTCTCGGAATCTTAAATTCTTTTATTCATCGATGGGTCTTTGTAAGTATATCTTTGTAGTATACTAATGTATAAATACTACAACCAATGACGTAGATATGAAAAAAATTTTCATATTTAATATTGCATTTTCAGGTATATGTACCAAAACTTCAAAGCGATTTTCTGACACTTGTCATTTTTGAAAATCGTGTGAACAGTTTAAATCAAAATCTACTCGACCGATTGTTTTGAAATTTTGTATACAGCTTCCTTACATAAATGATCAGGTATCTCTGGGAGTTTTTTCTTTCATAATTATTAATTTACAATAATAATAGGTTCATTTTTTAGACGAAATTGGTGTTTTCACTTTTAAGTGTCACCAAAAATTAAAAAAATGAAAAAAATTCCTCCCGTACCTAGTGATATCATTTATTTCTTTTTTTATTTCGGATGATCCATTCGTGAGTTATATTGTTCACCGACAGACAACTTTTTTTCGATTCACCTTCGAAGATTTGCTGCCGTTGGTTTAATTATTGGGCAATTCCATGAATGATGGAATTTTAGTAAAAAAATAAAAATGAAAATAATTAATCAAAATCATGCCTACTTGATACTCCGAACAATAAATCTCTGATATACAACGTTTTTCTTTTATTTTTTTACCTTTAATTTTTTTTTTTTGTAAATTTAGCTTAAAAACTTGTTACTTAATAAAAAAAATATTTTAACTTGTGATTTTTCTCAAATGAATATTAAAATACAGCTAAATTTACCTTTTCCTTATTCTGAAATATTATTATACTCGTTTTGAGTATTATTTTGATTGTTTGTCAAGCTACGAATCAAGTAATGGAGGCTATCAGACCGACAGACGTTTTTTATTACTAAAAATAACTTTTATCTTGTTATCTTCATATTTTCCAAAAATCAATCTAATAACCACTTACTTGAATAAAACTGTTTTAAAGTGACTGTAATGTAAGTGACCAAAGAGGTGTAATGTAGTGACCGATTAAAAGTTACATTTTTATCAAAATAATTAATATTTTATGAAATTTATTATTTAAATAATTTATTGAAACATTGTTTGTTTAAATTTACTTAAATGAAGCTGTTTGTTATCAAAATAGAACAGAAAATTCTCATTGTGTACAAGAG